>CM033455.1:13251949-13759449 GCA_019425755.1 Amaranthus cruentus
TCTCTTTAAAAATCTGACTTTCTGCTTGTTCTCTATTAAAAATCTCACCTTTTGTTTGTTCTCTTTTAAAAATCCAACCTTTTGCTTGTTCTCTTGTAAAAAATGATGAATTTTGAAATTTATCCGGTCACCGGTAAAAATGTTCTATAAAAGAAAACGGAGGCAAAAAGTCAAATTTTTAAAAAATAATCAAAAGGTAAAATTTTTAGAAGCCAACAAGCAAAATGTAATGAATTGAATTTGAGACACTGACTCTCAAAACCATCCGCCATACCATACCCCGAGTAGGCGAGTAGTCCAGATCTCAAAAGAAATCCATAAGAAATTAAGGAGGGCCAATTCAGTTGAATACTGCTATCCTATAGGCTATTGTAGTACAAGTACATACCTACTCTAACATCATGCATACATTATCAATTATTCTAGTCATGCTTGCTTTTTTACCCAGGCCATTCAAAAGAGAAAATTCTGGTAGTGTTATTCATGAATGATGATAACAAAAGAAACAGGAGTTTGTCAAAGAAATCAAACAGTTTAACACATCCCTTGACTTGCGGATATACACATGAATTGATTTTACTCTCCCCTACAGTTTTCAACGCCCTTTTTTATGCCATCTATTAACATATACTTCCTCCGTTCCATAATATTTCTCACTGATAGTGACATTTTCTTATACAACATATCATATTCAGTAGCAAGTATTATAAAATGGAGGAAGTATACATCGTCTGAAAAACAACTTAAATACTCTATAATGATTTCGTAGGTACTATGTTAAATTCATTGCTTGAATTGCGGGAGTATAAACATGAGTTTGTACTGTTTCAATAGAAAACTACTAATACAAAAATAAGAAAATTTTTTAGTTTTAAATAAATAATACTTCCTCTGTTCATAATAATTGCAACATAAGGTAAAAGGACACTATTAATTCATCACTTTTAATTTATTATTAGTTTTTAATCTATAAGTTTAAACATAGTCATGTGCGATCTTATTTGATTCGTCTCACTGCAAAGATTATTAATATCAAATTTTTATAATTTTTATTATACATAATTAGAGATATTAAGAATTGAACTAGTGCATTGGACTGCGCGAAAAAGCAAACTTTGCAAGTAAATTGGAACGGAGAAAGTTCTCACACAATTCCTCAGAAAATGCACCCAGAACATTTTAGGCAAAATTTAGTAGAAAGAGAAATTATGTTGGAGAATATATAAGACAAAAGTATAAGTGAATATATATAATATAAATTGTTGATTTAGATGTAGAGAGATAATGAAGTTGTAAATGAGGTTAAAATCATAAAGAGAATGGTAAATTATAAAAAAATGACATGATGCAAAATAAGTAGGATCAACTAATAGAAAATGGCCAAAAGCGATAGTGGCTCAATGGATAGAGCATTTGCATGTGGAGTAGAAGGTTTGGGGTACAACCCCTACCAGGCTCAGGTATCACTTGGAGGTTTCTTAACTGCGCGGATCTCTCCTTAATCCCTCCTTGAAGGTACTGGATATGGTATGCCGCCTCTTTCAAGAAACAACATATTTCACAGACTCAACTCATTAGAAGTTAATCAAAAGAAAAAATGGTAATGGCCTCACTAAATTAGGAATGCTCTCTCAAAAAGATTGTTTCTCAGAAGAATTTGTATTCAGGAAAAAGAAAACCCCCACCCGGACTCTGCCTTGTGTGGGATACTGGGATGATTCTTTACCTTTACCTTTTAACTAATATAGAAAGTGGAGCTAATCTTTGAAAGAAAAAATAAATAGTAAACTAATAAAATATAATTATGTATCTTATATTTTCAAGGTGAAAACAATATTAAACTAAATAAAATTAATATAAAATTATTTCTTTATGTACAATCTTTAGGATTGTATATACCATTTTCCTAATTAAATACATGGAGTATTAAAATGAGTCACAATGATATACTCCATATTACTCCTTCCTTTAATGTTGTTAAACTTTATTTTTTTATTCACAGTTTTCGATCAAGTATAAATTATAAATATACATTGAGAAAAACTATAAAATTATATATTAAAACTAGAGGTGTTCAAAAATAGATACAATAACCTGTTATTCACCTGACTTTATAATCGAACCTGATTTGATCCTACTTAAAAATGGATTAACAGTTATGTAAAAACAATATAAACACATGATCCGATTTCAAACCGACCTGAAACACTTAACCCGATATTGACCCGATAATCCGAATGAACACCTCTATTTAAAACTTTATAAATCGAGACAAATTTAATTAATTATTTTAAGATCGTAAATGATCGTTTTAAGGTTATAAGTAATCAATCTAAAACAATAAAAGTTAATTATTTTAAAATTATAAATAATCACTTTAAGGTTACAACTTATAAGTGAGTACTTCATGAATTAGTGTTACTGAAATCATGTCAAACCTATGGTTTCAATAATCATCATATCATACAATCTACTAATTGAGAAACATCTTTGCTATTTGTCACTTCATGAATTCATTATGCCAAATGTCATCACTTCATGAATCAATTGCAATTGTTTTTTCATTTGTCAATTTCTCACTTCATCAATAATTTGTTTTGCCATTTGTCCAATAAAATCAGTTTAGGAAGATAGAGAATTATGTGATTGATGCAATAAATAGAATAAAACTCTTCATTTTATGTTACTCACATAGAATGGTACTGTTAACATTAAAAAAAGATTTAATGAAACCCGTGCATAGCACGGGTATAATCTTAGTTAATTAAGAATTATGATAATGAATCTTACTTAGTTAATTTATTTCAAAATGGGATAAAAAGAGAAAGTACCGTCATCAGAGTCTCCTAGAGGGCCGTTTGAAATCCACAATTTGTATTCATTACTCTATAAATCACATGTTATTCATAACCAATGTAGTCAATATCGATCTATAGTACCCGCTTAGATTTAAAATTTGATAACGAAATTCCAACAATTTCTATCCAAAAAAACATTGTGTGATTTTAATAAATTTGTTTCAGTATACTCTCACCTATTCACCTAATGTGTCATATTTAATAGTTTTTTATCTTTTAGGTGGTCAAATAGGACCATATGTAAAATAAAAAAAGTATAGTGTAAAAGACTTTAATAGGGGTAAAATGGGGTTTGTAGGTATAAAGGTGTGAAAAAGTTAAGTTTAGTAAGAATAAATTAGTAAAGTTAACATGCATATCCAAAATAGTAATAAGACATTTAGGATGTCTTGACCAAATAAGAAAATAAGACACTTAGTATGAATAGTAAGGAGTATATATTTCATATATTAACTTTTTATAAATTATAATCGAAGTTATTTGACTTTTAAGTTTACATTATAATTTTAAAAAATTGAATAAAGAGCAAAAGGAAACAAAGAAAGTATTATTGTAATATATTTAGAAAGGGCTTATTATGCTAAAGGACTAAGCTAACTAAGAATATTATACGAGAAACTCCTGTGTGAACCAAGTTTTACGTTCTTATCCCTACTCTCTTCACTCATTATAGTAATCAATGTGACTGAAACCCTTGTTGTAAGACAAAGTTACCCTATATTATATGAGTGTTATCCTTCCCCTATGATGTATAATTAACTTGTTTTTGTTGTGTGTGATTAAAATTTTATCATATTAACAACAAATGTTGAAATTGATTTTTGGTTCTACAAAAATTATTATTTATTTTAATTTATAATGAAGGTGACCTTTATTTTGATTTAATATTACCTCTTTAGTAAGATATAGTTAATCCTTTATGATATACAGAAGGTGTGCTTCTTGTAGGATGTAATTAAACTAAAACTTGTAATTTTGTATTGTTTGATTTAGAATTCTACTACACGGACAATAAATTTGAAATTGATTTATGTTACTCGGTAGATATTTCTTTTTAAGTTTACAACCACATTGACCCCGTCGGGATACAATGTTATCTTTTGTATGAAAAAATGGCCTCATGATTTTTATTTTTTCATTATTTTTAATTTTTTAAGAGTAAAGTGGAGTGTAAAAGTGTAAGAGTATAATAGAATAAAAGTGAAGTGGAGTTGAATGTAAGAGTATACGAGTATAATAAAGTAGAGTGCGTGAAGTAAAGTGTACAAGTATAACAATGGAGTGAAATAGAATGAAAGAGTGGAGTGAAATGTAAGAGTGAAGTGGAGTGGAATATAAGAGTTGATCCACATTCCACGCTAATATTAGTATGGACTGAGTGCATACTAGATTTTGTCCAAGTTGAAATTAGTCAATTTATTTAAGTTACAATTATATTAGTAATTAAAAAGCTGGTGATCGATCTATTTGATGATTGATGTTAAATAATGTAAATAATAAGAAAAATTTAATACTCCCTCCAATTCAACATAAATGTCCATTTTCCTTTTTTGGTAAAGTCACTCTAATTGTCCACTTTCCTTTTTTGGCAAAAAATTAATTTTCTAATTACATTCACCCCCCATACTAAATTACCTATATACCCCCACTTAACCCTAATTACCCTACTAATTGTTCCCTCCATTTTCAATAAAAACCCATCCCCACCCAATCCCTCTCTTCTAACCCTAACCCTAACTTCTCCCTCCCTGCTGGTTCATCGTCATTCTTCATCATCTGCAACCTTCATCTTCTACTTCCATGCTTCCTTCATCTGTTTCCTCTGCGTTTTTTACCCTCCCTCTCTCTCTCCTCTAACCCTAACCCTAGATCTGCGTTTTTTACATAATGGCCTCTCTAAAATCATGTCTTTCATGGGAAGAATCCCCTGAGGATAACGTGTTATTTGGTCCTCCTAACCCATGGTTTGACTACTACTACCAGTATGTTCTTGATTCTCCTACCATCTCTGTAGAAACGGATCCAAATTGGGGAAGAGAATTGAATTCAGAAGATGAAGAAATTGAGGCTATGTTTGATTTGCAACTAGATCTACAAGATCTGTATATTGACAACCTATTTCCCTCTTCTGATGAAGAGTCACTTGATGATGCTAATTTGAAGCCTGATTTTGATGATGCTCATGGTCCCTTCTTTCGTATGTTGAAACTCGCATCTCTCTGACTTATGATGATTTCGTTTTTTGTGGTTGTGTTCTTTGTTTGGTTTATGATGATTTTGAGACCTAAAAACTAGTGTTTGCCCTATGATTTTTTCGTTGTTTTTGAGGGTATGTTTATGATTTTTAGCTTTCAAAAAACCCTAATTCCTTAAAGATGCCACCAATCTTTGATTTTTAGGAAATAAGCCACCAAACAAACATGTGTTGGAGGCTAATCCTTCACAAGATTAAGGGGTCTTTTTGGGATTAGGGTTCTCTATGATGAGAACATTTTGTTCTCTGAGAGAAACCAAAAAAATTTGATGATATTATGAGGCCATACAAAATCTGTTCTTGATTTGCATTAAAATGTTTAGGTTTAAACAAATTCTTGACATGTACTAGATGTTTACATTCTAAACATTTTTTTGAACAAGCATTTCCCAAAAAGTGAGTATTCACAAAAATCCCAAAAGTATACTCTGTTGTTTGTTGTTCTTGCTGACTACCCTTGATTCTTCTGTTTTATCTGTGCCCAAAAATATTGATATGTCCATATGTAAGTTCATGTTTCCCCTGTTAACTATCTTTACATGGTTGATGTTTCCTCTGTTGGACTTGCTGCTGGTTCCTCAATTGCTTCTGTTACTTGACTTAGTGTGACTTGATTTGCTGTTGGTTCTTCATTTGCTCCTGGTTCTTCATTTGCTGTTGTGCCTGAGTTGATTTCATCGAATACATAGAAATGTCTTTGATCCTCTATTCCTAAGTAGAACAACACTATGTCAAACATTTTTTTGGTTACTTTTGTGTCTAAGTAACGGAGGGAATTGTAAATGATGTCCCTACTTATAGTCAAATACTCTGGGAGTCTTCCCTCCCTTGCTAATTTTGTTTTGTTCATGTGAGGAATATGATAGTTTATCCCCCCCCCCCATCTTCTGAAGTACTTCAACTTTACAGGCTTGTAAAGTAATCCATACAAATTTCATTGTATTTGGTTGTAGTGCTTCAAATGCATTGGTGACTGCCTTCACAAGTTCTGTGTAATTGTATGCTGATTTTTGATGTTGAAGTGCTTGGATTGACCTAAAAACCCCTAAATCCAAGACATTCATGTCTGGAGAATTAGGGGGCTGTTGTATTAATTGAAAGTCAAACCCCTCTATGTTTGCTGCCTCTCTGAATTGCATATCATCATTCAAAATGTGTGGTTTGGCATTGTCTTGTTGGATGTAGATGGTTTTGCTTGCTCCTTCTGGCCATTTAGCTCGTATTGCTGGCAATATTTTATTCACTATCATGTCCCTCATGTGATCTTTGGTTATTGATTGAATTGGTTTTGTCTCCATTTCCCCCCTTCTTCTGTTTTTTGAGCTTCTTTGTGCTGGAACTTGTGTTGTGAAGGGAAATATGCCTATCTTTCCTTCAAATATGAGTTCACCTTCAGTAGAATACAAAGGTTTCGACACTGCACACATAAACATGATCTTGGGCACGAAACGTTTAGATTGAATCTCTCTATGTGGTTCCTCCTCTCCGGGGGTGAGGTAGTATGTTTGTTGTGTTCGTGTAAGATAAAATAGCTTTTCATCTATGTGGACCATATTAGACATGTCATTGAATTTAAAATGACTCCCATCATCATCTATTGAACAACTACTAAGGCAAAATATTAACCTATCAATCTTGTTTTGGTCGTTCAATAATGGTTTAATTGCGTTAGTGTGCTTTCTTATGATGTTCCTTTTTTTCCATCTATAAACTGTACTTTGGCTAACATCCATCGCCTTCGCAACAACAAGTTGACTTGTTTTTTTAGCCTTCTCTATACCCTTGAACTTAGGTTCATCAAAGGGGATTGGAGTTTTTGATTTCTTACCTTGCCTTCTTGAGTTAACTTGAATTAACCTTTGATTCTGTGCTTTTTGCTCTTTGATTCTGCCCCATATCCTTGATATGGTTCTTTTGCTGACATTATGCTTTGCTGCCATGGCCCATGTCAATCCATGTTTTGGCTTCCCTTTATTTGTGAGTGATACTAACAATTCTTGCATGATTTCATTCCTAGTTGGGTGGTCTAATTCCTTTTTTTCACTATATTAATTGCTATTTGGGATGCAATAAATGAGTTGGGATGCAATACTGACTTGATCATTTGCTGTTTGGGTATTTATATTGCTGATTTGGGTGTTGTATTTGGCGCTGCTGTAATTTGATCTTGCATAATTTCAGATTGGCGCCTAAGTATTTGCTGTTAGGGTTTTTTGATTTGGCGCCTAAGTATTTGCTGTTTTTGGGACTCTATTTTTGGGAAATAATTTCAGATTTAAATGGCTTCGTTTTAAAATCGATTTTTTTGGTTTTTGTAGCTAAGTAATCTAATTTAAACACTAAATGCAAATTGTTTTTATTTTTATAATCTGAGTCAATGAGAGATTCAATATTCGTATGCGGATGTGGCGAGAAGGTTGTTCGTTATCAGTTGCCGTACAAAAGACGTTGAAGAAATCAAGGAAAAATTGAAGACTTAAATTATTTTCCAGCCATTATTATGTGCAGTAATTATGTAATTTAGTTTGGATATTCGGAAGATTAGCTATGTAATTTTTTAATTTGATTTATGTAATTTGCAATTTCAATTTTTGGCTCCAAATTTGAATTGTATCAACTTTATAAGTGAGAAATGGTGGGAATCATTAGCATTTAATCCATACACTTAAAACACATCAAATACCCACTTTTAAGTGGTCCCTACCATTTCCTTAAAATGCGGTCCAAAGGCAAAGTGGACATTTATTATGAATTGGAGGGAGTATTATTTAGCTAGAAAATCTACTGAATAAGATTAATGATCAATTTATTATATTTTAATAAATTATTTTTTCTTCACATAATTCATTCTCAAGCATAATAAATATGAAATGAATTATTACGTAATAATGAAAGAATAAATAAAACACATCCGGATCCAGAATGAAAGCTTTATAGCCATACAAATGACATAATGCCATGTTTGGGAATCATGATATCATTTAAAAATATGGAATTGGCTAAATTCTATTGTTTGGCAAATCAAAAATTTTAAAATTTGGATTTGAATCAAATTCCACTATTGTTTTCAAAGTAGTTAAAATTGAGGATTTGAGAATGACTGCCCAAACCTTGTCATTCTCAATTCTTCATTTATGATTTCATAATTGAAATCCATAATTTAAAATGAAATACTTGTTTCCAAACATACATAATAGATTTTATAAAAATCAATACTAAAATGTAAGTCCTTTATCACTATTTTGAATTAATAACCAAATGTCCTGTTAGTTGAGCAGGGATAACTAATTAGGTGGTTAGTTTTTTTTTAGCAATTTAGCTTTTATCAATTATTATTTAAATTCAATTTATGCACTCTTAAAATTGTAGTGAATCAAAACAATACTATATATTTTTCCTTAATCTAGTTTGTTTAAAATATCAAACAAGAAAAAAAAAGCAAGTGGATGAAAAGAAAAAAATGTTATGGAGTGTTTAGTATAGCTATCCAATAGAGAATTATGTTAGAGTATATAATATATCTTGGGGCCTCAACCATCAGCTTAAGCTTTTCGTTGAGTTGGTTCCTTGACATGGTATCAGAAGTCAGTATGACAAGAGGTCACAGGTTCGAATCTCAACCACCTCTCATTTAAAAGTAGAATATTTAGCATCAGGTATGAAGAGGGCCTGTGTTGCATCCACATTTCTAGCCCAAAGGGCTCTCGTGTGAGGGGTGGTTGAGGCCCCAAGATATATTATATACTCTAACAAATTATAAGGCGATGCAAGATGTCATATTAGTTTTACAGCTAGTCGTTTGAGAGAACTTTATCTTAAGTCTAGCCCATTAAAGATTAATGCATACTGATCATATACTTAACACAAAAACTTGGCCGAGAATGCCTATTTTTACATTATTCTTAATGTTTAATTATTATATATATCCTTCATTCCTACCCTCAATATTTCAAAATAACTACCTGAACCATTCTTAATGATTACTTACAATATTTTACAAAATATATAATGCACCGGTTCAATTAGCGATAGTTTCTCACTTGAATTTGTGTTAGTTTTAAAGAGTGAAGGAGACAATGAGCAGATACAAAAGCCAAATATGGAGCAAGTAGCCAATTAGAAGTAGACACGTAGAATTTTTTTGAAGCAAATGAGTGTGGTAAAGGAGCTCCAAAAAATGAAATATAAGTAAATGATTTAGACAAGTTATTTTTGTTACATTTATTTAGGAATTAATATAAAAGTTACACCCTTAGTGAAATAATGGATAACTAAGTGCATTAGGTGGGTAATTCAATTCATTAATTTTACGAAAAATTATCCTTTTAGGGTTATATTTTCCTACAACGTACATCCAATTTTACCCATTATTTGTAAAACATATCATTTCTACAAAAAATAAATTAAATTCTTAAAGAAATTTCACTTTCCCCTTCTCTCGCCTGTACACCACCCCACTCCAGCCTAGACAACCCTCACTATGAGCGCCAACTCTCCTGCTATCCCTCCCCCACCCCCAATGGTAGGTCCTTTTGGCTACCCACATAGCTACTAAACCCTTAAAATTACCCACCACATCCACCAACTGCCACCTGCCCTTCATCCTTTAGTCATCATCGCGGCCAAACTTTAAACCCTAAAGCAACTCCCCCATAGCTACCACAATCGTGAGCCACCACTCTCCCTTGCCCTTACATCTCTAGGCTCTAGCCACCATCACTAGATTTTTCTATTACAGTTAATGTGGTGGGTGAAGTGGTGTAGAGGTCCACATTGGTGGTGGGTATTGATGGATCTGGGATTGTAATAATTGACGAGGTCGACCATTGTGCTGGTTAGGCTTCAGCAATGGACAGGATTGGGGGAGGGCAGCACCAACAAAGGTGGTAGGGAAAAGGGTGGCTCACAGTGGAGCGAAGGGGTGGTTGTGAATTGTGATGCAAGGGTTAAGGATTTTTTTTAATTTTTAATTTTTTTTTTGGGTCGAAATGACTTGCTATAGTATGTTGCTAACAAGTCATGGATGCGGGTAAAAAACTCATCTTAAAGTTATTCATGTTTAAGAAATAATTCATGTTATTGTACAAAAAAAATTAGAAATTTGTATTATTTACGATAATATTTCCTTAATTCCAGAAATTTTTAATTTATGTCAATTGTTATTACATTTTATGTAATTATGTATCTCTCAAAATTGCGATGGCATCAAAACTAATTGTATACCATTGTCTTGTCTTTTACATTTTATTCATCAGTTCCAAAACAAATCATTGTTTTCCTCCAAAATAATTAACAAACATTTTATATCCTTAATTAATCAATGGATCATATATTCATATTACCCTGATCTCTTGTATCTACACAAAAAAAACATCAAACCCCTCAAATTTCGAGGGTAAATATAGAAACTAATCATTATTGTTCATGCTTGGGTAGTTTGAAAATTATAATTCATTATATACTACTCAAAACTAGCTACCACAATGATCTAAAATATACAAGACTACACGACATAATCCATTAGAGTTGTTACACTAATGTATTGTTAAGTAATTATATCCGTTCATATCATTTGTATTTTTCTCATTATTATGTACTAATTATTTAGTGAAGATTATATTCGCGTAATATACCCTAATTTTAGTAATTTGTATTTTTATTATAGTAATTGGTTAATCTTAGGCATATATCAAGACCATCAAGACTCTATTGTGTGATTATATATTGTAGTCTCTTTAATCAACGTCAATTAACAAATTATTCATATTTTCATATAATTCTTCAGCATCTTGATGAGATGAAGCAATTATCTATAAAAAATACAAGTTATTAAAATTAAGATAACGGAAAGGACTATCCCAAAGAAATTTATAAAATATAATCCTAGCTAAATAAGTATATAACAATGAGAATAATACAAAAAATATATGAACCATGTATTCACTTAACATGTATAAGTATTGCACTCCAAAATAACATCAAATTCATTACATTTTTGTTTTGGGATAGGCCTACTACAACCATGGGCAAACGAAGAATTTATCCCTTCCTACCATTATGCTTATAACATCAAATTCATCTACCATTATGCTAATCCATACACACTACTACAAATTACATTTGTATTGTGTAGCAACACTTTGAAAGTGTTACATTAAAACCCTTAAATGTTGTAATAAAGCTTATATGATCTATATCGAAATTCAAAACTATATATTCTATATATCATAAAATATTTTCCTAAAACAAAAAAAAGTTGAGTCCTTTTCTCTAATACTACAGAAAGATCCTGTCTGAAAATAACAAACCATTTAACACAACAACCAAATAGAGAAAAGGCATCAGAGAACAGTTTTTGAGGTTTTGTATGTGTAATTGTAGAGCAACAAAAGTATATGTCAGAACTCAGAATCAAGAGAAATGGCATAATAACAATAAGCAGAAGAAGAAACTGGAAAGTTGAAGATGAAATGTAAAAACAAGTAAGAGATGAATATGCTTGACAATTTAAGAGAGAGAAAAAAGAAATTAAATAATTAAGGAAATGATCAAAAGGGAGTGAGCACATGATATAGGTCAGAATTCATAAGAGTTTTACATAAGTAAGGAAATAATGAAATATTGTCCAATTATATATCTTGATTTCTTTAACATAAATAACCAAATCTAGTAGTCTATAAATATAAAAGCAAGCATCTTTACCTTTTAAAACATAACTAGTTTGCACCCTGCATGCATCATGTACCCTAATGGCTAATAATTATTTATAGTTGACATTATACAACAATTACAAGCCTCCTTCCTCCATATTATATCACTTTCTTCTATAACAAAAACAATCACATGCATTACTTACACTATGTTTTTAATGCTTCTACACACCCACAAGCTAACCTATACTCACTTCTTCTAATAAAGGTCACATCTTTGCTTGTCTATATCAACTATATTAATCAACCCATTATTTTTTTTTCTTTTTTTGGAATTTATTTATCTTTATTATCATAAAAATAATCTTTAAATATGTAGTTACTATACTCTCTTCTAACTACACCATGATGAATGATGATTCCCTCTAGTACTATACCTAGAGATTTAATTACTAGAGGTTTTAGTTAGTAAGCAACTAGATGAGGGTTTTGGAATGGAGATGGTTCTAATTTAACTATTACAAGTACATGTGAATGGTAATGTATAATGTGAACTTAAAGACAACACTATGGGAATTTTGGGGATACTTGTTGCATTAAAATTTTTCTTTTAGAGAAAAAGTTAATATGATGTTATATAGACCCTTCTGATCTAACAATTACGTGATCAACATTTCTCCTAATTAAGATCTCGAATTCAATTCTCATAAACTTTTATATATATATATATATATATATATATATATATATATATATATATATATATATATATATATATATATATATATATATATAATCTACTAATAAATAAAGAAGGAAAGGTAATTTAAAAAGAGAATAACTATGCTCAAAACCTAAGTGCAATTATCAAACCTATTAACAAAAAGAAAAAGACTTGGCCTAACCACATAATATTCAGGGTCGGTATTTGACACAAATTGATTTTGGGCATATTCAACATGCCCAACCACATAGCGCCCCAAAATGTACAACGTATAAAAGAATTAAACAATTTATATTATGATCGGATATATTAAGATTCAATAGGCAATACAGGTTTAAAAGAGGCGTCAAATAAAAAAAAAGCCTATGCCATAAAATTATTTGTCACTTTTGTTCCATCTTCTTATCAAGATAAAATTGACGTAACCAAAATCTATTTACTTAAATGGGTCAATCTATTAACCCGTCTACTTAACAAAGACTTATTGAATTGATCTCAATGGAAAGCTACCATATTCAAAATTGTTTTTAGTTTCAACTTATCTTTGGATGTTCTACTACACTATTTGATCATATATCTTCATCCACCACATTTGCCCTAGTAATCAAATAATAGATGTATACTATAAATTTGGCACGGTCAAGACATGTTAATCAATATGTTAAGTTAATACTAATTACTCTTATTGATTTTGCTACATTATAAATTCACATTAATTACCGTAATGTAATAAATTCAAATGACTAAAAGAAATATTTCCATTGCTTTTATTTATATGATCGTAAAATATACTTTTATGTAATCCCAAAGCTAGGTTAAATGAAAATGTAAGACATTAATCATGCTGCATGCGTACTAAACATGCATTAAGAGGGAGTATTAAATAGTGATAGGAGTAGTTAATTAAAAAGAAAAAAAGAAAAAAAAATTTTGAATGAGGAATTCCAAAGGTCATTTCAAGAATTTAATGTGAGGAAAGAGAGGATATAGAGCAGTAAACAAAACTGCAGTAAGAGTATGATTTATATGTCCGGCAAGCTGACGGATAAGCTGGAAAAGTAGCTACCTCGAGTTCAAAACCAGAGCAGAAAGCTAAAGGAGAATTCAATACCAAAGACTCAGAGAAAGAGGGAAACAATTTTTTATTTTTTTTTTTTGAATAATTTTAAATAAAACAAAACTAAACAAAAGATACAATCACAAACATGACAAATGAAACAAAAAAACAAACAAAATCATATATTTGCACACTTCCACATAAAATTCAAAAGCCCATATGTGAGACACGACATTGTACAAATATTTACTTTATTTTTTAAATAGTTTATCCAACAATTTGTTTATTTTTGTACTAATAGAAAATTAAGTGATTAAATCATCCAATACTAATTAGTAAATTTACTGGTTAAAAAGTTATTGTTTTAAATAAACTCGTTAAAATAATTTATTATTATAAATAAGTTGTTTTTGAATAAGTTGTTCATAACAATCAGGCAATGTAATCTACTATCAGCTATTAACTATTTACCAACATTCCTTAATCTAATTATTCAAAAATCAGATTAAACAATCAAGCAAAAGAATTAAATAAATTAAAATTAGATGCAAATCTAAAAAATGAAAGAAAATAACTTGAATTAAAATAATGATCATATCATATCTCAAATTCACCATGTCCAATACTCATAATAAATCCATAATCCATCCCAAATAACATAAAATTAAAAAGAAATAAGATTTCATTCTTTGAGACTTCCCAAGTTCTCAATAATAATAAAACAAAGTCATAAATCAAATCTCTCCTAGTAGCTCAACATCTCATCTGATCTCGCATACATTAAACTACAATTTTTTTGATACTTAATATTTGTAATAATCAGCAAATGATAGATGGATAAATCATAAGGAAGAGACTATCTAGAGAATAATATCGATATTCAAGATCTTGGAGGTGGGAAAAATTGCGTACCAGCTAGAAAAGCATTGATAGGAGTAGCATAAACTGAAGTAGTTGTAGTAGTACCTAGATTTCCCATTGGATCAACACCATTACCACCGCTAATACCAACCGTGCCCATAAGGTCACTGGTGGTTGTTGCGGCGGGTAACATCACCCCATGTTGATGCTGCTGTTGTTGTAGTGTTATTCCGCCTGAAGAACTCTCTCCACCACCACCACTACCACCACCGCCGTAACGGTTTTCTGGGCCTTGATCGTAGAGTATACCCTTGAAAATATGCCCACCAATGTTAACTGCAGTTTGATATGCAAATTGCTCTTCTGGGTCTTCTATTGCACTCACTTTTACGCATCGGAATGTTGCTGCTCGATTTAGCTCTGCTGGGAAATTACTCATCTCTAACCCTAATTCATTACACAATAAATTAATTAGCATTTTTTTTATTAAAAAAAAAATGATTATGGGATTTTAAGGTCTTACCTTGAATTAAAAAAAGTATGAGAATAATAATATTAACAGAAAATAAAAGAAAATTAGAAAGAGTAAAGCAACAAAGTGTATTTAGAAAGGACAACTATAGAAGTGGACTAGTAAACATGCAAATGATATACTCCTACTTTTAAAACAAGGATAAGTATGTAGAGATGAGAAATTTTTGTTGGGTAGTATCATAGATCTTTGAACCTCAATTGTTCTAGAATGACACATGCCAAATTACCCTTACATAAAATAATTACAATAATTTCTTCAATGATCCCTTAAAGACTGTTGTAAAAAGAAGGGTTGTGTTTGGTTTAGATCAAATCCATCAATCAAAATTGAAGAATATGATTCAAATCAACTCTCAATCATTCTATTCATCACTTTGTTTTTATTTACAACTTCACAATAAATTTCATTAATTGTTTAATTTCGATTCTTACCTAACTCGTTCGGTGACAACTTCACAAAAAATTTCCCTTAATTTATTCCTAACGATTTCGATTCTTCTGGTTACAACTTCACAAAAAAATCTCCCTTAATTCGTTTCTAATGATTTCGATTCTTACCTAATTCTTCAGGTTACAACTTCACAAAAAATCTCCCTTAATTTATTCCTAACAATTTCAATTCTTATCTAACTCTTTTGGTGAAAACTGCACAAAAAATCTCTCTTAATTCATTTCTAATGATTTCGATTCTTAGCTAACTCTTTTGGTTAAAACTGCACAAAAAATCTCTCTTAATTCATTTCTAATGATTTCAATTCTTAGCTAACTCTGTTGGTTACAACTTCACAAAAAATCTATCAAAAAACCCACCAATTTCACCCTTTCAATTCGTTTTTAAAAATTTCGATTCTTATCTAACTCTTCATGTTACAACTTGAAAAAAATTCCCAAAAAACCCACCAATTTAACCTCTTAAGAATTACCCTTCTCGTTGGAACTGCACAAAAATCTCCCATAAAACCCACCAATTTCACCCTCTTAATTTCTTTGCAAGGGTTTCAGTTTTTACCTAACTCTTCACGTTATGGTTAATAAAATTAGGTTGAAAGATAAACTTTAAAGAGAGAGAAATAATAAGATAACCTTTTTACAAGATGTTCATAAATAATGCTCTAATAATAAAAAAATCCAAAAAAGTATAAATAAAAATTAAAAATTACCTGGCGTATGAGCAAGTGCGCGAGAAGTGCTCCGGTGTTCTCGCGTACGCTTTTCAGCACCAGTTGATGATCGCATGATATGAGACTGTGGTGATTGTTGTTGTTGTTGAAGAGTAGCAAGCTGCTGTTGACGTTCACGGCGTTTAGCAGCGGGAACCCACGTGCTTTTCACGTGAGTAGGACAATCAAAGCCTCTACTCTTACAACAAGTCCTACACCTCAAATGTGCACAATCTTTCTTAGATTGATTTCCACAATCTTGACAATTCATTCCACCACTTATAACACCACCACTACTCAATTGCCTAAACCCTGATCTACTACTACTACTACTATTTATACCACTAGATATTACTCCTACTGTATTAGTATTATTTATATTATTATTATTATTATTATTATTATTGTTATGATAATCATCAATGCTAAAAATCCTCCTATTAGATGGACCCACCACAATAGACGGCTGTGATTCCCCCGTTAAAAACGCATGTTGTTGATGACGATGATGATGATGATGATGATCTTGATGAAGTTGTAGCTTTGGAGCATGGTGATGATGGTGTACCTGCACGTATTGTTGCCATATCTCAAAACTTCCTTTCGGGTAAATCTCTTCACCACTATTATTATTATTATTATTATTATTATTATTATTATTTCTTGATGAGTAAACTAATAAACCCGGTGTAGCATTATTACTATTATTATTATTATTATAATTTATAAATTGGGTTTCTGAATTACTACTTTCCTGGTTTTGTGAACTACTACTCCCTGGTGTTCCTAATGAAAAGAAAGCTGCCATTGTTTGTTTTCAAATTCATTTCCATAAAATAATATAATTATATAAAATATTTAATTTTGCAAAAAATAAAATGAAGGGTTTTTTTTTTCTTTTGGTTAAATTTACTGGGTTTTTAGTGGAAAACTGAAAGTAATAAAGGCAAATCCTGCAACGCCGCCATAATCAGCTGCTGTTGTTTTTTGGAAGAAATAAGAGTAATTAAAGACAGAAACAGAAAACTTCAAAATGCAATTTTTATTTTTCTTTACTACTTCCTGCAACCTGCAACACACTACTACTACAAAAATATTTTCTATTTTCTCTCTCTTAATATTGTTTTTTTATAAATATTTTATTGATTTTAATTTTTGACGAAGCGATGGGTTTTTGTGGGAGATTAAATAAATTGATGTAGAGAAAGAAGAAGGGAAGAGTTGAGTTTCTCTCTCTAGTTCAACCCATTCAGTACTACTCCCTCTCTACTGCCACTTCTCTACAGTTAATCTTCCAGTGCCATATATCTAGTCACTGAAAGTAGGGGATATGAGCCGTGGATTGTTTATCGAATGGTTGGAGAGTATCCACGTGGAGGTAAATCAGCTTTTGGGTCTTATTCTTTCCTGTACCGAAAAACCCGCTCTACTTTTTCTGACTTGTGTCAAATTGGAATGGTTTTCTGCCACCTTTTTATTAATGTCCAATTATTCATCTAATGTAACATTTAATGATCAACCTCTTGTGTAAAACTATGCATTAGGAGTACTATTTTTTGTCACCTATAAATCCTTTTTTTTCTATTTTATTTTATAAAATGTGAAATAGTCAAGTTGCATAAAATGTGTGGTTCGACCTATGTTGAGTTGCATATTGTGTGCGATAAGAGAAGACCATTTTACTGTATTTATAATTTTTTTTAATTAAATTAATTTTAAAATTGATCGATTCACATTTATGTTATGCTTACGTTAATAAAAACATAACTTAAGGAACGTAAAATATGTACATACCATATCAATATTTTCTACTCCAACATTCTTGACGACTTGTAAGATATTGTCCATAAATTTAATTGTGTAGTAGCTGCATTCAACACCATTATCAATGCAAAAATATAGTTTTATATATTTTTATTAAAAATCATGCGAATGAAAATATTATATTATCAATGTGTATGGCAAAAACCGAAGGATGCAAGGGCTAGAGGTGCACAGTTAGAAGGTGTTCTCTTCAACTTATTATTTTGACTTATTACTTATTCTTATTGGAATTAGATCAGATCAGACTAGATCATATCAAATCAGATCAGATCAGAACTATTCAGATCAGATCAGAAAGATTCAGATCAGACCAGACCAGATCAGACCAGATCAGATCAGATCAGATTAGACCATACCATTATTATTATTATTATTATTATTATTAATTATAATAATTTAATGACATTATTATTAATTTATTTTTTAATTAATTAATTAAATAATATTAGTATTTATTAATTAAATTCTTAATTAGATACTAATAGTAATAATAATAATAATAATAATAATAATAATAATAATAATAATAATAATAATAATAATAATAATAATAATAATAATAATAATAATAATAATAATAATAATAATAATAATAATAATATAAAAATAAAAACAAAAATAATAATAATAATAATAATAATAATAATAATAATAATATATAATAATAATAATAATAATAAAAATAATAATAATAATAATAATAATAATAATAATAATAATAATAATAATAATAACTTTATGAAACCAAATCGATCGATCGACTGATCGATCGATTAGATCGACAGATCGATCGATCGATCGATCGATCGATCGAAAGATTCGGATCGATCGACGATCGAGACGATCGACGATCGATCGATCTTAGTAAATTCAGATCTTATCCAATCAGATCAGACGAAGAGAACAAGCCCTTAGTCATGGCCGTTTTGGACATTTTAGTGGCCCTGAGCGAAATTAATTTTTAGGCCCTTAAAAATGAACAAGTGTCTGATTATTTTTTTGACGGGTGATAAAATATTATAATATCAAAGGACAGTTCTAATTTGTAAAAGTATACTAGTTCATTGAGAAAACACACACAAAAATAAATCAGCCACACTTATTTTCCAATACTTATATTAACTGTTTTTCACTTGAAAATATGAAAATATAAAAATCTTCAAAAAAAAGAAAATATAAAAATGTTATACAGTATTCACTAAAATCCTACTGGCCATATCTTTAAAAAAAATCAAAAAACAAGTAGCCACCAATAACCGAAATATTAGCAAAAAACTATGATCTACACAAGTATGTAATTAAATCTTACAATTGGACAAAAAAATCTAAGATATTGAGCAATAACAAATAATCAAGTGAAGAAATTAAATTATTCTATATCGCTTACACTTACAAGAATATAAAAAAGTTCAGTACTTGTATACATAAAAAAATTATGAGTCTCTAAAATCGGGTCCTAAGCGGCAGCTAAAAAAACTAAAATTAATAATTGGGGTAGAAATGAATCAAATGAAAAATAAAAAAAATTTAAAAATAACAAATAGAGATTGACTGAAAAAAATATTATGTAAAATGTTGAAGGCTAAAACAAACAAAGAAATGTAGACAAGAGAAATTTAAATATAGATAAAAAAAATTAAAAAAGGAAAGAAAAAAAATAAAGACAAGAGGATTTGAACCAAAGACCTAGAAAACAACAGATTAATAACTTTAACATTGGGACACTATTAAGTATTCGAAGTGTAGTCAGTAGTTGCATTATCAGATTATAAACAGAAACATAGAGAATTAAAGGTCCCAACAATGAGAAGGCCCTGAGCAGAAGCTCCGGCTGCTCCGGCTTATGGTCCTTTCTACAGTTAGTAGTAGGCAACATAAATAAAGTAAGACATGAAAAACTATTGAAGTCGTTATATGTATCAGACACTTGTCGTGTTACGATGATTATCGTTAATTTCAGAGATTTACATTACAAAATTGTGTTTTGTTCCCTTATTGGCAAATATGAGACATTTGTTATAGCGTTTACTAAGCTCTCTTCTAATGCATGCCCTCTGCAGTGCAATAAATTTTTCTTTTTAAGTTTGGTGACTATATAATACTCCATTATCTTTCTGTTCGAAAAATTATTCCATAATCTTTTAATACAAACTTTTCATTACAAGATGCACGTAATCATCAATGTAAATCCCATTTTGTGCAAGGTTCTAGCATTTGTTGATTTAAGAAATTGAGTATCGTATTAAAGAGATAATTTGAAGAATATAAAAATGAATTACTTGATTAGAAGTTAAAAGAAGGAACCTTAACATTTCAGGTACTCACGAACGTAAACACCATTTTATGCGATCACTATTTGCACTTCTCAACTTGTGCTAATTCTGCTCGTGGAAAAAAAAGGGAGGGGAACAATCCAATTTAAGTTTAAGAGATAAACGATATGCATAAGCAATACACTACATTACTATGAAAATTAATTAAACAAACATAAAGATGTAATACAAAAGCAATGATAGTACACTACAAAAAAATTGCAGCTACCTACGCTTAAAAATGCATTTAGACACACTTATATGTGAGACTGATAGATTTAGCCATGCTTAAAAAAGCGAGGTCTCTACTTGTGTGGGTAAATTTTAGGCAAGCTTAATAAGCGTGACTAAAATGGCTCTTTGTCACGCTTATAAGAGTCGCTTATAGTACCTGTAGCCACGCTTATAGGTGTTGAACATTATCCTCACTTAATAAACGAGGTTGAATGAATTCATAGTCAATTGTTTTGCTCTTGTTTTTACACACAAAATAAGCGTGACTAATGAGTATAACTAAAATTTTAATTAATTTTTATTTTTATTATTATTATTATTATTATTATTATTATTATTATTATTATTTTGTCAAACAATTTTCTATTAATACAAAAACCAAAATAGTTACAATCAAGGGTAACAAAACCCAGATATCCAAGGGATATGCGTTACTCACTATCTAGAGAAACAAAACCGGACAAAAACACTAGGATAAGGAAAAAAGCAAATGAAACAACAAAGAGATGGAGTACTATTTATTACTGTTCAAAAACACAAATTTTGAGTTATAAACAGTAATATAGTGTTGGGGGTTTCTAAAGTTTTTAGATGTAAGGATTATTATTATTATTATTATTATTATTATTATTATTATTATTATTATTATTATTATTATTATTATTATTATTATTATTTTGTCAAACAATTTTCTATTAATACAAAAACCAAAATAGTTACAATCAAGGGTAACAAAACCCAGATATCCAAGGGGATATCTCAAAAATAATGTAACAGACGGCGTTACAATACAAGAGCTAAGTATGCGTTACTCACTATCTAGAGAAACAAAACCGGACAAAAACACTAGGATAAGGAAAAAAGCAAATGAAACAACAAAGAGATGGAGTACTATTCATTACTGTTCAAAAACACAAATTTTGAGTTATAAACAGTATTAAATAGTGTTGGGGGTTTCTAAAGTTTTTAGATGTAAGGATAAGGAAATATAAGGACTAGATAATAGATAGATATCATTTAGCCTCACATATAGTGCCTGATTTCTTTATATATTTTTTACTTCAAAAAAGTGAGTCACGCTTATTAACTACGGCTGACTTTATATATTTTTTTTATTTAATTAACATTTAGCCACGCTTATAAAGTATGGCTGCATTGTTTACATACAATAAATTAATTTAAGTTACCTTTTAGCCATGCTTATAAATGAGACTAAAATTGTCACACTTAATAAGCGTGACTAAATGCAACAAGTGTGCCTAATTACAAAAGAGCTTGCCTCACTTATTTAAACATGGCTATATAAGTGTGGGTAGCTGTTACTTTTTTTGTAGTGGTACTACATGTTCCATTAATGGAATATCAAAATAAACATGGACCAGTGGGAATGACAGAGTCTTTCCCAATTAAAGTGGGATTACATCAGGGTTCAACACTAAGTCCTTTCATTTTTACGATCATTATGGAAGAGCTCTCTAAATCCATCTGGGAGACTGTACCATGGTACATGCTTTTCGCCGATGATATAGTTCTAGTTGCGGAAACCAAAAGGAGGCCAATAGTAAATTGGAGGAGTGGAGGGTAGCCTTGGAGGGTAAGGGGTTGCGCATAAGTCGTACAAAGACAGTGTACTTGCGATGCAACTTCAGTGGGACAAAATCGATAGGGGAGCCAGAGGTTACCATAAGGGGAGAAGTTGTTGCATGTACATCCAAGTTCAAATATTTGGGATCCGTGATTCAGAGTAATGGGGAGATTGATGGAGATGTTACTAACCGTATACAAGCGGGTTGGCTTATGTGGCCTGCAGCAACTTGGGTGCTTTGTGATAAAAAGTTTCCGAGGAAATTAAAAGGTAAATTTTACCGCATTGCAATTAGGTCGGCGTTGTTATATGAGACAGAATGTATTGGCCCGTTGATACACGCGCTTATCGCGCGATTTATGCACCAATATTAATTGATTTTGAATTAATTTTTGTGCGTATCTTACTTAACTTAGGCCTTTCATTATCAAATTCTATGATTCACGCTTGTCGTGTAGTGGTTTTATTGATTTCAGGAGTTTTTAGCCACTTTCGAGGAGGTTTTGGGGTGATCGGGCACTTAATGGACCTCGGGAATCAAAACCCGAGCCTTCAGATCAAAAGTGACAAATCTTGGTGAAAATTTAAGGAGTCGAACATGGTTTAGAGGTCGACCCCGTAGCTGTGAGAAAATCCAAAGTCCAACACTTAGAAGAATTTGGAAGAGGAAAAAATGCCCAACAAAGAACCAGTCGACTGGTCGACTGGAACCAGTCGAGTCGACTGGTTTGTGTCTGACAGCACAGTTTCAATTTTTGTCCGTCTACTTTTGCCTCATGTCTCCACCACTCCCTCCCCTTGCGTGCTTCAGTCTTCCCTCTCCTGTGCATCTACTCCTCATGATGAAGAGGGTTGCTCGTTGGTCTTCCTTGGCAATGACGATGAAGGCAAGTGGGGAGCCCCTTGTTTTGGCTATATAAACCCCCATTTTCTAAAGAAAAGATACATACCCATCAGCTCACAAGCTGAACTAAGCTCCATTTTCTCTTCTTTCTAAGTTCATTAGTGTATTTGTAAGCTTAAGTACTCATCTATTCCAGAAACTAGTAGTAGTTCTTCATTAAAACACTTTGTTTAGCATCTTATTTCTTAGAAATCAAGCATTTGATTGTAACTTTATTCACTAAACACTAGTAGATTATGGTAATCTTCCTTTGGTATTAATCAAGGCATTTTCCAGAAATTGTGGGTTTGATTTAGCATTTGGTTTGAAGTATTCTTTTGGTTTGACTATTGGAAACTCTTGTTCATTGTGTTGTGATTCTCATCCCCCTCCTTAGTTGAGGGAAGTAAGTACTCCTTAACTTAATTTTCTTCTTTGTTGTTGTTTGCTCTATGAATGTAATGATATTTTATGAGTTTAATTTAGTTATCAACATGAGTGAGTAGTTTTCTCTCTAGAGTTTGGGGATGTAGTTGGCTAATTAATTTGCTTATAGGGGTAATGGGTTGATCACAAATATGTACATGAAAGAATATGTGAGTTCCATGGTAAGGAATCGAAAGTCCATTTCGATCTCCACCCATGGACAATTTATGTTGCTTGATATGAATGAATTCATGCTAGTAATGAGTAGCCCAGAAGCTAACTTTATTAGGATTCCTTCGAGACCTAGCCCGTCCTTAGGATGATGAACCATGCCTATCTTGTATGATTCTTTCTTGTTTAACATAAATTGGAGGTCATGAGCATGTATTAAGGAGTTATTAGTATGGTCGAGTTCTACGCCCAAAAGCCGAATCTCCTAAACCATATTAGTAGCTATATAGTTCCTATGCCCAGAAGTTGTGGAACTAAATTAGAAAGACCTTTCTCATCATAAAAATGGTTAAAAAAACATATTTTCAACCCATCCCTTTAGCATATTAAAAGGCTAAATTCCCCAAACTCTAGTCTTTTTATCTATTGTTTAAAACTTGAAATTGAAATTCGTTTCTGTTATAAAACTCAAAATCATAAACCTTTTTGTCATTAGACTCTTTTTGTCACGTGAACATTTCCCTGTGGACCGACCCCTTACTTACCGCTAACTATGCCAAAAAAGCCTATTTATAGCTGTTGAAAATGCCTTTTTATAGCTGTTATGAACTGCTATAGAAAATAGTTCTAACAGCAATAAATCACTAGGGCTATAAATTACTGTCAATGCTATAGCTTTTATAACAGCTATAAATAATGGAATCCACGTAATTGCCACATAGACCCACATGGAGCCACGCAGGCTACGCTGCCATCCATGCGTCGACTCCTATCTCCACAATCATGCCTTGCAGTATTATTATTATTATTATTATTATTATTATTATTATTATTGGGTTTGTGATATATTTTGTAAGGCTATTATACTTATTAGCTAATAACTTGTACCTCAATTCTTTATTTGTAAAAATATTAGTCGTTAATCTATATTATTATTATTATCATTAATATTATTATTATTATTATTATTATTATTATTATTATTATTGTTGTTGTTGTTGTTGTTATTATTATTATTAATATTATTATCATTATTATTATTATTATTATTATTATTATTATTATTATTATTATTATTATTATAACCCATTTTAGTGTATTATTAGTATAGTATTAGCTGTATTAGCATATTATTATTATTATTATTATTATTATTATTATTATTATTATTATTATTATTATTACCTTAAATTTCTGTTGAAAGTTCCTCTTTTTTGAATTTCACGTCTAGGTGATCTTGTTAATCTTAATTTGGTGTAGGTGTGTTTGGCATGGATTTTTGATGAAACAAATGAGAATTTTTGTTTCTTGTTGAACAAGAGAGGATGCGCGTTTGATACTGCTTTCTATAACGGTTGAAAGGGCAATAAATGAGAAAACTATATTTATAGCTGTTGGAAACGCTATAAATAGAATACTATTTTTTATAGCGGTTGCAACAGCTATAAATATGTAGCTATATTTAAACCTGTTGGAACCGCTATAAATAAGGTTCCCGTTTTTATAGCTGTTTTGACGGCTATAAATAAGAATTTTTCTTTTACAGCGGTTTCAACGGCTATAGATTGATATTTTTTTATAGCGTTCCGAAAAAAGTGCTATAAATCAAGTGCAATATATAACTCCTTTTGGCGTAGTGAATGCTAGTCATTAGGGTTAATCAAGGTGAATAAAATTAACTGCGTAAAGCGGGCCTAGTAAAAGATTCAACGACCTAGGGTCCGAGCTCTCTACCACCCGTAAAGAAGGTTTTTGAATAGAGAATGGAAGTAACGGAAATGCGTATATTTAGGTGGATGTGTTGTAATACTATGATGGATAAGATAAGAAACCAGGAGTTTAGGGAGACGTTAGGGGTTGCACTTGTCTCCGCAAAGATGCGAGAAAACAGGTT
The DNA here is from genome assembly GCA_019425755.1 of Amaranthus cruentus. Taxonomy (NCBI): domain Eukaryota; kingdom Viridiplantae; phylum Streptophyta; class Magnoliopsida; order Caryophyllales; family Amaranthaceae; genus Amaranthus; species Amaranthus cruentus. The sequence goes on from CM033455.1 coordinate 13,277,377, forward strand.
GAGATGGTTTGGGCACGTGTAGAGGAGAACACATGACGCCCCAGTAAGAAGGATCGATTGCATCATGGTGGAGGGCAAGAGAAGTCGAGGAAGACCTAGGAGAACGTGGGAGGAACAAATTTAAAGTGACTTGAATGAACTCCACCTCTCCAATGACCTGACCAAGGATAGGGCCAGTTGGCGGTGCCTTATCCACGTCCCAGGTTACTAAACCCGTCCCTTTTACCCCTAATTCGTTAATGTTATTGCCTTTTTTGTCGCGCTTTACCTTTTTCTTTGATCTTACCTTTGTTTTTGTGCGTATGCTTGTTATTTAATTTATCAACTGCAGGTTCTCTCTCTTGAAGACCGTTCTCGAGCTGGGGGACTCTTTGATCGCACTCTCCTCTATAGGTATGAGCCTGCCATCGTTCTTCCCTCCCCAAACCTTGATCATAGTTTTCTATGAACGGGATACACTGGGTATGATGATGATGATGATGATGATGATGATGATGATGACATGGTTGTGATGAGCAAGCAAGTATAGGTAACGCTTCTAATAATAGGAGTCGCCAAGCAAGTTAGTGTTCTAAATGCATTATAGACAATTTTAGGATTTGAAGACCATTGGATTGGAAGCATGTATCCAAGAAATTTAAGTTGTGCTTCACTCGGCCTACCTTTTCTAATGCAGTTATTGATTGTGGACGTCAAAAGTAGACAGGAGGTCAAATGTTCCAAGTTTAATGGTCTGATGAAAATCGCTGATGGAGACAATACAATGTTCCCAAGACGCAGGTCTGGAGAAAGCGTCAGCTAAAAATTACGAAAGAATTATTTTTTATTTTTAGTTGATGTAACCGGTTAGAAATTAAGTTATAGCATAATTAGTTAATTCGCAAAATTAAATAACCACCTAAAATAATCTAAGACTAATTCAAAGTGTGAGAATAAGTCTCCTTATATCTCTCCATTAAAATAAGAAGTTATTTAGGTTTTAATCTAATTAATCCTAATTAGCTATTTTTAGTAAAATTAACCTTGGCCTATTACATAACTTCCAAATCAGGTTTTCCATTTTTCTACTTTTTAGGAATAAGAGGAGTATGGGGAGTTAAGTTTAGAAATACCTACGGTTGGTCCTATCTAAAAGGAGGACTTGTTCAACCGGTTTTATAGGTGTGTGCCCAAACGAAAAAATCAAGAGTTCACCAAAAGTAAAAAAAATATTTCATTCTTTCATTTGCCAATTAACTTAGTATATTTTTCTTATGCAATTTCTTAGTTTTTATCCTATTTAGAGAAATTATTTTTGTATGGGTTTTTGAGAGAATTTGTTGTAACTAGATTAAAGGAAAGTTTAGGGGGGAAGAGAATCTTCGATTGAAGCGTGAGAAAGAGAAAGAGAAAAAGAAGGAGAAACAGAAAGAGAATAGAAGAGAAGAGAAGTGGTATAGTTGAAAATTGTTTCATGTAATTGTCATTAATTGCCTAAATCTTATTAAGAAAATTTTAAAATCCCGAGTGGTCGTGGTTTTTCCTTCTATTAGGCCTAGAAGGCTTCCACGTAAAATCGTTGTCTTCTTTTATCTTTCTTGCTTTAAGTTGAAGTATTTATTATTCATTTTATATTCTGCAAAAATCGGGCTAAACTTCTTAAACTTATAATACAACAATTCACCCCTCTCTTATTGCATTCGCCCATCTCTAAGTGTTTCTACAAATCGAATTATTTATTTGCATAAGAGGCGCATAAGTCATAAAAAGTCTAATTATTTTACCAAACTAAAGGTTAGTGTGCATTTTGAGTTATATAATCTAGGAAATCATCACATTATCAATACAAGGTTAAGCATCGGAGATGGTCTCCAAATGTAAGCCTACGGTCGACTTACGTTTGTTAGTATGCACTGATCATGAAAAATATAGAGCTTGATAGCAAATACAAACCATCATAACCATCAACATACACTACAACATAATTTGCTTTTAGTGGGATAAATTTAGCGACATTTAATTTAAATGTCGCTATTTCAAATTTTTTAGTGTATATAGAGGATTTAGTGACATATATTAGAGTCTTTAGCAGCATATTAAAAATTCACACTAAAGTTTTTAGCGACATAGGATCTAGTGACATTTCTCACAAATGTCACTATAGACTATAGTGGCAATTACATATGTCACTAAAGACCAAATTAAATGTCGCTAAATCATTCTATAATGAAATTTAAAATAAAAACCAATAATTATTACACTAAAAATATGAATCAGTGGCTTTTTTTAATGTCACTAAATCTAATGTCGCAAAAAGCTAAATTTGTTGAAGTGATAATCACCATATTTAAGATTTACATTATCTGCAATTCTTGGGATTTAATTTAATTGTTTTAAGTCCTTCACATTATCTGCAATTCTTGGGATTTAATTTAGGCCTTTAAACTCACAAAGTTATGGATAACACTTATAACTGACGTTGCAACGAATGATTTTTCAACGGGTGTTAGGAAAATAAAAAATTTCAACTTTAGTTTTCTTAAAAACTTAATTTCCAAAATTGTGTTCTTATAGGTAAGGAGTTAACTAAGTTTAAATATTTGGTTTGGAAATTCTATCCTGACAATTAACTTAATAAATTGTAGTGATGCTGTTATTTATCTTGTATTTATTGTCTTATATATTTTTTTTGAAAGTTATTATCTTATATTTTTGGATCTCAATATATAAGAATATTATTAAATGACTTTATCATAGCTTATTATTTACATCAAGTTGCTATTACACTTTATCAAAGCTTATTATTCACATCAAATTGCTACTTCTATTTTTTTAATCAAAGTTTGTATCTCTATTTTTATTAATAACAGATCACAAGGATAATGCTATCTAGAGTTAGCCTTGCACATTGCATATTGGTTAAACTGTTATATTTTTTTCTAGAGAATTTCAATTGAATTTGGTAATGGTAAATGTGGGATTTTGCTTGGTTTGACATGTTTTTTTGGCTTTAGTCATGGTAAAATTACACAACTTCTATAGCAGCGTCAATCAATTATCAAATTAAGCTAGTAGTTGCGACAAATTGATTGAGATTTTGACTTTTGGACTTGATTGAGATTTTTCGTCGTATGTAGAAGTATTTTTTTAGACATTTGGCTCCTTCTGTAAGCTTGTGGGTTTGTTTTTTTTTTGTTTAACGCATATATTTGCTTGACAAAACAACACTATTCACTTGTAGTTTTGGAATTACTAAACCAAAAATATATAAATTAGTAAAACTATTTAATTATATCAACACCATTCTAGGAATTATATTTTAGGGAAACGTTCAAATTTTTTTAATTTTTCAATCCCAATTATGCAAATCACTCCGTTGCAACACATGATCCACAACGACATGAAAGTCTTATACTTCACGATCTTGATTTACACTATTTTAATACATCAATCTTAATTAAAAGATACTCCCTCCGTTCTTTTATGTTTGTCCACCTTACTATGACAAATAGTTTAAAATGTTTGTCTACTTTAGAAAACTTTTCATTTTTGGAAATCTTCTATTCCAAATATGCCCTTATAATCCCTCTCATTTTCCTCAAATATACTCTCTCTATATTAATGATAATAATCATTTTCTTTTTTTACTAATCTTAAAATTAAATGTCTTTTCTCTCTCATAATACCTACTTATAAAGATTCTAGTTTTGTTAATTTGTGTTAAAAACCTATAATGAACAATCTTTTAAGAACGGATGAAATATTAAAATAAAAAATATTTTTACTTGATAAATACTATTAAATACAATTGCTGAAAATATTTATTACTCTCTCCTATTCAGCCTAAGTGTCCCATTTAGTTTTTTTACACTTGTTGAGGCAACATTTTAACCCTTAATATCTCAAATTATTCTTAATTAAAAATTATAAAAATTTGATATTAATAATCCTTGTATTGAAATCAAATAAGATTTCACGTGACTATGTTTTAACTTATAAATTAAGAGTAAAATACAGATTAAGAATAATAAGTAAATATTGTCAAAAAAACTAAATGAGACATTTAGCCTGAATAGGAAGTAATATTATTAAATTAAAGTATAATAAATATAGTAGGAATAAAGTGTATCGAATACTTTTACGAAACAGAGAGTCATATGATAAAGGAGAAAGAAAAATCCATGTATGGTTTAACTTTAATGTAACAGCACATGAAGTCCTCAAATAAGAAGACAAATACCAATTAGTAGTTGTAGACTGTAATTTTGTGATTTATTAAATGTAATTAGTAATTAATCACATATATTTATATTATGACTAAAAATAAAGAAAAAATGGTACGGAAATGGTGATTTCGGCCGCCCCGCCACATTGAAGCCGTACATGAGGCAGAGGCAGCACAGTTTGTGAGAAATTGACAGATTTCTTCAATCAAAACAATAAAGTTTGGTTTGTGATTTTATTTTATTTTTTTTGTGCAGAGCACAGAAATTCAGTATTGTAGTGACAAAATTATTGTATATTCAGGTTTAAGGGCCCGATAAAGAAGATTTTAGCTTCTTTTTCTTCTTCATTTTTTTTTTATTTTGTCATTTTCTCCGGATGTTTATAGTTGACTTTTCTCTTTTGTTTTTTTATTTTCTTTAGACGACAATGCTTAAGCTGGATTATTTGATTAATTTCAAGGGTTAGTATATATACTACTGTAATGTCAGTGTACATGGAATTTTTTAATTTTCATATACATAGTAATTTAACTAGATAATCCCTATAGAAGTGTTTATAACCGGATACCCGGAAAGCAGGGTACCCAGTTAATCGGGTACTTATTTTAACGGTCCGTGTCCCGACCCGATTTATCCGGTTACCCGGATAAATCGGGTCGGGATACGGGTACCCGATTTTATTTGTGGAAAGATTAACGTGAAAAGTTACTAACAACACATCGGGCCTGAGTTTTTCATTAATAGCCAAGATTACCGTGAAAAGTTACTAAGAAAAACAAGATCAAGAATAAATAATAAGAAAAATAAAAAATGCCGAAATCTACTAAAATGATATCAAAAAATAAATCTAAGAACAACACTAAAAATCAGAAATTAAGCTAAAAAAAAAAATTACTGTAAAAATGAAAAATGAGATTTATATCTTGAAGGAGTGCACTACTAGTTTACTACTAGCAGTGGGCTAAACAGACTTCATAAATTGATTTATGAAAAGTAAGGCAATAAAAAGAAATTTGTAAGGTTATATTCCATAATTTCAAATTAGAATGTTTAGGAAAGACAGCAAGCTGCACAACCAAAAAACATATTTTTTTATTTTTAAAAAAAATTCTAATATAGCGGGTTGACGGGTACCCGATTAAATTTATTTTGCGGCCCATGATCCGACCCGGTTAAAAGCGGGTCGGGTCCCCAACCCGTAACATAAATTTCTTAAAAGGATTTGACCAACCATGAAAGAAGCAGAAGTTCTAGTAAACCAAATTGCACCCACTGAGTTTAGAAATCGGAAATTCAACTCAGAAATCGGAACTCAAAAGCCGAAACCAAAATCATTGAAGAGAGAATTACGAAGTGAGAAATGAAATCGTATTGTTTGAAGGAACAAAAAAAATGTGTGAACTGGATTCACAAATACTTCAAAGATTGTCTATGTAATGTGAATGATGATTTATCATTTTCATTTGGTATTATTAGTTTAATATCATGGTGTGTCGCTGAAATCCCTCAAATTTTCACCAATTTTCGAACATTAATGGTGGAAAGAAATCTAGGGTTTGGACTTTGGAGAGAAATTGGGTCTTTGAATAACTTTGAAGATTAATGGAGTGTTTGAAGTTTATTAGGGATGAAGAGGATGAAGATGATGAAGAAGAACGAGGAGGAGAGAGAAAGATGCTTGAGGATAAAGGAATTAAATTAAAAAAAAGAAAAAAAAAAAAGAAAAGTCAAAGGTAATTGTACTGGTCAACGGTCATAACCGGTCATTTGGCCGTAATGGTGGTCACTTTCAAAACTTGGTGGCTGTAATTCGCAAAAAAAAAAAACATCATGGCTGTAATTCGCAAAAGGCATAAACATCAAGGATATCAAGGCTGTAATTCACAATTAAATAAAGAAAATAAATTATAAATTATTGATTATTCATATTCAATGAATTAATAATTGCATATAATAGCTAATATTTGATTCAATTTTAATTTTACAAATACAATTTTATAGTACAATGTTAAATAATGTTATTTTGATATTACTCCCCCCGTCCCATTTAATTTGCAGCATTTTCCATTTTGGTTCGTCCCACTTAATTTGCATCATTTCTATTTTTGGACTATGACCCACCACTTTTTTTTATCTCATTCATACATTTTTACTTCCTTTTAATTTCAACCACACAAATTATTTTCTCTCTTTATTTATTACCATTGTTTACCTTTTTCTTAAATATCAACAATTTTCTCTTTTCTTCAAACTATATGGGACAGAGGGAGTATTTTAATATTTACTAAGTAAGCTGTTATTGGGTCAATCGGCCCCAATGATTTGGGCTAAATCAAAGGGACCAATCGACCCAGTCAAGGCTTAGAGTTGACCTACGTTGGGGCGGAAATACCAAAATGCCCCTGAAGCTGTTTCATTGACTTCTTATGTCCTATAAATACCCCTATTCACAATCAAGAAAGGGGATGCTTTCTCTCTCTCTAAAAACTACCAATTTTAGTCATCTTTACTTACATTATTAACCGACCACTGCCTTGAGCGTCAGAGGGGCTTTCCGGAAAGCAGCCCCCGGACAAGTAACTCTGTTCGTGTTGTAGGTATTCTGACAATAAGCAGTGTTCGGACATTCCAACAACCGTTGACATATCTTGAGTGGTCACCTTCCGGTCAGGGAGATTCGATTCGATTTCTACGCAGAAACATAAGCATAACAAAGTATGTTTAAAATAAATTTTAATATTTAATTTATAAATTATTTTGAACATATATTACAATATTAAATCAAATGAAATAATTTAAATAATAATACAAATATAAAATTAAAATAACTTGTCTTATATGAGACTATCTCAATGTTGAGATAGATCCATGTAATTAGCTCAATTATCTTATTAGTCATTATAAGTTTGTAAATGACATTTTAATATTAACGAAAAATAGATTATATTAACCAATTTCATTAATGCATTTACATATATTGATTATACAACCCAATTTCCAATGTATTGATTATTATAATATATATTCATATAAGGATTAATTTCCAATTTCCAAAGTATGTTTAATTAACATATTAGGATTTTATCATCATCCTTTAATAGAGGAAAAATTTTAATCCACAAAGTGACACCTCATTAGTTTTGGATTAGATGATGTAAGCGTGTTTTGTTTTAGTTATAGGTATAAACTATTTTGATAATTTTTTCTTAGTATAATTATTACTTATTTAGATAAAAAATGATATTTAATGATCATATTAAAAAAATTCAAATACTCAATCAAAGTAAATGTGACCTCTAATTTAATGCTAACAATAGCAAAAATAAATTTAATATATAGAAAGATATTACATTTTGAGATACTCTTGTAAGAGACCGTCTCTCGATGAGATGACCAAAATACAAGGAGCTCATCATAATCATAACATATACTAAAAAAGAAAGTAAAATGACACATGTCTTCATTCTAAGACCCATGCCACGTGGAATTATTTGATTGGAAATAATTGTTTAAATATGATGATTATTTAAGAACATTTTTTGATTGAATATTAATATTTGAATGTGTGATATCAATATTTGAAAATTCCACCTGTCTACTGCATTAAATTATTACCACTTATTTAAGAAGAATATGAAAATTTAACTATATTTGACTGGATATCATTGTTAATAATACTACTCTTCCTCATCATAATAATTGCACCAGCATCACACAGAATAATTGCCCTCATAACCACCTGGCAACAACTTACTGTTGCATACAACCACATTCAGTTATTACTACGACACCTCACCATTTATGCTAGTACTTTCTTCTTTACTTCTTTGTGTATATATATAGCATAATACCCCCTGTATAGTAATTAATTCTTTCCTTCATATTCTCATTGCTTCTGATGTATTGAACAGTATCAATAATGGAAAGTCTCTCTAATTTACCTCTGTTGTAGCTTGCATGATCTTGATTTTATCATGGTATCAGAGCATGGTAATGATTCTGCACTAAACTCCATTTTTTTCTCACGAAATTTTCTTCCTAAACTTCTAAATTTTAGAATTGATTGAATTCTGCCCTAAATCTTGTTCTTCGCTTTTCGGTTCTTGATTCTTTTGATCTCCTTTCTCGTTCTTTTCTTTGAAATTCTTCATACGGTTCATCATGCTTGAGACTCAAGTAGATCCAACTCAAAATCCTGGTAGCATCTACTATCTTCATCCTTCGGATCATTCTACTATGAAAATGGTCACCACACACCTTTCAATGGCGTCGGTTTTGCTGATTGGAAGAGGTCTCTCATTATAGGCCTCGTTTCCAAGAATAAAATGGCTTTCGTTGACGGCACTCTAACTAAACCAGCAGCAACTTCATCTGAATACAAGGCCTGGGAACGCTGCAACACCATGATTATAGGATGGATAATGACTTCTCTTGAAAGATCTCTCGCCAAAAGTGTGATGTACTACACCACAGCACGCGAAATCTGGATGAATCTTGAAGATCGGTTTGGTCAGTCTTCTTCAAATCAACTATATCACATACATCAAGATCTTATTGCTCTCACTCAAGGAGGAATGAGTGTCGCTGAGTATTATACAAAAGCAAAGGCACTATGGGACGAGTTAGACAATGTCGATCCACTGACCATTTGCTCTTGTAATGGGTGTACTTGTGATACTACTAAAAAGAACCTTAAGCAGATTCAAAATCAACGCACAATCAATTTCTTGATGCATCTTGATGAGAATTTTTCTCAAATCCGGACTAACATTCTAATGATGGATGACTTACCTTCTCACTCTCAAGTATATAGGCTTCTTATGCAGGAACAAAGGCACAAAGAAGTTAATCAAATTGCTCAATCCACCACTGATTCCATGGCTTTCCATGTTGATAAAAGGAAGTATAATCATTCCAGTTCAGGCAAATACTCGTCCTCGGGAAAACGCCACACTTATTTCTGTGACCATTGCAAGATCTCCGGTCACTCCATTCAACGATGCTTCAAGATCCATGGCTATCCATCATCAAACAGTTCTTCTCACCCCAAACGTGCTGCGAATGTGACTGTCACTAATTCTTCTGCTGTTCCCGTCACTAACATGGATATTGATCAATCCGGATTTACTCCAGCACAATACAATACTCTTCTCATGCTCCTTAGTAAAAGAGAGACTCCTTCTAATCCAGAGACTACCACTCCTGATGAATCCTTCCTAGCAGGATATCCTTCAATACCTCTCATATCAACAAATCTCAATGGATATTTGATAGTGGTGCCACAGACCACATGTGCAGCACTATCAAATTATTCTCCAACATTAAAGATGTTCATAGCAAAGCACATAGAGTTATTATACCTGATGGTAATACTTTGACAGTCATGAAAATTGGTGATGTTCATTTGACCAAGGATTTATTTCTCAAAAATGTGCTATATGTCCCTGGGATACAATTCAATCTTATCTCAGTGAATAAGCTCATTTTGGATAATAAGGCCACTTTACTTTTCACTACTAATACTTGCTATGTCCAGGACCTTTTGATGAACAGGCTAATACCTCTTGGTAAACTCCAAAATGGACTTTATTACTTCTTGGATAATGACCAGCGGCTGACTCTTGGTGCACAGACAATGCTAAATAATGATTCTGTTGCAAATACCACCTCATGTTCTGATGTGACTACTCATGTAAAGCTATTACACCTAAGACTAGGTCATCCACCTTTTTCTAAAATGAAAATGATGTATCCTGATATTAGCTTTCGAACAGTTCAAGAAAATGTAATTTGTTCAATATGTCCTGCTGCTCGTCAGACTAGACTTACATTTTCCTCTAGTCATATTAAGTCTGCTGCTATTTTTGAACTGTTGCATGTGGATATCTGGTGGCCTTATCATACTAAGACCCGTTCCAGTCACTCTATGTTTCTCACAGTTGTTGATGATTTTTCTCGGAGTACTTGGGTTTATTTGCTAAAACAAAAGAGCCAAAGCATTCTTATGTTACAACACCTTATCAGCTATATTGAGACTCAATTTAATACTCATGTTAAGTCCATTCGCACTGATAATGCTCCGGAACTTTGTGCTGGGGAAATGTTGCAATTTTATCTTTGCAAAGGTATTCTCCACCAAAAGAGTTGTGCACACACACCTCAACAAAACGGTGTCGTGGAGCGCAAACATAGGCATCTCCTTGAAACCACTCGCGCTCTATATTTCCAATCAAACTTATCTTCGAGTTTTTGGGGTGACATCCTTCAGTGTGCTACCTATCTTATCAACCGAATGCCTCTTGCCTCGCTTGGCAACCTTAAACCTTACGAAAAACTTTATGGCTCACCTCCCGACAACTCCCATCTTCGTGCGTTTGGTTGTCTTTGTTTCACCTCTACCATCTCTCAAGGTCGAACAAAGCTTGCCACTCGCGCTGACCCTTGTATTTTTATCGGGTACCCCTTTGGACAAAAGGCCTATAAGGTGTATAATCCTAAAACCCAGAAAATTCTTGTATCTTGTGACATACGGTTCTTCGAAACCCACTTCCCATACCACTATAAAACTCCTCCCAATGCACCTTTTTCCCAATTCTACTTACCCATGTCCACTCCCATCTCTTTTACTGAGACCTATCCTACCCCTATCCCACCTACTCCTATACCCTTTCCTAATTTCCAAAGTCCAACACCTACTCCCACATTTACTCCTCTCTCTTCACCTCCTGACACTACCACATTTCCATCTATTACTACTGACCCTCCTTTGTCTACAACCCCTACTCCCACATTTACTTCTTCCTCTCATACATCTCATACCCCTCTACGCAAATTCACTCGTCCCTCCACCAAACCCCACTACCTTCAAGAATATTATTGTAATCTTGTTAGCCATCATGCTCTTCCCCCTTCTCATCATGCTCTTCCCCCTTCTCATCATGCTCTTGTTGCTTCTCATTCCCAATGGGAGGAACCTAAGTCTTACACAGCTGCCTCCAAAGACCCTTCTTGGGTTCATGCTATGCACACTGAACTTACTGCCTTGGAAAATAACAACACTTGGGACCTCGTCCCTCTCCCTCCCGGCAAGAAAGCTATTGGCTCCAAGTGGGTCTTCAAAATCAAACTTAAAGCTGATGGCTCGTTAGAACGTTACAAAGCCCGTTTGGTTGCTAAGGGTTGTACCCAACAATTTGGCATTGACTATCAAGAAACTTTTTCCCCGGTCGTTAAAATGACCACCATCCGCACCCTCATTGCTACTGCCGCACACAAACAATGGTCCCTCTATCAGCTTGACATAAACAATGCATTCCTTCATGGGGATCTCCATGAGGAAGTGTACATGGTGCCTCCTGATGGCTTGCCCCATCCTCCGAACACGGTTTGTCGTCTCAAGAAATTTTTATACGGGCTGAAACAAGCTTCACGATAGTGGTTCGCAAAATTGACCACTGAACTTGTCCATCAAGGTTTCACCCAGAGCAAGAATGATTATTCTCTCTTTATTAAGAAAGTTGGTGGTTCTATCACCATCGCTGCTATATACGTCGACGATATTATTTTGACAGGTGATAATCCTTCCTTTATCCACCAACTCAAGGCTCATCTCCATCAAGTATTCAGTATTAAGGATCTTGGGTTACTCAGTTTCTTTCTCGGCATTGAGGTATCCTATGTTTCTCAAGGCATCATCCTGTCTCAAAAGAAATTCACTTCCGAATTAATTCGTGATTCTAGCATCACTGTCAACACTAGGGCCGTTACACCATTGCCTGTCCATCAGAAACTACATATGGATGATTCTCCACTCTTTGATAATCCCACGCTGTATCGATGCTTAATGGGCAAGTTAAACTTTTTAACTCATACTCGTCCCGACTTGGCTTATCCTGTGCAAACTCTTAGTCAATACATGCAACGTCCTACTGAGCTCCATTTCCAAGCACTCACTCATACTCTTAGTTATGTGGCTAATACGGCGGGTCAAGGTATTCTACTAAACGGCTCTCCTCAACTTCATCTCCAAGCTTTTTCCGACTCCGATTGGGCTGCTTGTTTAGATTCTCGACGCTCTGTCTCTGGGTATATTCTACTCCTTGGCAATTCTCCCATCAGCTGGAAATCCAAAAGGCAATCCACCGTCTCCAAATCGTCTTTTGAGGCTGAATATCGCGCACTATCATCTGCTGCTTCGGAAATAACGTGGTTAGTTCGACTCCTTGCTGATCTTGATGTCACTAAACTACAACCTGTTACTCTTTTCTGTGACAACCAGTCCTCCATCCACATCGCTCACAATCTTGTTCAGCATGAGCGTACAAAACATATCGATATTGACTGCCACTTTACTCGAGAGAAGGTTGTGGACGGACTAATTCAATTGGTCTATCTTCCTACCCAGCAGCAGCTCGCTGATCTACTCACCAAAGCTCGCCCTCTACTCAGCTTCGTCCTTTGTTATCCAAACTTGGCATGGTTGACACCCCTCCAAGTTTGCGGGGGGATGTTAATAATACTACTCTTCCTCATCATAATAATTGCACCAGCATCACACAGAATAATTGCCCACATAACCACCTGGTAACAACTTGCTGTTGCATACAACCACATTCGATTATTGCTACGACACCTCACCATTTATGCTAGTACTTTCTTCTTTACTTCTTTGTGTATATATATAGCATAATACCCCTGTATAGTAATTAATTCTTTCCTTCATATTCTCATTGCTTCTGATGTATTGAACAATATCAATAATGGAAAGTCTCTCTTATTTACCCCTGTTGTAGCTTGCATGATCTTGATTTTATCAATAGTGATAACTATATATTTGAATGATAATCATATGTAATTGAACCATAATTAATATTTTTAAAATTTAATTTCTATTAAAAAAATCGTGCATTGCACGAGTTTTTATACTAGTATGCTAATAATTATGGTAATTGGACTATGTAATTAACCCATATATAGATCAGAGCATCTCACGATCAGAGTATCTCAAGATGAGACCGTCTCACACATGAACTTGTGTTACATTTTGACGTCCACTTATATTACGTAATTTAAGCGGATTTATAAAATGTAAACTTTTTATATATTAATATTAATATTATATGTATACGCATATGAAGATGACAACATTTAATTCATCTGCATGACAAACAAAGAAACAATAAATCTAATCAGTAAACGATTATGATATTAAGGCAAAACTTTTTCAAAAAAATATAGTTGTAATTAATTTAATTTACCTCTAATATAAGAGAAAACATCCTTGTACATAACATTATCAGTGAAAGATTGTGGTATTTTGTCTTTTTTAATACTCTCTTATTCACTCAAGTTGTCTCATTTCCTTTTATGGGCAATTCACTCAAGTTGTCTCATTTCCTTTTTTGTCTATTTTTTTTATCTAAATACCCTTACTTTTCCAATTCCCAATATCCAACTACCACCTTTACAATTAATTTAATCAATTAAAATACTCCACTACCACCTTTTTGGTGGACCCCATCCCACTCTTAATATCCGTGCCCAACTCAAATGGGACAACTTGAGTGAATAGGAGGGAGTATTACATAGTTATAATAATTAAAGCTTAATTATTATGTAAAAAATTAAGGAAATATGCTGAGATTAGGAAGATAGTTGCACGCTCAATTATGTTATTAATACAAATTAATGAATGGAGAGACTTATTCCTCTAATTGAGATTATTCTTTTCAATTATTTCAGAATTTGAGTATTTTGAATTGTAGTATTTTAGGTATATTATATTGAAAAAAAAGTATTTCAGATTTTTAAAATTATATATAATTTTGATATCAATTTAATACTCCTAGTAAGTAAATTTGTATCAATTACTATCTTTTGATACCAATTATAGTAATTATATTTTTAAAGTTATTATTTTCCAATCAATGAAGAGTTAGTTTTAACTTGTAAGATGTGTATTATTTAAATAATGACTTTTTATTTTTAAATTGAATCTACGTAACCTGCTCCCACCTATAAGCATTTGACATTTGGAATATCTCTTGCGAGGAGATAACATGTGAATTTTTACAGATCTTTTAATAAGATCTCTTATGATTTATGATGATTTTAAATTGAATCCATGTAATCTCCTGCCTCCTATAACCATTTGACATTTGACATATCTCTTAGGAGATGACATGTGGATTTTTACAGCTCTTTTAATAAGATTTGTCTATTGACATATCTCTTAGGAGATGACATGTGAATTTTTACAGCTCTCTTAATAAGATTTGTCAATTGTCTATTGTCTATTATCTATGATTAGATGATTGATTTTTCTTTTTTTATTTTATTTTAATTGAATTAGCTCCATTTAAACATAGTTTTTTTATATGTTTGATTTTTCTTCCTATTTTAATTAATAAAAAATAACAACATGTAAAAAATAGCTTGCCAAGTAATCAAAATTTAGCAAATCTCATCAATTCATGTGGCAGAACTCCCAAGGAGTACCACTTGGAATTTTTCAATCTTTTGATAAAGAGTAGGATATATAGAAAAACGTGTCTATTATTTTAAATTAGTATAAAACCCGTGCAATACACAAATTTCATTTATCGATAGAAAAATTAGATTTTCAAAACAACGGGAAAATATATATTAACCTCGTAAGTTTAGTTTTTTAATTTAACGTGTAATATTTAGATTTATATTTATATATATATATATATATATATATATAATATATATATATATATATATATATATATATATATATATATATATATATATATATATATATATATATATATATATATATATATATATATATATATATATATATTATATATATATATATATATATATATATATATATATATATATATATATATATATGATTGATAATTGATTAAATCCAAAATAAGTACGCCTCTCTTTTCTTTGAAAGAATTTTTAATTTAAAAGATTATATGCAAATAATATTGTAATTTATTTTATTTAGTATATTATTAAATATATAAAAGCGTAATTTTGTTTAGTGATTTGTTTCATCTAGGTAAATATAAATTTTCTTTAAATGCAATTTTGTCTCAGCCAATAAATAATTATTACCTGGTAAATATAAATTTCCCAAATTCAATTTTGTCTCAGCCAATAGTTAGGAACAAATGTGACAACCATCTATTAAAACTGAAAATTAATTATATTACAAAATTAAAATTTTGTTTAAGATAATCAAAGCTGTTGTATTTTGAAATGCTAATAATATTATTCTAAAAGACTTCAGGCAAATTATATTATGGTTTATTTTATTTATAATTATTTTGAAGATTCTATACAAATTCTTTTGTAATTTGTTATGTTTTATAGTATATTATATAATGTCTTTTATTAATTATCAATCAATTTATGCAAATTTGTCTCATTCAGTAAATACCAATCAACAAAACAATCAAGGTAAAATTTTCTCAACCGGTAAAAAAAGGAAATACAAATGGCAATAAATTTTAAAAGTGCAACTTTTTAATTGCAAAAATCATAGTTAATCATCCTTCAATTTGTGCGAAAAGATATTAGACAATAAATTACAAACAATGCAAAATCTCTACTAATAAACATTCAACCAATGAAAAAATTACACATGACAACATTATGTTAAACTGCTAAATGTTATAATTTACCTCAAAGTTATTAGTTTGTATGATGATAGTATGTAAATTTGTATACATTACTATCTTTGATACCAATTAGATGTGTGGATATATTTTTAAAGTTATTGTTTTCCAATCAATAAAGAGTTGGTTGTAGATTTAAATATGACTTGCTATTTTTAAATTAAATCTATGTAATTTGTTGCCTCCTATAAGTAGTTGACATTTAACATATCTCTTGAGGAGATAACAATGAATTTTTATAACTCTTTTAATAAGATTTATGATTATAAGTACTTCCTCAGTTTCAAAAATACTTGCAGCATTTGCTTTTACACGCGCTCCAATGCACTAATTCAATCCTTAATATCTATAATTATGTATAATGTAAAATTATGACATGAATAAATTTAATGGTTTATCATCAAAGATTCATTACAAGTAATTTTAATGTAAAGGTGATGTTAAACAAGAATTTGAAAATCTAATAATGTTTTTAAATATAAGTTGAAAGTAATCAACTTTTTTTTAAACTCGGAATTTTGTTTATTAAAGTCTTTTATTATGGAGGTTAAGTTCCATAATGTTAAATAAATAAAAGAGTTTAATGATTATATAAGTGATTTTATATATCAAATAAATGATAAAGACAAGTTTGTCTAGTTTATTTTGATATATATGATGGTTTAATCTTATATAGTATAAATGTTGATTTGTTAAGTAAAGCAAGATATGAATTCTTTTATTATTACATTAGTTAATGTATTAATTGAAATTCATATGTTACTCTTAATCTAGAGTATATGTCAATGCTTTAAGTTTTATTATGGTAATTAAAATTCCATAATATGTTATTATTTTGATTTTCAAAGATGTGCATTATTTGCATGAGTATATGTAAAGTTTTATACAAATATTTATTTTGGAAAAAAGTACTAAATAATTTTTATTCCGGTTAATGAGTATGTTAAGGAATTCTAGGTTGTCGGATAAACGCCAAATAAGTTTGGTGTGACAATAAGGAAGAATTTAACTATTTAAGTTAATGTTGATATTAAATGTTTCTTTGGTTTAAAGTGTTTGTTTTATAGAAAAGTCTTAATTATTTTGGTACAAAGGAAATTTATTTTGAATTTTTTCAAGGTTCAAAATAAGAATGCATCTATATAGATTATGTTATTTATAAAATCTACTATGAGTTCTATTTATTAGAACAAGGGATATTATATATCAATGATATTTGATTATAATATAAAGTGACGCAATATTTATTTGAAAAATTATTTTCAATGATAGATACGTTTGAATACCTACAAATTTGTACAAATGATTATGACGTTTTGATCCTTAAGATTGTTTTGCTAATCTTTTGATAAAGCATGTATTTCTAAAAGAGAAAAATAAGTTTGTTTTATTAAGGAAAAGTTTTAACAAAGTTTGATTTTGTTAAAGTTGTCAAAGTAAAGGTTTTTAATATCGTATTCATATTACTAATATGAAGGTTTACCCATGATTATAAGTTTAAGCTTTCTAAAAGAAAGTAAGTAATGATGTGTTTATAATGGGAAGAATATTTGAAGTTTAGTAACTTGATCTCCAAGTAAAGTATAACAATATGTTATAGATAGATTTTCATATTTTATATGAAGATTGGTGAGCATGTAATAATGTTCAAGATTTATTAAGTGGTATTATACTTAATATGATAATTGATTATTGAATTTATTTCAATAAGTTTACCGAAGATACAATAGTTAAATAATTATTTGTATTTTCATATGGTATGTTATATCATATATTATGATATATTTATTTTGGAATTTTATAAGTAAAGTTGACATAGTAATATGTCATATTCCTTCTATGAAGGAAATGGGGGAGGTAAATGTTAAATTAATTTTAACATAAAATTTTAAGGACTAAGAAATAAGTATTTTATTATACTTAAGGTAAAGTCCAAAAATTACACTCATGTCTTCCAGTTGAAATTATTTCCTAAATATTTGGAATGTTTATAAAATTGGATGTAATTTTGACTTATACAAAAAAAATTCAAATTGTTTTATAGTTGTCAAGTAAAGTTTTACTTACAACATAAAGTTTCTTTATTAGGAAATTATTTGAATAGTTCAAAATGTTTATGTTATACCATGGATTTAATTAATCTTATAGTGAAAGTTATTCAAGTTTGAAGAGGTACTCAAGTATGAGTTTGATCTTTAGTGAATTGGTCATTCTCTATGTTGATCAAAATATGTGTTTGTGGGGGAGGTACCATGTTTTGATCACCCAAGAACAAACAAAGTTTTAACTTATTCTACTATGATATTAATGTTATTTGTCAAGATTTAGACAAATATGTAAACGGTATAGTTTAAAAATACTCATCTTTGTGATGTTCAAACCCAAAGTTGTGCACAAAAACAATCTAGTGTGATTGACAAGTGGCTTGTATAAAGTATTGATAGTCGAGTGTAACTTTGATAATGCTATGACATCTAATTGAGGCAAAGCCGGAAATTCGAGCTTATCAAAGAAGGGATCACAATTCTTGACTATGTGAACAAAGTTCAAAGTTAGACGAAGTACTATTACAAAGTCTACGAATTTCATGGTTTAATGAAATTGGTACATGCCCATTCTTCAACACCATGAGTAAAACCCAATTAGACGCTAGAAGAAACATCTAGTCTTGAATTCAATGTGGATTGATCGCTCATCAGATGTTGGGAAGCAACACTTAAGTGATCCTAAGTTGCTTTATTCGTGATGTTGACAAACGAGGTAGTAGAGTAGTCCCTCGAGGTCTCCATTTTCTAGAGTTATGAAGATCTCTATATTGAGTGCTTTATTCACGAAAGCATAATAAACCAGGAGAAGCTACCTATATAAGTTCGGGGTTTGGCCTCTTCAACGATATCAAGGGGCATACTTAGATTTCAATGAACTTATGAATAGATATGGACACATTGCCTTTAACGTGTCAAGGATGTAAGATTAATGAATTATTTCGTGTGTACTGCTCCTTTAATTGGTTGGATATATCTGCTTAATTCAATCCGTACGGACATTAGGCGATATGATCAATTGTAAAGATGCGTGGTACTAGGTGTCAATTCAATTCGTACGAACATTGGCATTGATGCATGAAATGGGTTGGAGATTATGGATTGCGAAAGAAGAAAAGGATTATACACTCTAAATGAGGGAGGATTGTTGGAATTTAGAGTGTATAGTGGTCATCGGAAAGTAGGGATGGTCATGGGGCGGGTCTGGAGTGGGTCCAACTAGACCCGGACCCATTTTAATTTTTTGAGATCCAGATCCGGATCCGGACCCTAAGAGTCCAAAATTTTCAAACCCGGACCCAAACCCTCCGAATTTGATGGGTCTAGGGTCCTTAATGGGTTTTTAGTGGGTCTAAAAAAAGTCTCTTTGATTTGTCAAATTTGAATCATTTGTAAGTCATTATATTTTTTGTATATTTGTAAGAGAGTTATTATCGTATTTTACAATTATTCAATACTAATTTAAAATCTAAACTCGCATAACGTTACCCATATACGCTTAAATTCTATTATAAACACTAGTTCGAGTCCATGAAATAAGCGTAAATGGGTTAGCACTTAGCAAGTAGCATATATATTATTTTTATATATTATGATTATAGGAAAAGTAAATAGGGCCTGTTCTCTTCGTCTGATCTGATTGGATCTAATCTGAATTTACTAAGGTCTAATCTGATCTGATCTGATCTGGTTTGATCTGATCTGATTGACGATCGATCGAATCTTTCGATCTGGACCGATCCTAGTCGATTGATCGATCCGTCGATCTGATTCGACTGCATCGATCTGATCGATCGATTTGTTTCATAAAGTTATTATTATTATTATTATTATTATTATTATTATTATTATTATTATTATTATTTTTATTTTAGTTATTAATTATATATATATAATTAATAGATAAATTAATATATTATTATTATTATTATTATTATTATTATTATTATTATTATTATTATTATTATTTATTATTATTTATTATTATTATGTAGTATCTAATTAAGAATTGTAATAATAATAATAATAATAATAATAATAATAATAATAATAATAATAATAATAATAATAATAATAATAATAATAATAATAATAATAATAATAATAATAATAATAATAATAATAATTATTGAGCTGTTAGCAAACTCCGTGACCCCCAATGCGAGCTCCTCCTTCTTCGCTATTGTGCAGGGGTTGGGAGGTTATTTTATGCGCTGAGGACTTGCCCTCCCGACTTGTTTGGGGATGCACAGGTTCAGTTTGATCTTGCTTTGCGCGATTCCCTAGAGAAGATAGTTACGGCATCAGGGCCAGGGTTTAGGGATTGGCAATGGAGGTTAGCCACCCTCCCCATCAAGATGGGTGGCCTTGGTATCTACTCGGCATGTGATGTTATTAATTATGCTTTTCTTGCCTCTCGTCTACAAACCAGTTCGCTCCAAGCTAGGATCTTGGCTCACTTTGATCTTCCTTCTCTGGGATTAGCTTTTGAACGGGCCCACGACGTCTTCTGAGCTCTTTGTGGCAACAACGCAGTTTCTCTTAACGTTGTTGAGAACAAACTTGTGTCTAGCTACATGCTCACACTAAGACAAATTGCCATCCTTTGCTCTACTCGGGGATCACATGCACAAGATTTTCTGTTAACAATCCCTATTGATGGCCTGGGACAGAAAATGAATCCTCGACAGTATCGATCGGTTTTATGTTATCGGCTCACCATTCCTTTGTTCGCCGAAGGTAGTCTATGCCCGAGTTGCAACACTGCCAGGATGGATATATCCGTTGCTCCAGCGATGTTGGTGTGAAGTTCCAACATAATTTGGTTCGAGACATGCTTGTAGATATCTGTTGTAAAGCTGGGATCCCGGTTCGCAAGGAGGCACCGATGGGGTTCTCTTCGAAGACGGGTATTGATCTTACACCAGCGGATCTTCTACTGTTTAATTGGGTTCATGGTAAAGACGCATGTGTAGATGTAACAGGAGGTTCACCCTTTGCTGGCACAGGAGCCTCCTCATGGGCCCCAGGTGTTTCTATAGCAAATGCCGCAGAAAGAAAGAGGAAGAAGTACACGTCTAAGTGCAAGGAGAACGGCTACAAATTCATCGCTTTTGCCTTCTCCACCTTTGGAGAGCTAGGTGAAGACGCCCTCGACCTACTATCAAGGATTGCATCGGTTGCTGTGAGCAACTCGAGCATCACCAGGTCCCGAGCATACATTCTTCATAGACTAGCCTTTTGTATTCAAAAAGGTGTGGGTGCTCAGCTTGTTGCTCGACTCCCCACCAATTTCTTGTAAAATCTTTTTCTATGATATGAAACCCCTTTTTATAAAAAAAAATTAAATAATAATAATAATAATAATAATAATAATAATAATATAATAATAATAATAATAATAATAATAATAATAATAATAATAATAATAATAATAATATAATAATATTATTATTATTATTATTATTAATAACAATAATAATAATAATAATAATAATAATAATAATAATAATAATAATAATCAGTAGTAGTAATAATAATAATTATTATTATTATAATTGTCTGATCTGATCTGTCTGGTCTGATCTGGTCTGATCTGATCTGATCTGATCTGGTCTGGTTTGATCTGATCTGATATGGTCTGATCTAGTCTGATCTGATCTGAATCTTTCTGATTTGATTTGAATAAATCTGATCTGATCTGATCTGATCTGGTTTGATCTGATCTGGTTTGATCTGATCTGATTCTAATAAGAATAAGTAATAAGTCAAAAAAATAAGTTGAAGAGAACACCTTCTAAGTGTTGGGGGCAGAATTCATACGTAGAAGACAAATAAAAATAGACACTTTAATATTTATAAGGGTCCGAGGGGCGGGTCTAGGGTCATGATATTGGGCCCGGACCCGGACCCGCCAATTATTTTTTAGATCCATATCCGACCCGGATCCGATGGGTCTCAAAAAATAAGACCTAGACCCTTAAAAAAGGGGCGGGTCTAACAGGGTCCTGGACCCGTGACCATCCCTATCGGAAAGGTTTAATTAATTATATTAAATAAATCAATTGAATTAAATTAATTAAGATATCCCAAAGTATGCAAATTAAAGAAATGGAAAAAACGAGGCAGAAGAGGATGCGCGGCCCGCGGCCCGCGGCCTGGTGCGTGGCTCGCGGAAGCAATTAGAAGCTTTTGCGTGGCCCGCGTGATTCTATGCGGCACGCGCATGCCTGCTTTTTCGCAGGTTCTTCTTGCTTTCGTTATATTTCGTTTTTGTTGGCTATTCTATAACCACCAACGCTTATTATAGTTATTATAATCATGTTTATTGGGATGTACGGGTTGAGTGAAAGACGATTTTGGTTCATGAATCAATCTCGTGTTTCATGGATCGACCTTATGCTTCGTGAAGTGACATGTTGCTTCATGAACCAGTATGAACTATTCTATAAATATAGAATGCTTGTGTGTTGTTTAACATATGAATATTTTGATTCTCTTCTCTTATCGAGCAGTTCACATCGAGAACTTGCAATCTTTGATTGTGATTTTCCATAATTTCTTCCATTTAAGTTTCTCTTACATCATTCTAATTTCCGTGTGCTTGGAATTTAGTGTAATTGTTTGTATCTCAGAACATATTTCCGGTTTATTCCCAAGCACCGTAGTAGGGAGGAAATGATGTTTTAGGAAAGAGCATCTCGCCTAGATTTAATATCAAGATCCAACAAAATCTTCTTGTTACTATGATCGATATATGGTGATTACCGATGATCAAGATTGTATTTGGTGTATGTTAAGCAAATGTTTGAACTTGTCATATGTAATTTGATTTTCTACTACAAACTTGTAACTTTATTTTATTGTTTATTAATAAAATTAAAGTCACAATTTCCAAGAATGATAACCGATGTAAATGGAGTGAAATGGAGGAAGTCCTAGCTAGTATATTTATCATCAAATTAATGCTTGTGGGATTGAAGTTTGGCATTGCATGGTTGTAATAAAACAAAAATAATTACACTAATTCTTAAATTAAATGAGAAGTTATTAGGTGAGATATTTTTATTGGGTTGGTCCAATATATATTTTTTGTTTTAAAATGATCACTTATAATGTTAAAGTGCTCACTTATAAGTTTAATATAATCAATTTTTATAGTCTTAAAGTGATTACTCATAACCTTAATGATTACATATGATCTTAAAGTAATCAATTGAAGAAATGAACTATTATATTTATTTAAACCCGTCTCAAGCTAGGTAACACGCTCTCATACAAGACCACCTGAAATAACCGGTAAAAATAAAACAGTTTCAAACGAATATACAAACACAAAGGTTAATACATAAGATTTTTTTTTTATTTCACCAATACTCGTTGGATATGAATATAATTAATGTCTCTCAAAGATTAGCGTAATGTTCCTTTCTAGCTTGTTACATTATATTTGTCTTATTTTTAATTTCTATATAATTTCTACATTCAAATATTTTACATATATTTTTATTGAATAATTTATATATTTTTTGGAAAAATTGCCAAAAATAATCTAACTTTTTCATTATTTTCATATAATAAACTCACCTATTGATTAATCATGAATAATCCCAACTCTATTGGGTATTTGTCTAGAATAAACTTAGATAACCCAATGACTTGTTATAGTAGGTAATTCACTAAAAGGTAAAATAAAAATTAATACAAAATTATAGAAAACTTTTGAGAATTTACATAAAAAATTCTAAATAATAAAAAAAATCATAATTTTGTTTTTCAACATTTTGTTTACCTTTTTTTCATATTTTAATTTAATATATCTTTTTGTTAAAAAATAAAATTGTTATAGCAAGTCATCATGTTACCGAATTTATTAACAAAATACTCTCCAAAACTGGGATTATTCATGGTTAATTAATAGGTGAGAATAATGTAGGAAAATCATGAAAATATTGGATTGTTGTAGGTAATTTTTCCTATATTTTGAAATTAATGGTTAAGACTCTAGAATATGTTATTACTCTAACACACTCCTTTACAAGAGAGCTCTTTGGGTTAAAAGTGTAGATGCAAAACAGACACTTCTCATACTTGACGATGAATATTCTACTTTAAAATAATATGAGGGGTAGTTAAGATTCGAGTACTCGTGACTTCTTGTTACGCTGACATTTTAATACCATGTTAAGGAACAACCCATCCAAAAACTTAATCTGATGGCAACCGTTACTCATAAAAGCAAAGGACATGTTTTACCTGAAATTTGGTGAAAGCTATTGTTGTTTGGAATGGAAAGAAAAGGGCTAAAGAAAAAAAAGGCTGTAAATAAATATAGGCATTTGAAGCTAATTTATGATTGCTGCCATTCTTTTGAGGTGTGGACTGTGTGGTAGGGAAAACAAATTCCCATAACAAAAGAAAAAAACTAATTTAATTGAGTGCAGTAGCAGTAGTACCTTAATAACTACAGAATCATTGAGGTGAATGAAATGACGAAATATGTAAAGATGTGTCTTCATCACTTACCGCCTTTACTCATTTTTGTTGGTTCATAGTTGATAATAGATAGCTAATTTTACATTTTATAACATGTAAAAAAAATTATAGTTAAAATAGGATTTTCTTCAAATCGACTAATCGGATACTTTATATATAATATTAATTTTTAGTAATTTATAAATGTGCATAGTTTAATACATAAATAATCAAAATAACACATTTAATTGTGTAAAAGGTACAATGTAGCAAGTAAAAGGAACTGAGAAAATATATCAGACTGCTCAATACTCCCAATCCCTTTGAAATTGCTAGGTAGAATTATCATAGGAGTACGAATTTGTTTTGATCAACATTTTCTCTAATTTTTGGTCGTATTTTTTTTTTAATATCAATTGCATAATTTTGAATCGCTTCAAAAGAAAGTATTATGATCCATCATTACATTATCATGCTAAAGTAGAGTAATTGATCAACTACATAGGTTTGATGCATTTCTCCATACATGACGTGGATGTAAAAATATAGTCGCAAGTGATTGTTGATTGATTTAGTTAGCTTGTTTGATAAAATTAATGTGTTGAATTTTTTATCGGCTTTTAAGCTAATTGTTTAATAAGATATTTAACAAAATTATACTCACTCCGATTTACTATTATTGTCTCATTTGATTTTTACACGTTTGTCAATGTAGATTTTTAATCATAAATATCTCAACTCGCGATCAATTAAAATTTACAAATGTCGGTGTTAATAAAATTTACATCAAAAAGAATCAAACAAGATCTTATTTGTTTATGTTTTAACTAATAGATTAAGAATAACATACAAATTAATAGTGGTCAATCAATTGTATCAATAAAGACAATAATTGTGAATATAGGGAGGGAGCATATTGGTTGTTGGCTATTTATCAAAGAAAAAGTGGACCTACAAGCCAAACGTTATTGAAAAAAACCAATCGAGTTAGTTTTTTTATTTGGCTTGAAAGTCATTTACCAAATTCGTTTTTTAGCTCTGGACCAACCAAAAAGCAAAAAGGCAAAAATCAACCGAAAAGTCAAAACGAAACTCCCTAGTAGTATGAGTACCAAATTTATTAGTCTAGAAATACTTGTTATTTGATTTTAAAGAAATATTTAATTTTAATTGTTTACGATTTTACTCTTATATGATTGTTGTTATTAAATAGCGGTAACATATAGTTATTGATTAGTATTAAAAAGTAAACAATTAACCTAGTTTTAAGCATTTATCTTAGTCAATATATTTAAACATTATAAACTTAAACTAGATAAAATTTTAGACTTATTCGTCCTTATTTGAAAACATATTTTTAATCATACTTATAAAAATTTTCGAAGTTTAGAATTCGAATAACTTGTTATTTTATTTCTTGTTTAATTATAATATTTCATTATATATTTTATTTTATTTTGAATTTCATCATCTAAGATATATTAACGAATAAAACCTAAGGAATGAATAATCTCCCCTTTGATGTAAGTTAAAAACATTTTTAAAAGTTCAGATACCAAATTTCTGCATAAAATGTTGATAAAATAATGAAAAAAATCAGCAAGTATAAAATATGTAGAATATGTTTTGCATCTTCATTAAAACATAATAAAAGTGTACCTGCAACAAACAATTGCTAAAGCATAATGTATAATGTATAAACAAAAGCATAAGCGTCTCTAACGAAGGATTCCTTAAAATGTTAAAAAATATTTCGAACACGAACATAAAATAATTTTACATAGCGATTATATGTCGTGAACTCGTGGTTAGATGTAACCATAATTATAAGGTGGTATTGATGCGATCCAGAATGATCATGCCGCTCTTACATTTATGTAAGTATTATAGCATATTCCAAAATATGTTCATACATTTTATTGACTTTTTTTCTCTTTATGGAGCTAAAACAAGGAAAATTTGATTTTAAAGGTGTGAATTTTGTCTGATTTGTTTCTAAAGGTTCAAACTTTTCTTTTATCTTATAAAGGTTCGAACTTTGGGGTCATCCGTTTTTAAAGGTTCAATCGGTTTTGGTAACCTGGAATATCAGGTTACCATCTTCCTCCTCAACAGCTTCTTCCTTAAACACCTCCATTAATGGCTTCTTCAACCTCTTCTTCAATCTCACTCCAAAAATCTCCAATTCAACTCCAATTTTAATCAATTCTACTTCAATTCTACTCATGACTTCTCCCATAAATTAAAATCACTTCTTTTTAAAATCCCTAATTTCTAAAAATTAGGTTTTTGAATTATTGTTATAAACACCATTAATCTTATTGTTATAAACCCTAAAAAATTGCAATCAATCAAGTTGGCTAATCGAAGAAGGAATCGACCCACTTAGATTATTATCATTCAGATACAACAGATTCAATTGGGATAATTGACCCATTGAATAATACTCCCTGCTAGATTCAATTGGAATAATTGACCCACTTATACTATTATCATCTTCAGGTTTAATATAACCATTTCCATCTTTGTCGAAGTAAGAGAATGCTTTCCGAAGGTGTTCATCATTGGTCAATTTCTGCAAATGGAGGGAAACAACAAAATTTCAGTAGTCTTGATTACTATACACTGCAAAGTTTGATTCTAAAGGTAGAAGAAGATGAAGATGATGAAGATAAAGAAGTAAAGAAGATAGTGAAAAAAGATGAAGATGATGAAGATGAAGAAGTAAAGAAGATGATGATGAAGATGAAGAAGTAAAGAAGATGGTGGAAGAAGATGAAGATGAAGAAGTAAAGAAGATGATGATGAAGATGAAGATGAACTTTTCATCCGGTTACAGGTCATCCGAACCTTTAAAAGCGGATGACCCCCAAAGTTCGAACATATATAAGATAGATGAAAGTTCGAACCTTTAGAAGTAAATCAGGCAAAGTTCACACCTTTAGAATCAAATTTTCCCTAAAACAATGATATATTTCTGACATTTTGAGCCCTTCAAATCAACCCACCTAAAATAACTAAAATTAATACTTCATCATGCAAAAACAAACATGCAACAAAACAACATCTTGGATAAAAGTCGCTCTAGCTGCAATCATATTCAACCTCATAACCACATTTACACTACTCTTCATGGATATCAATGTTTGACATCTCAATACAATGATATATAAATACTACTTATTTAATTAAATTAACTCAATCAAATAATTAAAATATTTAATTCATGAATAAGGAAATAAGAGATACATAACTTAACTACAAAGTGTATGTTATAATAAATCACACTTGACAAAGTGATTCTGATAGAAAAGACAAACTCTTGTGTGGACTTGGTACACACCAAAATAATATTATTGATGAAATTTTATCACTCCTATTCATACTCTCTTAACTCTTTATCACAATCAATGTGATCCAAATTGCAATTTAATGTTACCTGTAGGACAAAGTTATTTTTATATTATATGAGTATTATTCTTCCCCTATAATGTAATTAACTTGTAATATGTTGTGTTTAATTTAAAATTTTATTATATTAACTACAACTTTTGAAATTGATTTATGGTTCTATAAAAATTATTATTTATCTTAAAGTTTATAACTATTTTGAATTTTTGATTCAATGTTATTCCTTTATAGTAAGACAACGTTATCCTTTATTATATACAAAAAGTATCCTTCTTGTAGGGTGTAATTAACGTTAAATCTTGTACTTTTGTTTTGTTTAGTTTATAATTCTACCACATGGACAATAAATATAAAATTGACTTGTACTGTTATAAAATAATTATTTGTTTTTAAGTTTACAATTACGGTGATCTCTATTGTGATACAATGTTACTTTTTTGTATGAACAAGTTACCGTTTAATACATACTCCAAAGTAACTAGAATTTTTGTTTTTTTTTTAATCATTTAGAACTGGAGTAGAGTATAAGAGTGTAAGATTATAAGAGTAAAGTGGGGAGAGTATAATAGTATAAGGTTAGAGTGAAGTGGAGTGGAGTAGAGTGAGGTTTAAGAGTATAAAAATGTAGTGTAATGGAGTGGAAGAGTGAGGTGGAATGCAACAGTGGAGTGGAATGTAACATTGGAGTGGAAGAATGGGGTGGAATGTAATAGTAGAGTGGAATGTAGTGGAAGAGTATAGTGAAGTCGAGTGTAAGAGTTGGTCCACACTAATATTAGTGTTGCTAAGTCCATACTAGACTATGTCGTTAGAAATTTTTAGACGTTAGATGGAAGGAAGCTAGACATTTGATCAATTTAATAGAACACTTGTTCTTTGTTAAAAACAACAAACAAAACAACTAGTTTGAATATTCACAAACGCTAAAATTTTATACCTAGAGAAGAGCTAATACGCAAAGAAGTCATCAACCCTAGTCCACTGTTAACAAATAAAGGAAAGATGGTCAAATAGTTATTCAAACCTTTATTCGCTATTACTAACATTGGATACATGAGATTTAGCTTTGTTTCGTCAGCTCTCCGTTATTCATTGTTACTCACATTAATAAAGATTTGGGCGACTTTTTTACCAACTAATCTTTTGTTTGCTATTACTAATAACAAATTAAATATTGTTATAGATAAGAATAAGAGAACAGTACTTATTTTGAATATTAGCCTTAAAAATCTTATTTTTTTATATTTTTAAAGGGCTCAATTGTGTTAACAATTCATACTTATAAAAAAATTTCACCTTTATTTACCGTAATTATCAAACACATGATCCTACGGATATTAGTTATGTATCCCCCAATAACCACATCACCAAACGCTAATTAACTTTCTAATAACATCAATATGATGTATGTTACATCCAACATAAACTTGTTAGATTTATTCATAATAGAGTATATAAGTATTCTGGATACTTTAACATTACTCATTAGCTTACGATTTTAATTGAATTAGTTCTTTAAATTTGTTAGTTTAGTTGATTTTTTGACACGATATCAACAATCAATGTGATAATAGGTTATAAGTTTGAATCGGATAGATCCCTCATTCAAAGTGAAATACCAGCATAAATTTGAAAGCTTGTATGTTCATCCACAACTCTAGCCCTAATGACTTTTAAGTGAAGGGAATTAATATAGTATATATCATATTCTATGGCTACAACTATCCGTTTAATCTTTTAGTTGAATTGATTATTTATACATATCAATTTAACATGGATAGATGCATTAAACGGATACGTAAGACCACTAGGGGTGCATAAGTACAACAAGTTGAAACTTTAGCAAAGCTAGAAGGTGAGGATAATAATGGAGTGTTCTTAAGGTATCTTTTAGGGATATCACAGCTGTATTTTTAAAGGCTGCAATAGCATATCAACTTTCAAGTGCAAATTTCCAATGTGAGCATTATATTAAGAATCCCAACATAATTATTATTACTTTGTCTTTTAACTTTTCCCTTAAAACTTTTTGTGTTTTAGACTTATTACACTGTTTAATTAAAGTTAAAGT
This sequence comes from Amaranthus cruentus, assembly GCA_019425755.1. Classification (NCBI taxonomy): domain Eukaryota; kingdom Viridiplantae; phylum Streptophyta; class Magnoliopsida; order Caryophyllales; family Amaranthaceae; genus Amaranthus; species Amaranthus cruentus. The sequence continues at coordinate 13,307,243 of CM033455.1, forward strand.
GAGTCAATCTAAGCTTGTTGCTCAAATTTAAATTCATCTCAAGATGACCCCCACCCACTCCATTTTTGGGTAGCAAAGGTAATATGCTGTTTACTTAACTAAGTTATTTTGACTCATTCCAACTTCAAAGACCTTTTTTTGTAATCTACCAACTTTATTTTAATACTTTGTCCTTTTATATTATTCCCTCATAGATTCAGTATATTTTCTTTAATTATCAAGTAGTTTTTTCATAAATAAATAAGATAAAACTATATATATATATATATATATATATATATATATATGGTAAGCACCAGGTTAAGGGAAACGCATGTACTAACTAATCTTGTTTTCGTTTCTACATGGTAAGCACCAGGTTAAAGGAAACTAACTGCCGTAACTATATAGGCTAGAAAACGTTTGAATGGTCGTTAATGAGTGAGGTTACCTTATTGCCCTTGTTTAATTCTTCATCATTTTCATCCTTTTTTTTCTCAGATTCATCCTAATGCAATTGGGAAGCAACTTTAAAGGAAGAAGAAGATCTTAGGGCCGCCATTAACAAGCTTGGTGGTTTGGGATTTGGTATCACTTTTCTTCAATGGGTTTCTTCTTTCATGTAAGTATCTCTATCTTTCCCGATTTGAAACCTTCATATGTTAATCTTCTTTTTGATGTTTATTTAAAGGCGATTAAGTGGATTTGATTTAATGGGTTCTTAATTCATGAAATTTCATCTGGGTTTCATGTCGTTTGATGATTTATTGAATTTCTTCATACGGGTTTCTGTTTACATAATTGATTGACCATTAAAAAGATGTTATTGATAATGTTCATTCTCTGTTACAAAGTATTGTTTGGACCGAGATCATTTCTTCAAAGATGCCATTGATAGTTTTGTTAGCATTATGAGATGCACCAAATCATGATGACAGAAATGACATTGATATTGCCTAGCTCTCGCCAAAAAGGTTATGGCCTTGATTGTCATAATCTGAAGGAATATTGGGAAGATTAGAATCTCCATGAAGAAATTGAACGGCTTGTCTCATGAAAGGCCTTTCTTCTAATTTAGGATGTGTACACAACAAGTCTAACTTAAGAACAAGCCTAATGAGGAAGAAGAAGATGACTTTTATAAGAATTAAACAAGGGCAAAATTGTAAATTCCATATTTAACGGTTTTTAAACATTTTTTTGTGCAATATAGTTACGACAGCTAGTTTTGAAACAGTTGGTGCTTACCATGTAGAAACGAAAACAAGATTATATTACGAGCTTCACTGACCTATAGCTTACCATAAAAATTTCCATATATATATATATATATATATATATATATATATATATATATATATATATATATATATATATATATATATATATATATATATATATATATATATATATATAATAATATATATATATATATATATATATATATATATATATATATATATATGTGGATGTGCATTCTTATTTAGTATGTGGATGTTTTAAAAATTTTAAATGATAAATTGATAGGCAAACAAGTTATTGAAAAAACTCCTTTTATTGTTTGTAGTTTAGTATGTGGATGTGCATTCAATGACATCCATTTATAATAGAGGAAACTAATTAAGAAGAAAAACTATGTCATAACTAAAAGCTATCATATAAGATTTAGAAAATAACTGATTATTTTATCTCTATATTTATTTTATCATCCAATATTGTTATTGTTGTTGTAATAGTAGTTGTTGATGTGTTGCTATTGTTGTTATAATAGAGGAAACTAATAAGAGTTCAAACAACAAAATGTTGAGAATGTGACAGTTTAAAATCTAAACTAGCAATTTTAACTAAATCAAGAGTTTTGTTATGTGGATAGCGATAGCAATTACCAAAATAATGAAGTAAATAATAAAAGAGAAATTAGGGTTACAGAACCTACAAATATCGGTTAGTGTTGAAAGAAACTGACAAGCCACACTAAAAGCCGAGTCGACTTCTCTTCAATGGTAGGAAACGCCGACTCAACATTGCATCTAGAACACGCATTAAAAGAATAACCCTAAAAGTCGAGTCGGCTTTTTCCCAAACACTAAGAAAGCTTATTCAGCATTTGCCTAATACTTCCTATCCAACAAAGAACGCCGCCAACTCCCCTTGAGTCTTTCCCCAACTAATGAAAATAATTATGACTAATATTTTATTAACTATAAGTAAATATACACAAATTCTTACTTGAGACTATCTATACCGTCTATACAATAGACGTCTCAAGTTTTGGCTTGACCCAGTTTATAAATAAGAAAAACAAAAAACTGATTGTGGGTTGTAAGTTAAAAGGGAGATATGAATTGAGCTCTTGAGAGACGTTTATACTATAGACGGTCTCTCAAGAGAGGGTCTGATATTATAAGATATAAAAGTAAAGTCATGATATTTGAGGTGGTATTTTTGTCAATTATGTCATTTAATTAACTACTAGATAGTGCCCGTGCGATGCACGACTTTATCAAATTTTTTAACATATTTATATAAATTCAGAAATTAAAATTATAAGAAATAAATTTTACATCTTAAAATATCTAATACACTAAATGATACTCCTTTAATAAATAAAAGTAAAAAGATTTTATAATAGTACTCCTTTAATAAATAAAATTAAAAAGATTTTATAATTGAAATAAATGAAATATAGTATATATTTTTTTAATACATTAAATAATGTGAATTAAAAAGTAAAAAATAATCAATATGAATTATTATACTCAAAATTTGAAAATAGTATAGTCAAAGATAATCATAATATCAATGTTGTCATCTTTGCATTTTAGAGGGAAAATTTTTAATGAGGAGGTGACATGTAAGTGATTTTAAAAGGTAATGATGTCAACAGTGTTTTGTTTTAGTAATAGTTATAGATAGATAGATTCTAGAAAGATTATCTCTCTTACCTTCTAATCTTTTTTACCTTTCTATTACTATTATTATTTTATTATTACCATATTCTGAAAGGCTCTAATAAAATGTTACAACTCTTATTAAAAATATTAATTATGTGATTTGAAAAGTACAATTAATTACTCATAATCACTATTCATCTCATCTCATTTTCCTCAATCTAGAAGAATCAAAATACTCTTAATTTAAACAGTCAATTTGAAATTATTTGCTCAAGTCTAATCGTAATATTCAATTTAATTAAACAACTTCTTTTTGTCTATGTTAGTAAATTTTGATAAATGTATAATTAATGTTATTTTTTAATGTTTATATTATTCTATGCAGTTTTTAGCTAAATATATTTTAAAATTATTCAATTATTTAGTTTATAAAGATGGTAAGTTTACGATGTGTATTAATTTCAAATCAATAATTTAACTAATATTATTAATCTTTGGGGGCTAAAAATAACTGGTTTGTTTATTTTATTAACATGTAAGCCAACATCAACTAATAAATTTTATAAAAATATTAAAAATAATAATAATAAATATTATAATAAAATTAATATAAATAAAATATATAAAATATTAATAATAATAATAAAAAATAATAATATATATAAAAAATTAATAATAAATATAATTATTATATAATAAATATTATATTATATAACATAAAAATAAAAACATAATATAATATTTTAAAATTTTAACAATAATTAAAAAACATACATATATTAAATTAAAATAAAATATAATATTTATAATATATTTAAAAATATACATAATACATATTATAAAATATATTTTTAAAATTATAAAATAAATTTAAAAATATAATTTTATATTAAATAAAAACATATATATAATATATTATTTATTAATATATATAAAAATAAAAAATATAATAAAAATATAATAACTAATTATATTTTTTTTTTTTATAATAATAAAAATTTATATACAATAATTATATTTTAAATAATAATAAAAAAATTTAATATAACAAATATCATATACATTATATATTTTTAATACATAAATTTTTAACATATATAATAAAATTAAATAAATATTACATATATAAATATATAATATTTAATAATATATGTTTATATATAAATTATAAATACATATATATATACATATATACATATATATATATATTTAATATATATATATATACATTTTAAAAATACAAACTATAGCCCAAAATATACAAAAAAATATGTATAATATAAAATAAAATAATATATAATATTTTATTTAAAAATAACCAAATGATATATATATAAAAAAAAAATTATATACATAATAAAATTTTGTATGTTTAATATATACAAGTTGGCTCAAGTTCCCATTGGTTAAAATAATTGGTACATGCTATTAAACTAAATAAGGCTGCTCAACATACTATTATATAAATATATATTTATATTTTTAAAAATAATAATAATATATATAAAAAAAAAAATTAATATTATATATATAATAATAATAAAAAAATTTTTTAAAGGCCAAAAGAGGACATAAGGAAGGGTAAAAATTTTTAAAAAATTTAACAGCATATGAACATCATTAAAAACTATTAAATTTCCCTTGGGGTTCCTAATAATTTTCCTCGGGGTTTTTTGGGAAACAATTTTTAAATTTCCTAATTTTGTTTTAAAAATTTAACAAATTTAATTGGAATAAATAATATTAATATTAAAAAATAAATATTATATATATATTTTTGGGGGGGATCCTGGATGTTGGAAAAAACGATGGATAAAGGTTTACACCCGTTTTCCCCAAAAAAAAAAAACTAGGCTTGTTTCCCCCAAAAATATAAAAAGAAAGAATATGTTATAAAAAAAGTAATAGAATAAATTTTAAATTTTTTTTTAAAAAAATAGATCCCTTTTAGATATATAGTAAAAAAAAAATCAAAAAAAATCCTTCTCATCATTCTTATTTTAAAATTTTGTTTAATTTTTAAATTTTTTTTGTATGAATTTGGGGGCATCTAATTTAAACCCGTTGAGTTTGAAAAATATTTTGTAAATGTTTCTGAAAAACAAAAATTAAGGAAAAAAAATAAGCTTCAAATCTATTAGATCAAATTCTTGATTGAAAAATAAAAACAATCATAATCACTTAAAATATACCCAACTACAACGGTTGTATGTTTCTAAACACCAAATACAAGGGGGTGGGCCCGGTAAGAAAGGATTGTCACCCGGGCAAAAGGCCTATTTGATTTCAAACACCATCCCAGTTTTCGGGAGCAAGAAATTAATTTTACGATGGTTTCAACCATTTGATTTCGACAACAATATTTGCGGCCCGAATACTAATCCATACAATTATTGCTAAGCGAATGTTCTTAACGGGATCGCCCCCACCTAACAATCCAAAACATAAGATTGACCTGTCCTACCCCTGGTTATCGTTGGACCCGCCGCCTTTCACGATCCTCGCGATCAAAATTGCACTAATCCAGATTGTAGGTAAGATCTTAATGTTGGTAGAATCGTACGATCCTACATTGCTCCAAACTTTAAGTGGTAGGATCATAACATGATTCTACGATCCTACGATCCTACGATCCTACGATTTTACGATCCGATCCTACAAGGGTAATTTCAATCGTACAAAAATTTCATACTATCTAGATATTACTTATGTATAAACATGAATATATCTAAAAAGTTATGTCAATATGACTAAAATTCAAGTTTTTCTTAATTCGCATTTTAAAAATAATTATTAAAGGTTTCTTTTACAAAACTTAATAGTTGAAGTCAAATAAGTGTTGATTTAAACCTTAAAACTTAAAAAAGAATAAATACAATTGAAAATGAGTTATCTAAAGCATATTAATGCATATTTGTAAGATCACACGATCCTACGATCCGAGGCTACCGATTTTGATCCTACCCCCTTAACGATCCTACGTAGAATCCCGATCCTAACAACCTTGCCTACAGCCATTGATACACGAGTTAAAGCTGCTGTGGGAAGATGGGATCCAGACATACGACGTATCCAAGAGGCAGAACTTTCAGCTTTGTGCGGCTTTGATGTGGACGATCAACGACTTTCCAGCTTATACGATGATGTCGGGGTGGTGTACATCTGGCGTGCACGCTTGTCCATACTACATGGATGAGTCCAAAGCCATCTATTTAAGACACAGCAGAAAAGTGAGTTGGTTTGACTCACACAGGAGATTTTTAGATAGTAGGCACCCCTACCGCAGAAACCGGATAAATTTCAGTCGTGGAGCTGTTGAGAAGGATGTTAGGCCCGACATACGTACGGGAAATGAGCTTTTAGAGGAAAACTTCTTTGATAACATTTTCAACACAATAATGTGTAACATCCCGTAGTTTAACTCGTATCATTTAAAAGGAGAAATAGACTTTTTGAGTAACCAAATATAGTTCGTGTCAAACCGGGGCGTTAAACGGTTAGCTAAAACGGTTCAAGCGAAACAAAACTTACGGACCGAGTTCTAATAGTGCTAATATAATCTACCAGACATAAAGACGAAGCAGCAAGTAAGTTTGCAAAAGTAGTTCTAACTATTACAACTCGAGAGCGTTCACGCCTCTTAAAACCAACATTAAAAGAAAGTACGGAAACTTAGGTTCATAATAAATTCTGATTATAACGTTTTATTTCTCCCAGAATAATCCTCACTCCCCACCTGCAATTAACTTACTGCTAGTCATTATCCAAAGAGAAAACGACATCATCGCAGGATCGTTAAGACCAAAAGGTACACGTCAGCAAGAAATCACAATTCAATTAATTCGAGTACAACAAAGTAAAGATATTAACTTTAATAATTTCATGTTCCAGTTAGTCAGCCTTACTGCTGTATCTTTTTCAGCCATACTGCTGTATCTATTCCAGCCATACTGCTGGTACCACTTCAAACTCCATAGGCGAGACAATACATTAGGGGGAGCTAACCCCTAAGCAAGTCTCTACCATAGACACACGTCCTACTTCGGTGTCTATGGTTAAGTATGCATACCCCCGCGGTGGCTCATAGGCTCCAAAGGCCGCGAGTAATTCATTCCCCCAATTGACGTCATACTACGTCTACTTTCAAGTTAGTGAGGTCATACTACCTCTGCTTATTAAAATGTTATAATATAATAATTTATTCGGAAGCGTATCAATAATCACATTACATGCCCATACTTTACCTTTGCTACCATATCATAAGGTACGTAACATATACTACATTTCTATGCTGCGTGTACGTACCTTGATCAAGCAACAAAGCACAAGGTCCTAATCAATTCCCGGTCACGAATCGGCTTCCTACAAGGTTTAACCGTATTCGGAAATAAGAACACATTCACATCATCCTCAAGGCAACCACATCACATCCAAACAACTACCATCACACATAAAACGCATACACATATCACGAGACATAAACCACAACCCTAAACACATTAAACACTAAAAAAAAACAGACAGCAACTAAATCTGTCCAGAAAACTGTCTCGGCACTGTCAAAATGAAAATCCGACTTCACCATTGCGTCCGGAAGGTATCAAAACCCCCGGGTACCAATTTTCATAATTTATAACAAAGTATAAATATTTTTAACCTAATTTCAAGGCCAAAATGCTTCAAAAACACCATTTTCTCATCATTTTTCAATCCTACGGGATTTGTCACTTTTTGTTCAAAATTCATATAAATTCTAATTTCCACACTTCCTATTAAATCTATATCATACAAACCATAAAATCATGCTCTCATAAAATAAATCATTTTCAAAATTCACAATTAATAAAACTCTTAAACAAATCATGTATTCACTTTAAGATCTCAAACCAAGCCATAAAATCCTCTTATTTTTCAACAAAACTTTTTCCTTAACAATTCTACTTTAACATATATTTTATTATCATCACTTTTATTATTCTTATGATTATTATAATTATTTACACATCCATCAACACATAGTTTAACATGCTCTTTTCACACACAACATCCAACACCCCACCATTTGTCAATTATTTAATTATAGCCATACAACTATAAAATATCATGGAACAAATATGTTAAAATTCATTCACACCAAACATTACATACTCTACATAATTATATTCAAAATTTAATAAAAGATGACACATAGAAATACTTACAAAGGAGATGGAAACACCAAAAATCCAAGTGTAGATGACCCAAAAAAAACGTGTGACTAGCTAGGGTTTTGAGAGTTTGATGTTCTTGGAATATTGAGAGTAAGAGGGAATTCTAGGTTAGGAAAATAGAATAATTTAGTTTAGGCAATAGAAAGCTTAAGGAAAATGAATAGGAATTGAATAGAATTGAATAGGAAATTGAATAACTAAAGAATAATGGCAAATATTCCCATAATGATTATGGGAGTTTCAAATCCCATGAAAGATTACTCCTTGGCCGGCCCTCTTGGCCTTCTAACATTTTTTTTTTCTTTTTTTTTTTCAATTTGAATTAAGAGAGTTTAAGGTGTTTGGGCCAAAGGTTTTAAGGTTTTAAAAGTTGTACAAAACATGTCCAAGGCCCACTTCCCAATCTTAAGCTACTAATAAAACATGAGATACTAGAATTTCTATTAAATATATCGGAATTTATCGTTTCAAAATATCGAGGTGTTACATAATGTGTGTACCGGGAAAAACTAACGATCATCTCAAGGCACGTTAAGATTTAGCCGAGCTCGGGATTCGGACTGAATTGCATCCAGTTGGTTCTACCATCCCCAAGGCATCATACACACAAAACAAAGAACAAATGATTGTCCTTTTAGAGTGGCTTAAAACTCTAAGATTTCCTGATGGGTATGTTTCAAATTTAGCCAGGAATATCGACATGGCTAAACATCAGATATTCGGGATGAAAAGTCATGATTGTCATGTGTTCATGCAGCGACTAATTCCAATAGCATTTCGGGAGTTGCTGCCAGCGAAAATATGGGAAGCTCTTATTGAAATTAGTCTGTTCTTTAGAAGTCTTACATCTCCGAAGATTTCTGCAGCAGATATGTGGAGGTTGGACGAGGAAATTGGAGTGGTGCTCTGTAAGTTAGAGACTATATTTCCTGCAACATTCTTCGATGTCATGGAACATCTGCCTGTTCATCTAGCTTACGAGGCAAGGATTGATGGTCCGGTACAATATAGGTGGATGTATCCCTTTGAGAGGTAATTACATGTCTAAACTAAGTATTGTTTCCTTTTCTAGTCGCTAATGAGTCTTAATGTGATACCCCAGATTTAGCTTGAAAAGAGATTGATAGACTACTCATATCAACAAGGTGCATCTTTTTTTCTAGAGAGCCCATTTGCTAAGAACTCTACAGTTAAGCGTGCTTGGTGGGGAGCAATCTTAGGATGGGTGACCTCCTGGGAAGTTTTCCGGGTGCGCACGAGTGAGGCCAAAGTGCGCTGGAAAGACTTGTGTTGGTCTGTGGGGTCAGTCTACAGTCTCCATGAGTAGTCACCGGTGGTCCGTTGGGCCGGGGTGTTACACTTAATAATTACTACTTGGTTTAAATTACATGTATCTTCGACATTTAAAGCTTAATGTCAAAAACAAGGCGCATATTGAGGCCTCGATCTGTAACGCATATCTTACAGAAGAAGCATCATACTTTGTCTCGCATTACTTTGCGCAAGACGTTCGGTGTAGAGTTAGAGATCTTCCTAGAAACGATGACGGAGGCTTTAATAACGTCAGATCGGGTGTTTTGTCCATATTCACACACCCAATCAAATTTCATGGGAGGGGTAAGGCTCTTATGATGGATGAAGCAGATCTCAACATTGCTCAGACTTATATTCTGCGAAATTGTCCGGAGGTGAATCAATTTTATGATCAATTCGTACACTTAATCACAAAGTACGAACCAAATCTAAACGCAGAGCAAGTTGACCATGTGGTCCAAAACCAGTTTGCCCGCTAATTTAAACAGATTGTATGTACACGTTTATCACCTTAATTTTGAAAGTAAATAGTATTACGGATTAACATTGAATTATTGATTTTAAGTGCAGTCTAAGAACGGGTTTCTTGACGGTGTGGATAATGCCGATATTCTAAAGGACCTCGCCGAGGGACCTTTGCAGAAGGCACGTCGATATTCAGAAAAATCCATAATTTAGGTACACCGACCAAATTCCTACTAAATTGGTGGTCGGTATATGGCGACTACATGCTAGTCGGAAAAGTAGTCGGTAATTTGCGACTAAATTCCTATCACGCTGGCTGGTCGGAATTGCGACTAAACACCTACTAAACTAAAGTTAGTCGGAATTCCGACTGAATTTCCGACTATTTTAATTTACCGACCATTCTGAGCTGACAAACTGAGGGTAGTCGGTGTTTAGTCGGTATAGTTGTATACCGACTAAACAGCGACTATTTTGGTTAGTCGGAAAGCTGCGTTTTTTTTTTGTAGTGATTAATCAATTATCATCTACTAAAGTTATTACATTTGTCAGGCCTTCTAAGAAGATGACACTTGGAATTTTCCAACATTTGTATAGTATTGTATGATTGTCAAGCCTTCTTAGAAGATGACACTTGAAATTTTCCAACATTTTTATTATATTGTATGATGTATGATTCAAAAAGATGGAGTAGTATGTAATCGAATGTCACTCCATTCAATCTATAATCTATCTATAAAGAAATCTAATACAAAAACCACCTAGGAACATGTGGCAGCTTCTGAGCAAAATTCTTTCCGCCAAATTCCAACCTCTATGAGTAATTCCTAATCTTGGGTATTTCCGAAATTACTAAGTTGACTGATATTAACATTGCAATTAATTTATATTCTTTAACATTCTAAAATACTACACAACCTCTACAAATGGAAAATGAAAATTTTTCAATAATTGTTGACTATCTATGAGTAATTCCCAATTTCCATAACTTTAGCATCTATAAATTAAAATTATGAAAAATAAGTAATAGAGTCAACATTATATTATTTTAATATTCTTGATTGAATGAATATATATTAGGGTTGTTAAAAGCTAATTTACAAATTTTTGAAATTATGTCTTTTGGGATAAAATAAGCAAGATTAGATAAATGATATTTTTTTTTATTATTTCTGACAAATTTAGGTTTTATTTTTATGCATTTATTATCTTAGTAGTATTACAATTTTAGTTCATATTTTTTTAGAAAATATTCTTAATTGACAAAAACTTATCTAATAGCATTCACTTCCGCCCATATCATACATTCTTCATATAAAAAGATTTTGAATATAGATACTAACTTTTCAAAACTTATGTAAAAGAATTTAAAAAGTCTATCAAAATATGGGTGCTAATTTACGGTTAGAATACTACATAATTACCATGACCATACATACAAATTACCATATATACAGATTACCATAATTACCATTACCATATATATATTGATGCTAATTTTTTCTTTTTTACGGTTAGAATATTTGTGAAAACCATTTGTTAGATTTAATTTATATATATAACTATATATAATACTCCCTCCCCCCTTTCTTATTGTCCACTTTCTAGTGGGCACGCAAATTAAGAAAAATGGTTGTGGGGTATTTTAAGTGATTATAATAATTGTAAAGGTGGTAGTTGGGGTATTTAAGTGATTATAATAATTGAAAAGGTGGTAGGTGGGGTATTTTAAATAATATAAGTTGGGGTAGTTGGGGGTATTTAGGTAAAAAATCTTTGCCAAAAATAGAAAGTGGACAATTAGAGTGAACTGACCAAATAAGGAAAGTGGACAATAAAAAAGAAACGGAAAGAGTAATATTTTAATATGTTATTATTTATATTTTGATTCATATAATATTTGTACGCATGAATTTATTATATAATATATAAACTAGGTAAACCGTGCAATAACACGGGTATCTATCTAGTATAATTAATCTATTTTTAACATATAAACTCTTACACAATTCCACTATATTTGGAAATTATATTTCCGTCATTTGGACATCAATAAGAAAAGACAGGAAATTTAGAAAAAAAATTATAATGAACAACTTTTTTGAAAACAAAATAAATATTTTTAACATTGTATTTTGAAGGAAAACAGATTAATCTCTCCTTTTCTCCCTTTCTCATCTCCTTCTCTTAAAACTGTTATCCAAACATAGCAAATGTTTAGAATTGGTTAGCTTAAAGAAAAGGCAAAAACGTGATTGCTAAATGCCTTATTAGCCAACTTGTCAAAATGAAAAGTTTAGTTTTTTGTTTTTGTTTTTTTGGAAACAAATGAAAAGGTAGTTAGGTTAGCTTTATATACTCCCTCCGTTTCAGTTGACTCGTCCCATTTGACTTTTCACGGATTTTAAGGGTTGAGTGGGGTCCATTAAAAAGGTGGTAGTTGGGTATTTTAATTGATTAAATTAATTGTAAAGGTGGTAGTTGGGTATTTTAATTGATTAAATTAATTATAAAGGTGATAGTTAGGTATTGGTAATTGGAAAAGTAGGGATATTTAGATAAAAAAGGATAGCCAAAAAAGAAAATAGGACAAGTAGTATGATAATGCCAAATAAGAAAATGGGACAAGTAAACTGAAACGGAGAAAGTATTAATTTTTAGTTAGTCAAACAAGACAACTAAAAACTATAACGACCAACCAATAATTAGTTGTGAAACACCTCCATAACGTAAAAGAAAACTCATTCATAAAATTGTTTTTTAGTATTTGACAAATTAAGGAGAAAGGGAAAAAGAAAAATCAACAAAAATCAAATCTAAAATATTACTTTTAAAAAATATAATGTATGATTAAATGAAACCATACTTGATTTTTACCAATCATTGATATGTTAAGTCCGAGTACTTATTATTTGTTTTCTTTCTTCAACAATTTTGTTTTCCTTTTTTTTTTTTGGCATATGAGGTAGAGTACTTATTATTTGTCCACTGATGTTTTAATGAGATCGTCTTATCATGAAACGACTTTAATTAGATCAGTTCAAAATCTAAAAATTACTTATATTAATGGGCTCGCTTTATTATTAACGGGTTGTTTGTGTGAGCTCGTCTTACTAAGACTTGTTATTTGGCAATGATAAAATCATAGGAACGGGCTCGCATGATGATTTGAATACATACAAAAATTATCATAGTGTGGCCCCCATCATGTGCAAGCGTCCCAATCATGAAGAGAGAGAAATATTAATGATTACAAACAAGTTTTATTATAAAATAAGCAAAATTTGTGAAAGGTAAAAGTGAAATTTTTATGGCTTAAAACATTGATAGGTTTCTATTTGGGTATAAAATGGAGCGATTGGGCCGTTTACCTGCCACAATGTCTCAATTAAGGATTACAGTGACTCCCAAGGCCACGTGCCTACACCCTTATGGGCTATGCCCATTTACTTTTAAAACTACTCTAGTTAACTTGCACGAATTCTTTATTAAGATCATTTTACTATGAAACGACTTTAATTCAGTCATTCCAAATTATTTTAAAAAATTACTCCCTCCTTTTTTTAAAGAAGTTCTCATTTGTCATTTTAGGGTGTTTCATTTGTTATTTCCATAAAGAATCTTGCCATTTATGTCACGAATTTTGGACAAAAATAACAATATTCATATTTACTGCAATATTTTTGTAATGCTTATGTACTCCAGTCTCCGAACATCCTCCACTAACTTCAATATAACATTTTAATATTCCTTATAGTCCCCACATGTTTCTCACTAACTTTATAAAACTAATTTTTTATTAGTTGTGGTTTCCATATTGTTTCCATCAATTTTTTTTTAATATTTTTTTAATGTTTTCGGTCCCTAATTTTCTCCAATTAAATTTATTATTCAATTAAATAATATATTCATTATATAAAATATTATATTTTTCTTAATTCCTGTGAACATTTCTTTTGAGAACTTCATTAGGAAACGGAGGGAGTACTTATGCAAGTAGAAATTCAATTTTCATTTTCTGTATTTCTTTTTGCTAATGGTTCTTTTCTCTTAATTTATTTCGCGATGAGACGGTCTCATACAAGATGAGCTAACTAAAGCTCATTTAAATCTTCCTTGTGTTTTACTCTATTATCCGTCTAGTTAAAACATAATAAGTTTTCAAGTGATTTCGAAGAATTTTTTAATTGTATCGTGATATTCTTAATAAATTCCCAATAGAAATATTCACATGCATTAAAAAATAGAATCTTTTAGATAGTTGATACATTATTTTATTAAATAAAATTATTTGATGGAGAAAAACTGAAGACGATATACATAAAAAATTATTAAAAGAAAGTTAGTGAAAAAAATATAGTGACTATTAATAGTAAAAAATATAAAATATAAAAATGTTAAAATGAGGTTAGTGAAAGATATGTAGGGACCATAAACATCTATCTATTACTATATACTAAAAGGGTTCTTCAATAAGACACGTGTCACTCTCACATTCAATATTTTCCCTCCAAAAGACAAAAAGGTATATATACTAGGAAATCCTTCATTCGGATAAATATAGTAATTAAAAAATTCAATCTGCTTTACATCAATCACATTAATCAATCAAATATGGTCATTAATTATCAATCTTATGCTAATTTTAGGTTGATTATAATATATTCCTAAGATCATTTTATAATAAAATATTAATCAAATGGCCACTTATTTTGTGAAATAATTATCAATTTTATCTAAGATCATTATGTAATAAAATATCAATCAAATTCCTTTTTTCTTATAATATCATTTGTGAATTACAACAAAGTTTAACACTTTTGTGAATTACAAATTTAATGTTTATATTTTGCGAATTACAACCACAGAACCACTAATATCAAAGTTTACAGGTTCAAGCCAAAACATAGACTTTTGATCATTTTAGTGGTCGTAATTTTAGTTTAAGTGGTCGGAGTTCGGTATTTTTAGCTTGAACCTGTAAACTTTGATACTTTGGTGACGGTAATTCGCAAAAAATAAACATTGAGTATATAATTCGCAAAAGTGCTAAACTTTTAAGCTGTAATTCGCAATTATTCTAAAAAAAATTAAATGAATTGTTGTAATAAACAGGGGTTAATTAGATTAAGAAATTATATATCTTTTTCTAATTATTTTCCTGAAATACTGAGATCTGAGTTAAATTTATTTGTATTACATAGCCACATTCCATAAAAAAATTATATTACATACCTATAGTTTTCAAATTTTATCATTTTTTTTTTGCATGAATTTTCATCTGATTAGTTACACAATTTTCAATCAAAGTATCTGTTCTATCTATCTATATATGTATCTATCTATCTATCTATACTAATATACTAAAAGAGAAACCAAAAAAGTACCTTATTGACACGTGTCAAGCTATAGTTGAAAATTTTCACGTCTAAATAATCAAACTATATATTCTAAAAGTATAGTATATTATATATACAAAAATACACATAGAAGTATATATTCAAAAGATTAAATTGTAATTATTATAATACTTGATATTACGTGCATAAGAAAATGTAAATTGATACATTTAATTTCTCTTACATGTTAAATATTATTTTTAATAGATTTAATATAGTTAACAAATAACAAATTAATATCATGATAATTTAAACTAATTTTGTTTATGTTTACATTATTATTATAAATATTTTAAATTATCCGTGCTTGGCACGGGATTCAAGCTAGTTATTAGAATATTCAAATAAGGATGAACAAGGTTCTTTTTGTCCAAAATTTATGATATAAATATAAAGATTTTTTATGGAAACACAAATGAAACATCCAAAAATGGCAAATCGAAATTTCTTTAAGGAACAGATGAAGCGTAGTTTTTATATTATGATATGATAATTTTGAGATAGTTAACTCAATATTTTCAAAATTTTCTTTTATCGAGAATTTGTTAAAGTATATACTTTCTTTGTCCCATTGAGCTTGTATCTTTAAACTTAAATATTTAAAAACTTTTTGAGTCTTATAGTGCAAATTTGGAGGAGTAATATCTAAATAACAATTCCATGAGGGACATATTGATGTATGATCCATCATGAGCACTTTTTCATTTAAAAAGGTCCTAAAGGTCAAAACGTGCAACCAAGCTCCAAGGGATTAACATAACAGTTAGTCTTTTGAGAGACCTTCTCTTATTGAGAGATGTCTCTTTGGTCCAACCCATTAAAATTAAATGCCTACTTACATTATTCTTAATGCCAACTTATCGTATCCTTAATGCCTACTCACAATATCTTAAATGACTACTTTCATCATTTTTAATGCCTTTTTATAATATTTTAAAAAAATATAATGGGCCGACCCAATTAAAGATGCTCTCTTAAAGAGATTGTCTCTCACAATAATTTGAGTTAGCATAAGGTCTTATGATGAATTAATGGTCCAAATACAAGAAAAAGTCTAAATACAAGTACTTTGACTTGTATCTCAAAGCCTTGGTAGGTATTTCAAGTGTGGTAGAATTCGTCCTCAAGGGTGCAAGAGAGCTACAATTTCTATTCAATAAAAAGGGATGTTTATTTGAATTTATTTTCTAAAATAAACAAGTCAACTCAGCCTTCAAATTAGCTTTAATTGAGATTATTAATAAGGGTATTATTTTCTAATTTATTTGGTGGGTCAATACGGCAAGTAGTTCATTCCAATCACTACATAGGAAGAGAATATTTGCTGAACTTTTCCTTCATTTTTACCGAATTCATTAAGTTTTTTTTATTCTTAAATGGCGCTGATTTATTTTTGTCTTTAATGGTGGAATTCAAGAACACTATTCAAGGGTTAGAAGCATTCTATTAACAATAAATAGTTTCGGATCTGAAGCATCAAAAGGAATGAGTTAATATCTTTCCATGGTTGGAAAAATATGAGAGTTTAATTTTGGTATGATTTTACCATTCTAATAAATTAGGGAGATGATGAGTAAGAAGGGTTATGATTTATTATTAGGTTTTAATAATTTGCAATCGAATTGTCCTAAGGTATGTCAAGGGACTTTTCGTAGCTTATAGAATGTTTTCAGAGACTTTTGGTTTGATTTCATGTACGTGCATACACTATATAAGGCTATGCATTCTGATAAATAAAGATAGATTTGAAATTTGATTAAAAGACATTAAGCTATTTTGCTGGTTAAGACTTTGAAATTATTGTAGGGAATTTGTTTTGTTGACGAATTGTGAGTTTTAGTGAGTTTGTTGAGAGTTTCAAACATACTTATTTGTATGATTAGTTCGAGGTAGTGTTCCTCGATTTAAAAGTACACTTTAGCAAGAATAAGTGAGTGTTCCTTGCTTGCATATCCTTGAGCCATAAAATTCTAGTGAGTGTTCGGTGTTCCAAGTTTGTTCGTTTATTTTTCAAAGTCCTATAATCATAAAAAAGAGTCTGTTAAAGCAAGTAACAATATTCTTGACTTTGACGTTATCTTTAATCACTTAATCGAACATGCCTTAGAGTGTACATTGGAAAATAACGATAAGGATGTGTCAAGTTGCGTGGGATTAAGGTTTGGAACGTTGGATGAGGTGTTGCTTGATCGGGGCAACAAGTTTTAATGGAGCAGAAGCCCCGCTCGACCAGTCGAGCGAAGTGGCGAGGTCAAGTAAAATGGTCTGAAGCAGTCAGTAGCATTCCGGAAGGCCGCTCGACCAAATCTTGAGGTGGCTCGACTGAGCGGGTGGTCGAGCGGTCCTGTCAGAATGTCCAACGGGCATTTTTGTGCTGTTACAAGTATTGAATGTGTGTATTTGTTACTTGATTATTGCTTGTTTATTGCTGAATGTTTATTGTGGGTGTTAATTGTGAGTTTATGGTGATTAATGTGTGACTATAAAAGGGAGTATAATTCTTAGAGTAAGAACCACCACAAACACACAAACTTTGAGAGGGCTATTGCATTGCTAGAAACTTGAGAGTGTTCTTACTTTGCATTAGTATCTGTGATCTTGAGAGATCGCTCTCAAGATAAGGGAGGGTTTATTATACATTGTATTGTTGAGTTCAATATAATAAACATCATTTGAGGGGGAGGTATCTAAGATACCTCATAAACACTTGTGTTCTTTTGCTCTATTTTTCCTTTGTGTTTTTCATTGTTGAACTTTCGTAGTGTCGTTCATTTCAGAGTCATTGAAACGTTTTTAAGCCTTTGAAAAACCAATCCAAAAATTCCTTGAATATATTTTCAATCCTTTGAATACAGGCTCAAACAGTTCTCCTAAATTTTTTGTTAATATAATCCCTCTAGATTATACCTCACATAAGACATAGTTTAGTTGGGGTTATAACATTGATTAGTTGGGGTTATAACATAGTTTAATAGGGGTTATATATTCATGTTGGGGTCTTAACATAGTTTATTTTGCATTATAGTATTATATAATTGGTATTATATTGACTTTATAAATTACTTAAGTTGAGATTATTAAGTTGGCTTTATAAAGTACTTAAGTTGGTATTGTCAAAATATGTTATATTTTTATACATATGATTATCTAATAAATTGTAAATTTCATTTATTTTTCACTAATGGAAAAGAGCCTTTAAAGTTAAATCCCAATAAATCGAGGATGCTCGGAATATTGCAGGATTGCTGAAGATGAAGCCTTTGGCCTATATTGTAGTTTTGCCAAAGATATATACACAAGCTTTAGTTTATCTTTTAACACCCTTTACTATTTGTAGCTCAATACTTCTTAAGTAGTACTCCTTCCGTTTTCATATGTTTTTCTCACTTTCCCTATTTAGAAATTTTTAAAAGTTTTTCCTATTTAGAATCTTTTTATTTTGGTAATCAATAAAATTTAAGAAAATTATTACACTTACACTCTAATCTATAGAAATTAATTTACATTTTAATTCCCAATGTATTTATTTTACATAGATACACCCAATGAAATTTAATGACATTATTACACTTATACTTTAATAAATAGAATCTTTAATATTATTTTACTTAACTCTTATAGTATCTATTGTGTAATTATAGTTTATCTTGATTTCTTCCCATATTTCAAATGGAAAGATAAAAAAGAACAAAGGGAGTATTAAATTAGGGATATTCTATATGGTAAGCACTAACTATGACAAAAGGCGAGTGATAGCAATTCTTAAAATTCTTACAAAAATAGCACTCAACTTTTGGAAAATTAACTACATTAATATAAAGGTAAAAACGTTTACTTTCCGTTAAGTATGAAAATAACCATTTTACCCCTGTTTAATTTCATTAAAAGTCTGCACCTTCTTCCTCTTCCATTAAATGTCTTTGGCAAAATTTTAAGAACTGCTACCACTCGCCTTTTGCCATAGTTGCGCGTCTTATATGACTGAGCCTATTATTCGATGTACTAAATATCAAAGCAAACTTTAAACAATTATCATTTTCGCTCAGTTGTCGGAATATGGCATATAATATATCGTTGCAAAGCTCTTGAAGTCTAATTTCTAATGCCGCAAATCTAGCATACTGTGATTTACATATCAAATATAGAATAAAGTGAATATATATAAAATTTCATCAATTATACACCTTTATTCTCTTTTGCTCGTCTTTGTAAAACATCTTCAATTGAGCCAAAATAAAATATTTAATGAAATTAAAATATAACATTAATTAAATAAATAAATTGGACCTAGTCGCACAAACATGCAACTTGGCCTAGATCTGGTCATACAAACATGTGACTAGGTCCAATTCCGATTTGTTTAAAAATTTTCTTCTTTTTAATTAGTATTTGTTTTTTATTTAGTTATTATTATTAATTTCAGTTTAATGATATTAAATTTTTATTTATTAATTTGAATAAATTTAAGGGCATTTGAATAATTTTATTAAAACAATAGAACACAATAGAGAGGTGACAACATTAAAAAGCGGGATTTATAATCCCAATTTTTATTTGTCGCCACCCTTTTAATAAAATCGCCACCCCCCTATTTTTTATTAATTAAAAAAAAAATAAATAAAAAATTACGAAAATGCCATTGGACTTGAAACGAGTATTAAAAACAATCGAATCTTGAACTTTAACACTTTTATCACTCTAAAACTCTCACAAATTATCATTCTAAAACTCACAAAAATCCATCAAAAATTTGTCGGACTAAAGCTTTGGATTCGGAATCGTTATCAAAAAACGAGGTAATTCTAAACTCAATCTAAATTCAAAATTCAAAAAAAAAAAAAAAAAAATGTGAAAATCGCACGAAATGTGCGAAAACTCCATGGCACATTCGCACAAAATGTGCGAAAATACCATGGCAGTTTCGCACAAAACGTGCGAGTGTACCATGGTACATTCGCACGTTTTGTCTTGGCTATATATTTCACATTTTTCTTAAACATGTAGTTTCAGCATTTTGTCTTGAATGTCTATGGTATTTTCGACATTTCGATGCGATTTTCAATTTTTTTAATTTATTTATTATATGTTATTATTAAATTTTATTATTATATGTTATTATAAATTTTATTATAAATGTTATTATAAATTATTATGTCTGCCCTTTTCCCCTGGACACACTCTTATCGTCCAAGGTCTTTCTTCTGGATTACGGCTGGTTCCTATGATCATAAATTTGCAACCAGACGCACTACATGTTGTATCGGTCTACTGACATTATCTAGGTTCAAATCACCCTATATTTACCATATCTATGACAAGCGTAAGTACAAACTTTTCCTATGTAATCTACACATATTCAACATCAAAACTTAATAAAGTTCAATACTTATTTTTAAAATAAATTAAATTATTAATTAATCATAAAACAATAAATATTTTAAATAAATTAAATAAATATAATCGAAACATAAACATAATTATATGTTAAATATTTTAAATAAATTAACATCAACATAATTAATAATATTAACATATTATAAATAAATTAAATAATATTAACATAAACATATTATAAATAAATTAAATAATATTAACATAAACTTTTTTTAAATAAATAATATATTATGAATTAATAGCCTACATATTATAAATAAATTAAATAATTATTAATCACAACACAATAAATATTCAAATAATTAATTAACATAAACATAATTATATGTTAAATAAATAATTAAAAAAAAAAAAAAATTGTGAAAATCGCACGAAATGTGCGAAAATTCCATGGCACATTCGCACAAAATGTGAAAATACTATGCGTTCAAGCACAAAGCGTCGAAGTGTACTCATAGTACATTCATGCGTTTTGTCTGAAACCGCCTATGGTATTTTCGCGACGTTTTGCGATTTTGCCATGGTGTTAAATTATTAATTTTTTCCTGACTTATTTATATATTCAATTTTTATTTATTTATTTTTTATTTATTTATATATTCAATTTTTATTTATTTTTTTTTATTAATTTTTTTTTTTTTTATTTAAAATTAGGGGTGGCGACAAATAATAATACCCTTTATAATCGAGGACTGAATGTCTGATTCGTCTGACAATTCATCATTTTTGCTCCACATCTTTTTTTTTCTTTTTTTTTTCTTTTAATTTTTTTTTTATGTTTGTTCCTATAAAAGAATCAGTTTATAATCAATAAAAGTTTTACCACCACTGTAGAGTATCTGCAATCACATCTGTCTAAATGGGTTTTCCTTTTAATATATCAGCAACAATCCTAGTAGCTTGTATAATAAAACAAAACTAAATGAAGAAAGATAGTACACCATGGATACACTGAGATCTATTAGTACATTGTAAATTCGTCGTACAAGAATTTAACAAAAGTTGAAACTAAAACCCTTCAAATTTGGTACAAGTAGGTACCTACTTCCTGCCCACATGACAATTACTTGTCGAATCCAAAGAATATCCTAAAAATTCTGAAAGTTTGTTGCTCAAAATCAGAGTCAAGAATCAATACAGCTAATTAACAGAGACCAGGTATGCAAATATATGCGACAAAGTGAAAAGGTAAAGGGTGGGATTAAAAAAAAGTAATGTGGAAAATCGCTTGATGTATAAGGAAACTAGACTCAATTTCAAATTCCTACCTATCACAGAAATTGCGTCGAGGAAATTCACTCTAGGGCCAAAAAGTATAACAGCTTCATTCACAGTGCAATCAACCTACCTTATCTGTGTAGCGGAACAAACTAAGCCAGATGCATCTGCTCCGATGACTGCAAGATCACAAACAGAGCAAATGTGGCCTTCCTGTGCTGGAACAAAGTGAGAACTGCAGTAAGGACATGTGACATCCTTCTGACCCCGGTAAATAGGTACATAGGTTGCCCCACAGACAACAAATGGGTTCCTGAAATCATAGTTCAACTCAGTTGAATCCTTCATGTTTCTTTCAGCAGCCTGAAGTACTTGCCGTGCTGTCTTTGCTTGATTCTCAATGGTGGGGTTGGTTTCCAAGAGTCGACGCGCAAAATTGGCAGCTGTAATTAGATTTCCAGCTTTGTAGCAATTTGTCATAGCAGTTAGCAATGCAAGCCTCAAATGGGGGACCTGAAGGTTACAGTGAGTAAAGTATGCAGCCAATTCCTGCTGCCGAACTGGGCTGTCTTTAAGTTCCCTCCTCTTTAGTTCCATCTTCAAGCCCACAACATACTCTTTCACTATGGCGATTAATTCCTTAACTTCATCAACTTCTCTCCTTGACTCAACCACTATTAATGGAATTGTTTGGAGTATATTGACAAATGTCCGTAGTGCATCAACCAACTTCCCAGCAGTTGTTAGTTTGTAACCACTTCTAAGTTTTTCCTCCAATTGAGAGAAACTAAAAACAAGAGCAGGTGGACGCCTCACATTAGGACTTGATGACTCATTCCATCCTCTCTCCAGGGCCACAGTAATCACAGCCGCAGAAGGAAGGGCGAGCAGGTAGGAATGGCTGGCACAAAATAAATCAATAAACAGTGGCTTCAGTGGGGTAAAATTTTTTATGCCCAGTTGCCTGTTAAGCAAACGCATAGCAGTGTCGAAGCTTCCAGCTGCAACACATTCAGCAGCAAGTGATGATTTTTGGGTCCATATTTGGCTCACAGGAACTCCTGGGGTAGGTGCAACATATACAGAAAAGGACCCATTACTGGTCACCTTGGGAGTGTCAAACTCAGGAGGAAGGTCCAGGTCAAGCTTCCATCCATCATCCTCATCATCATCAATATCATGCAATTCATCGCCTTCCAAATCAGCAATAATGACTCCATTGTCCTCGTCATCAATCTCCAAGGCCTCAGTCCATTCTTCAGCAATTTCTTCATCCTCATCCTGTGTGTTTCTTCCATAATCATCAAACATTCCCTTCATGACTGTCAACAATGGCCAGTTTGCACCACCACTAACCGGACTAGGTGGAATCAAGAGGGATTGTGACTTTCCCCGGGGAATTTCAGGAATGTCATCCCCAAGTTCACCAGCAAGACGCTCAGCAGCATCATGAACGCCATGAACGGAGGCAGTGATATAAGCAAGATGTAGATGCCCAGAAGCTTCCAAAATCTTGATTCGTTCCTGAATATCACCCAGATAAAGAGCATTGTGAAACTGACCCATAACATTATTCTTTACTTCAGCAATTTTCAGCATTTTGACCAGTTTCTCCATATTTCCAGTTATTAGATAGAGGAATGACAGCCTCTCAAAATTCTTTGTCTTTTGATATGCATACTCTACAATGTCTGCGTTGCCTTGACGAAGGGCCTCAACCCCCAACATATACCAATGATTTTTGTCATCAATCACATTGGCAGAGGCAACAGCTACTTCAATATTACCACTTTCTAAGGCCAAGTTAAAGCGAGTCTTCTCATCCTTAACAAAGTGAAGTGCAACCTCAGGGAAACCCTTCTGCTGAAGATAAGCAATCATGGCCTGACCACAAAGCTCAGAGCGCTTGATCATACCCATTACTTGGTCAAATCTTTTCCTCAAGAGGGAAAGCTTGAAAGTATACTCAGTTGCGTCGATAGACATAACACGGTTTTTACCATCACGATCTAAACAAAATATGGTATTGCCTGCCACTCTTGTGATGTATAATGGAACATCAAGAGTACGGATAATTCCATTGTCCC
Organism: Amaranthus cruentus; assembly: GCA_019425755.1. Lineage (NCBI taxonomy): Eukaryota > Viridiplantae > Streptophyta > Magnoliopsida > Caryophyllales > Amaranthaceae > Amaranthus > Amaranthus cruentus. Next base: position 13,331,203 of record CM033455.1, read on the forward strand.
CATTGGGAAGACAATATTTAATGTGATTAAGAGTGGTATAGATGAAAACACCATTGTCATCCCAGGCTCCGCTTTTAACACGGATGGTTTCATGAAGTGTGCACCTGTGCTCAAGTTTCTTGGTCGCTATAATTATTGAGTGTTTGCTCAACAAAGCAACATTTTCCATGTCATTTGACCAGACAACATATCTAACAAAAGAAGTTTGAAGTTCCCCCAGTACAAGCCTCTGCTGAAGGTCAAATACCAGCACCCTATCCTCAGACCTACAAAGAATATTCGAAGTCCCAGCATAAAATATTGCATCAGTTAAAACAGGAAGCGCAACCTTCTTCACAACCTCATTCTTTAGATTCTTCAATGAAACTTGGTTGCTGCTCCTCTCCAATACAGCAAATCTGTTACGAGCAACAAAAATTGCCGAATTCCCAAGACCTCTCTTTGCTTCTTGTACCAAATCACCCCTACCTGAGCCATCTTTAGGAACAATATATAATTCATAAGATCCACCATCTATATCAGATGACATCAAGATAGCATTCTCGGTGGGGCTGTAAGAAAGTGTTCTTGGGCTTTGATTGAGTATGCTGGCACCAGGCCTACGTATCGGGATGACTTGGGTATCCTTCTGAGTTGAAAATTCATAAACCCGTAGAAAACGATCCCTAACATAGTATACAAGATTACCACTGACTGAAAATGCAGGGCGTTCTCTTTCTAGCTTAAAGACGATCATTCCACTATCATGACCAGCAGCCAAAAGGTTCATCTCAGGATGAACTGTCAGAATCCAGAAACGATCATGCTCTCTTCTAAATGTCTGGAGCCCAGTTCTCTTTGTAGCATCCCATACACGAATACTTTTGTCCTCTGAGTTTGAAACAATAATATCCTGCCTAGCATGAAATAGAACACAAGAAACGTTATTCATGTGCCCTCTCAAGGTGTCAACCTCCCAAGCTTTGGTATCTGCACGTCGAGAATATTAAGCCAAATGTCAGTTATCATGTTTACATGTAAGCTCTACAATAGCTAACAATGAGATAGTACTTGCATGGAAAGAAAATTATTTTTATTTCGAGTAAAGCACCAAATTAGAATCTTTCGAGAACAATTATTGCCCTTTTGATAGTTGGTACTAAATGGTGGTAATGAGAATGATTTGTTATGAAAATTTTCATGAAATTGTGCTGAAATTTTTATGAAAAATAATCTTTCAAATCCAATATTGACAATTACTTACGGCTTTCAGCAAGATTCAAATCATGAAATATCCCCAAGTTGAAGCTATAAAACAAAAACATAAAGGTGATGTAAAAATCATCCCTACATACCATTCATACGCCATATTTTGACTTGACGATCGTCAGCACAAGACACAATCAAAGGAAGAGTTGGATGAAAAGAAGCCCAATTAACTCCCCGATCATGACCCTCCAAATCATACTTAACAGTAGCATCAACATTGCCAAATATATCAGTATTCATTTGACTCAAACGCAAGATGTCATCCGTAGAATAAACGCTTTTTTTCCTCAAAGGACTAATATCCCAAACACGAACTGTTTGATCCAATGAAGCTGAAACTACAAGATCTTCCTTAGGATGAAAGGAGGCACACATAACATAATGGTTATGCCCAGTCAACACAGATATACAACTACGCGATTGCCAATTCCATATCCTTATTGTCTGGTCATCACTAGCACTGACAATCCAGGGTTGTTCATGGTGAAATTGGACAGTGCGGATGTAATCAAGGTGTCCTAGTAGTGTAAAAAGACATCTGTGCAGTTTATAATTCCATATTTTAATGTTGTAATCATCCCCTACAAAAAACCAAATGAGAAGCATCACCAAAATATAGCTTTCATGTAAACAGTTTAAGAGAGTATCATTTAAAACAGAAAAGTAGATATACCTGTAGAATGATTGCCATTATACAACGAAAACCAGCGAGAAATGAGGTATATATACAAGAAAAATATAATATAGACTACAAGCATTTTAAAGTTCCCCCAAGCATTACATGTAATACTCTACAGTATCATAGTGACAGTTACCCAAGTGAAAATACAATCGGCAACAGCAAGGACCAACCTAAAGACATATACAGATCCATCAAACAAATAAACTTTCTGAATCAAAGTTGACAAAGGTGTACTGCCAGCATGCCAGCTAGCACTCATTGTATTAGATTAACTAGCAAACAACTATCCACCCTAATCCTGATGGAAAATAAGACAATGGATCCTCAGCTATATTATGCACCATATATATCAGATCAGTATACTCTGTATATAAACACCTAGTCACTCAGACTCTCGATGCACACATCAAACACTTCAAAACGGCTCAAAGATCATTAGCATAAACTACAATAAATTTCAAACGAGCAAACAATAACAGCTAACAACCACAAATATGTAGAACTACACTGAAACTCAAATCAATAGAATCATATCCAATCCAAATGAATCTAATTATTATAAAATCAGAAAATTTGATCACAATCAAAGGGATCATAAAAGTGTCCATGTGAAGATACAAATTGAAAATGGTATCATCAAAGTAAACAAGCAAGCCGATGCACAAAATCATACTCTTTAACTTAGATAGACAATGTGCATCGATATGAACATAAAGAAAACAACTGAAATTCTAATGTCACCGACAAAAATGAAATACATGTACCTCCAGAAACGAAAAGAGGTTGAGTTTTATGAAAATCAACGCCGCGAACAGGACCATCATGTTCATCAAAGCGATCAATTAGGGTTCCCATTCGATAATCCCATAATTGAATGACACCGCTGTGTAAACTCGCCAGGATCCATGGTCTTTTGGGATGGAAACTTAGTCCTTTCACTCGATTACTCTTCGTTTCAAATTTCGTCAACATTGTGACTTAGAAAAACTAGAATCAATTTGTAAAATCGTTGAAACTTATCTCAATAATAATGTAGAATTGAGATCAGATAGAGATAGAAACCCTAGAAATGATCTAAAAAAGAGAAATGTGAGATTAAGCTATGTATCTTAGATCTGATACAAAAGTGAAGGAAGAAGAGACAATGAGTTATTGAGTTAGATGAAAATGGAGGTCGTAGTGAGAGAAATTAAGAGTAGAGAATGGGGAAATGAATGTTACAGATCTGGATTTTTACATTCTAATGATGCGCGGGGATACAACGTAATTGTATACAAAAAATTGTCTACTCCCTCTCAATTACCATAAGCTTTTTGAATAAAAATGAATGAAAAAAAGACAATTAAATTGACAAATAAGATAACAATAAATGTATGGTATAAATAAATGGAATAATTACCTAAAATAATCTAATTTATTCGTGATTTTCTATAATAATCTCAATTATTGATTAACCATGAATAATCTTAACTTTGAGGGGTATTTTCCTAGAGTAAACTCGGTGACCGGATGACTTGTTATAGCAAGTTTTATATTTTTTTTAAAAAAAGGTAAGTTAAAATAAAATATCAAAAAAAATGTTCATAAAAATTTACGATTTTTTTTATTATTTAGATTTTTTTTATGTAAAATTTCGAGTTTTTTTTTCTGATTTTAAATTAAATTTTAGTTTACCCTTTTTGGTGAATTACCTACTATAGCAAGTCATCGGGTTACCCAAGTTACTCTAGGCAAATACCCCTTAAAGTTGGGATTTTTCATGGTTAATCAATAGTTGGGATTATTGTAGGAAAATCACGAATAGGTTGAATTATTCTAGATAAATTTTCCTAAATAAATGGCTAAGAGGGATAAATTTTTTTTATATATTTGTGAATTAAATTAAAAGAATGAGAATAAGACTAAAACCAAAAAAATTGCAAAATTAGTGTGATAGACTAAAGAGAAATGTAATCCTAATTGAGAGGGACATAAAAATAGTACATAGTATGGGCTTCTAGAGGTGTTTATGGGCGAGTTAGGGTGGGTAACAAAATGAACATGCTTGAAAATTTGAGTCTGGGCTTAAATTTTTTAAAAATTTAATATATAATCTTTAAAATTCAAACAAATATTCGATTCCACATACAAAATGTAACGACAATAGAAAGTTTAAAGTTAAAGTTTTAACATCAATGAAAATAATTCAATGCAATGTCCAAAATACTTCAAGTACATAAATATTCTTAAATAAAAGACAACGCACTTTACAATGCAAGAGGATTACATCAAAAATTCTTGAATGAGACGTTCTCTTTTAGAGAATCTCTAATTGGAACTGCCCAATTTTTTTTTGAACTTTTTTTAATACAAATGAAGCGCTTCTCAATTCACAACATTTTTATTTTCATGGCTACTCACTACAACATAATTTGCTTTTAGTGGGATATATTTAGCGGCATTTAATTTAAATGTCGCTATTTTAAATTTCTTATAGTGTATATAAAGGATTTAGTGACAATTATTAGAGTCTTTAGCAGCATATTAAAAAGTCACACCAAAGCTTTTAGCGACATAGGATCTAGTGACATTTCTCACAAATGTCACAATAGACTATAGTGACAATTATATATGCCACTAAAGACCAAATTAAGTGTCGCTAAATTACTTTATGGTGGAACTTAAAATAAAAACCAATAATTATTACGCTAAAAATATGAATTAGTGACATTTTTTTAATGCCACTAAATGCAATGTCGCAAAAAGCTAAATTTGTTGTAGTGACTCTCCTTCTTCGTTCATATATTTTCTCCTTCTTCTCCATCAAGCCATTTAAGGCTAGCTTCCATCTTCTCCAAATTAATTTTCACCATTAAAATCTTGAAGAAATTTTGAATTATGATTCAATTAAGATTAAGATTAAGTTAACTAGAGTTAAGATTGATAATATGCTTTAAATTTTGAAGCTTCTATAATGACGTTTACATCACTTGTAGTTTTTTTCTTTGCACTTGTATAGCATACATTTGAACTAGTTGATTCAGGTTTCAATACATACAAATTAGGTGTATATCAATGTAACTTAGGAATTTTAGAATGTGATGTAAGTGTTAATGATGTATAAAATAGGGATTTCTGGTATGTATAGATGTTTGTGATATGTAAGGTAGAGGTTTTTAATGTGTAAAGTAGATGTTTTAATATCTAAAGTAGGTGTTATCTATTATAGTAGGATTTTTTTTAATACAAGATCATAAGTATATATTTTAACTACTTATAGTAGGCATTTTTATAGTATTAAAGTAAGAGTTCTAAGATGTTTCAAAAAAAAAGTAAGAGTTTTAAGATCTAAAAGTAGATCTTTTAAGATAATAAATTAAGTTGATACTTTAAGATAAATAAGTAGGTCTTTTAAGATACAAGTTGCATTGCATTTAATCATATGAATCATAAAAATATCACTAATGCTTTATTGACGCCATGTCATCGTGAGACGATTTTAATTGGGTTAGACCAAACAACTTTTTTGAAAAAAACTGCTTCCTTTATGAGTGTTGATGCAATTTTTATTGTTATTTTTATATTAATTTACTAATGAGCCTTTTGTATCGACCCGTCCCACTAAAAACAACTATTATCTCATTAAAATGCATGCTTTCACGGATAAAATCATCTACTATGTTTATGACATTTAAAGTAAGGGTTATAAGTAAATGTTTAGGATTTATAATGTAGGAATTTTTTGATTACGAGAAGTAAGAGCTTTTTATATCTAAAGTACACATTTATTGTATGAGAATGAAGTAGGTGTTTATGATTGAGAAGTAGGAATTTTTAATTTTCTTAGTAGGCGTTTATAGTATGAGAAGTAAGTTGTTATGGATATTAAGTAGGTACTTAGGATATTTGAAATAGGTTTTTAGGATATAAGTAATAGGTGGTTTATGGTATCTGTAGTAGAGATTTTTGGTATGTCAAGTAAGTTTTTTTTTTTTTTAAAAGTAAAGTAAGACATTAAGCCAATTATAACATTATCTTCTTCAACAATCTTCTTTTTTTTCTCAAATTTAATCATAAAATTATTATACCTGTATTTTTTTGTACTGTGATTGAATTGATTTTGAGATTTAAAATTATCAAAAATCAATCTTCCATTTAATATTAAAGGAAGTTGTTTTACGATAAATGAATAAGCTTTTTTTTTAATGTTATGCAGTACGAGTTTGTTTTCTTTCTCTTCTTTTTAATGATATGGACAGGACTTATGTGAGATGTCTCTCAAAGAGGTCATCTCTAAGGCGCAACACTAATAAGGAACTATTATAGTTTTAAAAGGGAAAGGCTTAAAAAATTGTCATATGTGCAAATTTACGTGCACAACATTAGTTGTTTTTAAGGACTTTTTAAGTCACTAACATGCAAAATGAGGTCACATTTATTTTCTTTGACATGAAATTTGACATGCAACATAAATAGTAATTTTAATAGTTTTGAAATGGTTAGGCCTGAAAAAATGGGCTTTTGTGTGAAATTACATGTCAAGTAGCCTTTTAAGGATTTTCTAAGCTGCTAACTTTGCAAAAACTAGGTTCGACATGATTTGTTTGACATTAAACGTGGCATCCAACACTAATTAGTAACTATTGTCGTTTAGAAATGGTTAGGGTTGAAAAATTAGCATATGTGCAAAATTACGTGTCAAATAGTCGTTTCGACGGTAATTTAAGCCACTAATTTGCATAAATTTGGTCAAACTTGATTTGTCTAACGTAAAACTAAACATGCAATACTTGTAACACCCATGAATTTTCGACTCTCTACACGAAACCAAAACAGCAAGGGAATGGAGGAAATTCGGGTGTTGCATTGAAAATAAAATCTAAAATAAATAAAGAAAAGGAAAAGAGAAAGTTAAGTTGGATCATTGAATTAAAGGAATTAGAAAACTCCAAAACAAGATTGTTCGAAAATTTCGGCAGTATCTACCTTAAAGTTGGACGCACTTAACAAATAATGATTAATAAACATAATAAAAAAATAGGCATCATCGGCCTTGTAACAAAACATCACGGTGGAATGATCATCGTCGAATCCTCGATCGACATGCTATGCATGGATCGTGGTTCCAATCTAAACTCTTAGTTCAAAGAAAGAAAGAGAATGATGAAATATTTAAGTTATACAAAGCACAAAACAACGCAGCGAAAATAACGTATACTAACGAGGACATGTACCTCAAACTCAAAACATAAATAAATTAATTAATAAGAAACTATATGTAGACAATAAGATTATTGTACACTTTGAAATTCTCACTTATTCCCCCCCGGTATGCAATACAAATAAGCTCCATCAGCTGTTGTGTCTATCTATGATCTCCCTACTGCTTGATGTAAGATCACATACCAACGTCTCATAGCAAGGCCATCAAAGACAAGCCATCAACAATGAAAACAAACAACACACGTCAGTAATCAACGAACTTATGGTAGTTAGAACCACAAAACAAATGAATAGAATAATAACATTGCACAACAATAAGGGTTTTACACCTGTACCTAACTCTTACTATTTACTCCACAAGTTTTTTTTTCAGAACTTCTAATCCCTTGAAGAATACTCAAGAGTAGTGGATCTTTTGTCTACTTCATAGCATAGTGACAAGGACAAGGGCGTTATCGACCATCTGGTGCCCATGACAAAGTATGAGCTCATGCCCCCTCCATCTGACCTTCTCGGATCCTACCCTCGGGAAAATAAAACACATTAGGGGTACTAATCCAGTGAAGAGGCCACCAAATTGAGGTTTTCAAAGCCCGCACGGTAATACCTAGGTCAAGGGGCGGTATTGGCCATCCGACGCCCAATGACAAAAGTATGCTCATACCCCCCATACAATGATCCCGTCTCACCTATGGGACTACTAAATCAACCAGACCCCATAGTCATGCCAACTAGTCATAATCAAGACTCAATAATAGGGGAAACATTTTGATCCCACATAACCACAATTTATTCTCTACTACTACGGAAATTATTCTTATATTCTACTAATACCTTCATTTTTTTCACCTATATCACTCTCAAAACTATTCAATGGTATAGTTTACTTTCTAGTACTCCATAATTCTAATACAACGCATACAATCATAAAAGATAATACTTGAAACAATGCACATAATAGATAATTACTGCGTGTACGTACTTGAAGTTGCTGACACTCTGCAAAAGTCAAAACAATCACCAGTACAGGGTTTTATAACCACTTATAGAATGAACACCTACCAAATTTAAAGTGGGTCTTATAAGTCTACTAGTCCCATTAAGATTTACTTAATGCTATGAAAAGTATGGTTTAAATTTAATGACATTTGTTTCATGTGTATTTCATCTTCAAGTGGTTAGATGGCCTTGAAAGCTCTTCGACTTACTATTATGAATTCATAATATTTCAAAAATCTTCAACTAGATATCAGTCCATCAAATATATTCTTTCAATTTTTATATCACTTAATCCAGCTACTATAAATACTGTCAAAATTAAATTATCTCTGAACAATGTTATTTGCATATTCAATTAATTCTTCATCTAACTTTGGCATCAGAGCGACTTTCCTTGAGTTAGTACCCTTTAGTCATTTTGTAGGTTTATTGGAATACCTTTGTCAACCTTCAACCACATTAACTACATTTAACCTTAAGATTGTGACTAGACTTGGGAACATTTGATCTGACCCAAAAATGGACCCGGGACCCGACCCGTTAAAACCCGAACCCGACCGATCTGAAAGCAACTTAACCCAAAACATGACCGACCCGGTAATTACCCGATCGAAAATGACCCGACCGATCCGTTTTGACAGGTCTAATGTCAATTTTTAGAGTAATTTCAATATTAGAATTCATTTCAAATAAAATTTTTGTTTTCAACATATTGACTTAATAAATCTCAAAAAATACGCATTTAACATCTTTTTATCCATCGTGATTATTTTTCTTTAAAAAAAGGACGTTTTAATCATCTTAATTGAATACTTATATCTTGTTAAATCAGTCAAATGAGTTCTTTATTCTTCTACATTTCAGTAAGCAAATCGATATAATTTATAAGAACGTTTTGCACATTTGAATGAGCTTTTCAGAAAAGAAATGTCGCTACCCTAGATTATAAAACGTGTATCTTATAAGTCGAAATAAGTACTTAGTTATTTGTATATCTTTCCAACATGAAAATTGTGAAAATATTTTTTATGAGAAAATGAGAAGATATTTAACGTCATTTTTATCTAACGTTACAACTTTAATAAACGCAATAACTTTTATGAAGCACGTATATTACAAGTCTTTCAAAACAAGTATTAATTCCCTTATTTTCTTTACACTTAGATGAACCCGACATATCACCTAGTTTTAGAAAATCGTACATCAGGTTTCTCTAATGTGACACGTATCTTACAAATCCAACTATACATAGGGATTTAAAGTTCGCAATTACTGATTTCTTATAACTTGAATTCAATCGCATATAAGGCTATAATACTGTGTTAATTGATACGTGGATTAATGTCATAGGGATAAGAAATAATTTTTTTATTAAAAAAGTTTCATAAATAATAAAATATGGAAAAATCATTTTTTTAAATTTTCATAATTCATAACCCATTGGGTCAAACCGACCGACTCGAAACCGAGAGTGACCCGACCCGACCCAAAAATAACCCGACCCGAAAATGACCCGATCGAAAGTGACCCGACCCGTAACCCGTCCGACCGACCATTTTCCCAGGTCTAATTGTGACAACCTTTTACATAGACAAGTGGACAGTTATAGTTGGACAAATAATAATCATTACTCTTTTTGCATTTATTACCAACTAGTCAGATTCCGTACAATACACGGATGACTTTTATTTATAATGAAACTTAATTTAATTGAAAGAGATTGCAATTGTATATAGAATATTTAATATATCATAATTCTCCTAAAATATTTTAACGAGGGTCCTCGAATTGCGATTATGTGTGATACATAGCTTATTAGTAAATGTGATATTATAAAAAAAGTATTGAGCAATTGAGAGATAGAGGTTAAATTGCAGTTCAAATTCGGAGCATACAAAACATTATTGAGGTGCAAAGAATCACTTAAAACTACTATTCCTGCTTTTGTGGCCAAAGCTTGGGTTCCATTGAGTAAGCCAACAGGAAAAGGTGAGATGTTAATAAGATAGTAAACAAAGTTTTATTCCTACTCATGTGATGGGAACATCCAAAGTCGATAATACATCTACTAGAATAACACTTACCATCATGCTTGGCTACTGAAGTGTTATTGGAATCCGACGAGTCTAGGTTCAGGTTTAATATTTTTAGACCTTAAGGGTCTAATAAGTCTGAGTATGGTCCACCAAAAATTAATAGGTCCGATTGGACCCGATCTAAAATCGACCCAGAATCATCCCTACTTGGGACAAAGTTTGCAATTGTAACATTTTGAAATTGTAGTTTTAAAATAAGAATGATAATATATACAATCCTTAGGATCGTATATATGAGTAATATGTTATAGAATCTTTAACAAAAAATAATTTTACAACTTTGAAAATCTAAATAATATTAATGTTTTTAACTTACTTTTTCTCTGATGGACTAATTATTAAACCATATGTAGATTACTTAAAACAATAGTTGTTTATTTGGATATTTGGGCTTATTTTGAATTGAGTCTTTCAAATTGGTTTAACATTGAGTTTTATGTTCATATTAATTATTACTTCGTTTTTAATTTATTTTAAAGACAAATTTTAATCATACTTAATTATAAATCAAGTAAATTTTCAATTCTCTTTTAATCGCCACAACTAAAACTTATAAAATTCTATGTATCAAGTATCTACAATTTTGAAATTCAAAAAAAAAGTATCAACAACTTTAAAATATGTCTGCGACATTAAATATGGTAATCTATGTTAGATTTACTTTGATACGAAAGTACTTTCACCGTTCTATAATAATTGCTACCGAATGTGACATATTGTGTGAGAATATGTCATTATCAATGGAATGGAGAAAGTATTTAGCAGAAACGAACAAAAGACAAAAGCATGTTGTCAAGATTTACTAGCAGGATAGCATACCAATCCAGCAAACTTCATTATAAGTTTTAAACATTTATTTTATATCTCTAGCATGAAATGGACTATGCTCCCCTTATAATAAATAAACTATTTATAAAACTAATCTATCGAAACCTTTTCTGGCCATATTATAATAATTAGAATCATTTATTAGATCATTAATATTAGTTAAAAAATATATTTATTAAAACTTTTTATATTATCTTATTCATATAAATATGTAATATAATTTCATTTTTAATTTTATTGTCTTATTCATGTAAAATGTAAATATGTAATATAGTATCATTTTATATTATCTACGGATAATATTTAACGTGTGAGAGAAATTAAATGTATCATCTAATATTATATCTTATTTGTGTAAATATTTAATATAGTATTATTGTAATTACAGTTTAATCTTTCATGATAAATATTGTAGGTATCATCTCTATAGTAAAATTGTTTACATTCATTGAAAACTATGTCTAATATAACAAATTTCTCCTTTGTTTTTTTAGAAAACCCCATATATATAGCATTTTTATAACTTTCATATTAGACTATTGTACAATTTTAATACATCATTAATTGTTAATATCTTGCGATCATGATTGATATGTAATTAATATTTCGTTTTTTATGTAATAACTCTGCTTGATCCCAGTCCCCAGATTAACTACCCACTATTAATAAACATAAATTATATTTTTATTAGGGTGTTGGATTCTACTATTCTTAATATCTATAAGTAGTGGATATGTTACTTGGTGAATAGATGTAACTAAGCTTGTATTTCATATAGAATGCTTAAACTTTTGCAAATATCTATGAGATTTCCAATCAATTTGTATTTCTAGTAAACAATTATAATCATAATTGTATATTTCAAGACAATATTGTTACATTAATGAGTCTTCACTAAATTTATATAATTAGTGTAACCATTCTAGTACCATTATAGAAACTCGTGTAACGCACAAATTAATTAGTATGAAATATATATAAATATAACTTCAAAGAATAATGCAAGTATATATCATTATGACTAAATTTATCATATACATGACTTTTTTAAAGCAAAAAATTAATTAAATTGATTTTTTAATTATTTATCGAATATATCACTATTTCATTCAATCAAAAATATATCAAATTTTAGATTAGTTATATAGAAATTCTATAATAAATTATACTCCATAATATACCTAATTTAGCTCTAATTTTAAATTAACAAAATTCTAAATTAGGTTAATATTTTCATCTAATCAACTATCATCCACTAAAATAATTACATTTGTCATGTGTATGATTTTTAAAATAACAAAATTCTAAATTAGGTAAATATTTTCATATAATCAACTATCATCCACTAAATAATTACATTTGTCATGCCTCCTTAGAAGATGACACATGGAATTTTCCAACACTTTTATAGTATTGTATGATTTTATAGTATTGTATGATTTTTAAAATAAACAAATTCTAAATTAGGTAAATATTTTCATATAATCAACTATCATCCACTAAATAATTACATCTGTCATGCCTCCTTAGAAGATGACACATGAAATTTTTCAACACTTTTGTAGTATTGTATGATTAGAAGATGACACATGGAATTTTTCAACACTTTTATAGTATTGTATGATATGATTGTATGATAATAAGATGTACCATATATTTAAATATATGCATGTCAAGCTTTAATATTCTTCCATAATTTTTTTACCTTATTAGCTGATATGTTTCCTTTTATACTCTTATGAGTATTATTTTTATAACACAAATTCTTACTTGAGACCGTCTTTATAAGAGACGCGTCTTAAATAGGCTAGCCCATTATTACTTAGAAAAAAAACTTCAAAAAGATGTGCGTTGTGTAATCTTATTTGGAGTTGGTGTTATAACCTATTAAAGTTGGTATCTCCAAATAGGTATAATACCAACTATAATTGGTTATACAACCAACTTCAAATACCAAATTTAATAAGTTATAATACCAACTTTAATAGGTTATAATACTACCTTCAATAGGTTACAACACCAACTCGAAATAGGCTCAGCCGCGCGCATTACTTTTTAAGATTTTTTTCTTTTTTTAATTAATGAGAATATGTGTTGGGCTCTTTTAAGAGGTGTTTATACTATAGACAGTCTCTCAAGAGAGTGTCTGTTTTAATAATTATTTATTCCTTTAACTTATTTAATTAATAGATATTATTGAATGGTATATGTCTAAATATGAATTTTACTCTATTAATTGAATTTAATGATGCAATTGACCATTATAGCCAAGTCATTTAAGCGGAAAAATTTTCAACCATAGCTTAACACGTGCCAATAAGATAATTTTTTTGTTTCTCTTTTAGCATATTAGTATAGATAATATTTTCTATACAAACTTTTGTCGATGTAACTCGTAAAATATAATTTTATTAATTTATGTGTTCTCTAACTTTATGGCCAAATCTATTTATTTATTTATTATAATTATTTATTAAGTAATTAATTAATTAATTAGCAATAATAATAATAATAATAATAATAATAATAATAATAATAATAATAATAATAATAATAATAATAATAATAATTATAAACTATGCTTTTCTTGCTTCTCGTCTTCAAACCGCCTCGCTCCAAGCTAAGATCTTGGCTAACAGTGATCTCTCCTCTCCGGGTCCGGCCTTTGAACAGGCTCTTTCTCTCTTTCGAGTTTTCTGTGGCTCCAACGCTCTTTCTCTCCAAGATGAACCCGCTGCCCCCCATATGATGAAAAAGCTGGCAGGGGCTTACTTTAGTGTTGTTGAAAAGAGTCTTGCATCAAGTTACATGCTCACCCCAAGACAAGTTGCCATTCTCAGCTCCACTCGTGAACCACATGCTTAAGATTTTCTGCTGACATCCCTATTGATGGTTTGGGATGAATCATCGTCAATTTCGGTCGGTTTTATGCTATCAGCTCAATATCCCCTTGTTCACCGAAGGAAGTTTATGCCCGAGCTGCAACACCCCTAAGATGGACAAATGGGGGGATCATGCTGTTCATTGCTCCAGTGAAATTGGCGTGAAGTTTTGTCACAATTTGATCCGAGATATGCTTGTGGATATTTGTTGCAAAGCTGGGATTTCAGTTTGAAAGGAGGCTCCAGTGGGGTTTTCTTTGGAGGCGGAAAAAGAACTTCGACCAGCAAACCTTCTTCTGTTTAACTGGGTTCATGCCAAAGATTCTTGCGTGGATGTAACTGGAAGCTCGCCCTTTACTGGCATAGGAGTTCCCGCATGGGCCCCTAGTGCCTCTTTAGCTAATGCGGCAGAAAGAAAGAGAAAGAAATACAGTGCTAAGTGTGAGGAGAATGGTTACAAATTCATCCCCTTTGCTTTCTCCACTTTCGGGGAGTTAGGCAAAGACGCACTTGATTTGTTATCAAGGGTTGCATCGTTTTATTCGAGCAACTCAAGTAACACCAAGTCCAGGGCTTACATTTATCATAGACTAGCTTTTTGTATCCAAAAGGGTGTGGGTGTTCAACTTGTCGCTCGACTCTCCACCAACTTCTTATAATTTCTTTTCCTATGATATGAAGCATAATAATAATAATAATAATAATAATAATAATAATAATAATAATAATAATAATAATAATAATAATAATAATAATAATAATAATAATAATAATAATAATAAAATACAAAGTCTCTTGGAACGGTTCTCTCACTAGTTTCTCTCTCTAGCTCCTTTTCTCTCTGGTTTTTGAGCTTCTTGCTTCCAAACCCGCCATGGCAAGTGGGAGGGGACGTCCACGAAAACAAGTGCCCCAGAAACGTTTGTCTTCTTCATCTCCTTAAGGTTCGAATTCCTCTTCATCTGTATCTCACTCTCAGCTAGGGGTGTTCAAAACCGGGTAGCAAATGGGAGGGGACGTCCACGAAAACAAGTGCCCCAGAAACGTTTGTCTTCTTCATCTCCTCAAGGTTCGAATTCCTCTTCTTCTGCATCTCACTCTCAGCTAGGGGTGTTCAAAACCGGGTACCGGGTCGACTCGGATCCGGAAATTCGGGTACCCAGTTTTTTGGGTATCTAAAATTGCGATCCGGTTCCGACCTGGTTTAAACTGGGTATCTGGAATCCGGGTACCCGATTTAAACCGGGTCGAAAACCGAATACCTGGTTTTATTAGAATGTTTTTTATTTTTAATTTTTTGTCGTTTTGTCGTTCAACCATACGTTTGTTTATCTCTATTTTCACTTAATATATTTTTATTATATAAAATTCAAATACAAACTCTCTAAAAATCTTTAACTTAGTTAATCATAAAAGATTAATTAAGAAAATAAAATATTATTATTCATGAGTTTAAGTAAGAACAATTATAAAATTCAAATACTAGCTCTCCAAAAATATTCAATCAAAGGTTAGCTTAAGAGATATCATAATCTTTTATTTACGAAAAAAGTAAAAAAAAAATAATTAAAGAAAACTGAATACCGGATACCCAGTTTTCAAAAATTCGTGACCCGGATCCGGATCCGGTATTAAAACCGGGTACCCGACCCGAATTATCCGGTTTGCAAAAACCGGGTAAATTACCCGGTTTTTAAAACCGGGTACCGGATAATTCGAGCCGGATTTTTCGAATCGAGTTTTTATGAACACTCCTACTCTCAGCCGCGCAAAGTTGTACCTTCGCACAATTCGGACTTACCCATTCTTGAGAATGAGGTATTAAGCCCTAGAGCATCGGTATTGCACCTCCAAAATCAGAGTCTGTACTCGAATTGGAAGGCTATTCTCTTAGGTGGTTCTGCTGGGTCAAGAGCGGTAAAAGCTAGGGTTCCTTCGCCATCTATTGTTCCATTGACATATGGGTTTCATTTTGCTGTACAAACAAAATCCCATGGTGCTGCTCTCAGTGTAGGTGATGTTGATGCTCCTATTATGCTGAATTCAGGCGGTGTTGCTGGGTCTGTTGTCCATTTGCAACCTACTGTTCCATTGAATTGTGGATTTTGTGAATCTGCTTCTCCTATTCTGGAAAATTCAGGTACTCCTTTTTCACCTCCTAAACCTATTAAGATTTCTTACGAGAACATTGAGGATGAATTGAAGTTTTGGGAGACCTCTGTAGTTTGTTTTGTCTTAGGTGCGAATCCCCCCTTACATGTTATTGAGGGATTTATACGAAGAATTTGGAATGCTTCGAATATTGATAAAATTAGCACAATAGCTAAGGGAGTTTTTATTGTTCGTTTGAAAACTGTTGAGGTTCTAGCTACTACGTGTGAATCCAATGGGATTTTGTTTGACAAGAAGCCCTTTGTAGTCAAACCTTGGTGTAAGAACATTTCATATGAGAAGGAACACCTATCCACAATTCCTGTTTGGGTGCGGTTTCCAAAACTTGGTATGCACTACCGAGGTGAGTGTTGTCTAACTTTGATAGCTGGTATGCTTGGTAGAGTTATTTGAATTGATAATGCTACTAAGAACAAGGACCGTATGCTCTATGCTCGGGTTCTTGTTGAGCTTAACATAGATGGTGAGTTTTATGACACTGTTTCATTTACAAATGAAGATGATGAACATATGACTGTTTTGGTAGAGTATGATTGAAAACCTTCTAAGTGCAATAAGTGTAAGCAGATGGGGCATGTGAGGGAGGCTTGTAGAGTTGGTCTAATCCAGAAATGGGTACTGAGACCGGCTAAGGCGCTTAATAATAATGACACTGATACGGAGGGCTTTCGCTTGGTAACATCTAAGAAGGCGACTGGTAAGCAAGTTGTGGGCAGCTCTACAGCTGCTGTGATTAATACTAGGAATGGGTTTGAAGTGCTCAATGATGCCTATCCCTTTTTGGTTTCTGATGATATAGCGCTGGGGGCTCACCCCATTCCCCCCAATGAATAACATTCTTGCTTGGAATGTAAGGGGCCGAAACACGGCTAAGAAACAATTTGAGGTTGTTCGCTTCCTCTCACATCATAATGTTAGCTTGTTTGGTCTCTTAGAAACTAAGGTGAAGCGCTCGAACCTTGGTCTAGTGTATCAACGACTATGCCCTGGTTGGTGTTTCTCACACAATTTAACTTGGAGTAATAAAGGTAGAATCATAATTGGTTGGAAACATGATGAAATGGTGGTTAATATCTCTTTTTGTAGTAGCCAGATTATGCATCTCGAGGTGACTCCCTCTTTGGGTGCTCATTTCTTTTGCTCGTTTGTCTATGGTGCTAATAATAAACATGAAAGGTGTGATATGCTTCATCATCTTGAGAAAATTGTTGGGTCTTGTTCTGGGCCTTGGGTCATTGTTGGTGATTATAACTACATTGCTAATTTTAATGAACGCATTAGCAAAGTAGTGAGACTTTCTGAAGTTGAACCTCTGAGATCTTGCATTGCTAAATGTGATTTACATGATATGAAAAGCACTGGCCATTCCCCTATCTGAAGGTGGGCACCGTGTCTTTAGTAAAATTGATAGAGCTTTGTGTAATGCTCAATGGGATCTGGTTTACCCTAATGCTGAAGTGGTCTTCCTCCCTGAAGGGAGCTATGATCATTCCCCTATCTTAGTGCAGTTCTATGCTCAGGTCAGTCAGGCTAATCCATTTAAAATTTTCAATTTCTGGACTAACAATGATCTCTTTATTGAGGTTGTCCAAAGATTTTGGCGAGCACAGGTTACAGGTTGTATGAGCTTTCAAATACAGCAAAAATTGAAATAGCTCAAATATGTTCTTCGTACTGAGTTCCTTCACACACCGATTCAAGTTTCCCTATGAAAGGGTGAAAAAGAGTATGCTGAAGCTCAAGATAATCTCCACATGGACCCTCAAAATCAAGTGCTTGCGGATATTGAACATTCTTTAGCTAAGCAGTTGAGGAAGACCCGAAAGGATTATGCTTCTTTTATCCAGCAACAAGCTAAGTTGGTCTAAATTAAGTATGGTGATGATTATTCCACTGTGTTTCACAATAATATTAAGCAACGGAGGACTCACAACCATATTCGTATGCTGATTCTGGATAATAAAGTCATTAGTGATCCTTTGGATATTCGCCAAGCTTTCCTCTCTTAATACTCTGATCTTCTGTGTAGTGAGTTGGGAAATAGAGCTAGATTGAACATGCAGACAATACGAGCTGGGCCTATTTTATCTGAGGATCTGTGGCCCCTTCTTGATTTCAATTTTAGTGCTGATGAGATAAAAACTGCTATTTGGGATATTGATGATAACAAATCCCCGGGCCTAGATGGATTTAATAGCAAATTTTATAAATCCTCGTGGTAAGTAGTGGGGTCTGATGTGGTTAGTGCAGTGAAATAGTTCTTTAGTAATGGTAAGCTTCTACGATCTTGGAATACCACTACTATTACCCTTGTTCCTAAGGTGCTCTATCCCTCTAACCCAGGGTTTTAGGCGTATATCATGTTGTTATACTCTCTAAAATTGTATTTCAAAACTTATTTGTTCACGTCTGAAGCGTGTTTTGGGAGGCCTTATCTGTCAGACACAAGGAGCTTTTGTTCAAGGGCGGAATATCAGTCATAATATTCTTCTATGCCAGGATCTAGTGAAGCACTATTCGAGAAAGAATTGTTATCCAAGTTGCTTGATAAAAGTTGATCTCAGGAAGGCCTATGACACAATGGATTGGGCTTTTCTACGGGATATGCTAATTGCTTTGAACTTCCCCCCTCATGTAGTTAGAATCATCATGGTTTGCATCACTTCTACTCGGTATTCCCTTTTAGTGAATAGAGTGCCTTCTGATATCTTTAAGCCAAAGCAGGGTTTGCGGCAGGGTGACCCCATGTCTCCACTCCTTTTTGTGCTAGGGATGGAGTACCTCTCTAGATTGATGATTATGGTGGGTTCACTTGTGGGCTTCAAGTTTCATCCTAGATGCCGGGGTTTAAAGCTTAATCATCTGGCCTTCGTTGATGATCTCATGCTTTTTTGTAGAGGAGAGCTCCTCTCTGCTAATCTGCTATGCCAAGGGTTAAATTCTTTTGCCGCTACTTCAGGTCTATGTGCTAACTCCTCCAAATCAGTAATATATCTGGCAGGGCTTCCATGTGCAGTGCGTTCCCATATAGCTCAGGAACTCCATTTCCCTCTTGCCTCTCTCCCGTTTCGTTACTTGGGTGTCCCTCTTTCATCTAAAAGGCTCTTTGCCTTTGATTGTGATCTCCTGGTTGACAAAATGACGGCTCGAATTCGGACTTGGTATTCGAAGAACTTATCCTATGCAGACCGGCTTCAACTTGTCAACTCTGTTTTGATGAGTATCAGTACATATTGGTGCATGATCTTTATTTTGCCTAAATGTATTACTCCCTCCTATGCAGCTTAAATGGGACATTTGACTTTTAAAGGATTTTAAGGTGAGTCAAAATGGGTCCCTTTGAGTAGGAGAGAGTGTGATATTATGGGTTTTAATGAATTGATTAGTGAATTAGTGATTCCCTAACAAAATTGGAAGAACAAGCTAAATTGACCATTAATCGAACACAAAAACAAAGCATAAAACGATAAATTGAAGCATAAAGCTTTCATATCAGAAATCAAACCAGAAAACAAAGAAGCATAAAGCATAAATTGAAGCATAAAGCTTTCACAAGTTCACAAAATTGAAGCATAAAACATAAAGCATAAAGCATAAATTGAAGCATAAAGCTTTCAATAAAACAAAGAAAACAAAGAAGGAGACCGAGTTCAAATCATACCAAAAAACAAAGAAGGAGACCAAGTTCAGAAAATCAAACTCGGATAAAAAATTACCCAATTTTTATCAAAAATCCAACCCGGTCAAATCACAAAATCTCACAAATGAATCAATAAAACAAAGAAAACAACACATTCTCAGAAAAAAGAGTAAGAAATCAAACCAGATCTGAGTTGTAGTAGAAATACGAACCCAGAAATACGAACTAGATGATAAAATTGACGGCAAAGTTCAGTGGGTTGTAGTAGGAGACCAAGATGATAAAATTAACGGCGAAGTTCAATGATTAAAAACCCAGAAATACGAACTAGATGGTGAATGTTCTTGAGAGAGAGGATGAAGATGAAGAAAAACCATTTTCGGTGATTAAAGTTTAGTGGGTTGTAGTAGAAATACGAACAAAGACGAAGAAAAACCCAGATTTGAGTTTGAAGAACAATGGTGAATGTTCTTGAGAGAGAGGATGAAGATGAGAGTTAAAGAGGAGAATGAATATTATGGAACTAGATGGAGGGAAATGGGAAAGGGTAGGGATTAATTAGGTAGTTTAATTAATTGTTTAAGGAAAAATTAGATAATTTTATTAAGGTTAAAAAGTAAATAGGTAAAGTGAATATGGGTATAAGGGTAAAAAATCCATGCCAAAAATGAAAATGGGACATTTTGGGTGACTTGACCCAAAATAGAAATAGGACATTTTGGTTGAATAGGAGGGAGTATAAAGAAAGTGAATGAGTAATCCCTCCCCTGGTAATGTTAGTTGGAAAACAGTGTGTAGTGGGAAAAAGGAGGGCGGTTTGGGTATTAGAAATCTTGAAATGTGGAATACAATTGCTATTGGTAGACTTTCATAGCACATCTACAACATGGCCGAGTCACTTTGGGTTCGTTTAATACATGGTGTGTATACTAAGGGAGCCGGTTGGATGCGTTTCAATCCCCCTCCTACTGCTAGCTGGTCCCTTAGGAAAATCTGCAGTATTAAGAATAGCCTGGCTCCTTGGATTAAGAAGGAGCAATACAAAATTGCAGTGGTCTATAAAGAGTATTCACAACAACTTGTTCGGGTTCCTTGGAACAACCTTGTATGGAATATAGCCTCTATTTCGAAGCATCGCTTTACTCTTTGGCTTGCTTGCCATCATAAGCTAAGGACAAGGGATACTTTGGTGCGATTCGGTATTATACATGATGGTAGCTGTTCTATGTGTACCTCTACAGCTGAGACTCTTGAGCACATTTTCTTTGATTGTGTATTTAGCACTCAATGTCTGACTATGCTTTCAGATTGGTTGGGTATTCAGATCCCCTTCACTTTAGAAAGAATTGTCAAAAAGAGATGGAAAATCTCCAAGATGAAACGAAAGATTCTTATGACTAGCATCTGCTGCTTATGCTACCATATATGGCGGGCAAGGAATCATGCCGTCTGGCACCTTAGATTGAGCACTCCGATTGCTGTGCTACAAAGGGTTCGACAAGACGTGACATGGAGAGTCACGACTTTATACCCAGCTTTCTCTGAAAACAAGTTTAGGCTGTTGTCCTCCTAGGTTCTCTTGTATAGCTTTATTTTGTTTATAAGGTCCCTCCCCATTCTTGCACATGAAGAGTGAGTTAGAGCCACCCTTCCTAGAAGGTGGGCTCTTTCTTCGTACTGATGCAACCAAAAGGATGGTGGCAGTGTCTTTCTCTTTGCCTTGTATATGTCTTTGTTTTGGTGCAATGGAAAGTTTTTTTCATTTTCCAAAAAAAAAATAATAAATAAAAAAAATAAAAAAAAATTAAATAATAATAATAATAATAATAATAATAATAATAATAATAATAATAATAATAATAATAATAATAATAATAATAATAATAATAATAATAATAATAATAATAATAATAATAATAATAATGATAGTATCATGGTCAGTTGAGGAATAACATGGTCAATTATAGCATTCACGATATTAAGTTCAGTGGTAGGTTTTCACGTGGACTTATAAGCAAGTTGGAACAAACCGAATTCTTGGCAAAATTAACAAGGTTTTGGGAAATAAATTGTGGGATGACATGTATCAAATGGCTGAAGTTTTGTTTCTCCCTGAAGGCTTGTTCTATCATTCCCCTATGCTAGTTTAGTTTTTCGATGATCCAAAGGATAAGGGACCTTTTAGTTTCTGCAATCATTGGGCTACATAAGAGACCTTCTTGAGATTCTTAAGGCAGCTTGGGAGATATTTATCACTGGTTTCACCAATTTCCAAATCATAAAAAAGCTTAAATTGTTGAAGAAGAAGCTCAAGGCTGCTTTCTACTATGATCTGTTTTATAAAGTTCAAGAAGCTGAAGTTGCTCTTATCTTAGTTCAAGGGCAACTCCATCAAAACCCTTTCGATACTTCTTTGGCTCAGCATGGACGTGATGTTGCTACAAAATATAGGGATGACAACACCGAGTTATTTCATCGCATCATCAAACAAAGAAGAATTCATAATAGAGTGAATTCTCTACTTATTAATGGTTGCCCAGTTACTGATCCTTACAAATACAACAAGCTTTCCAAAAAATTTATGATGGTCTCTTTTATTATAAGCTAGAGAATAGGAAGAAATTGAATATGAATGTCATTCGCTCTGGTCTTGTTCTTTGCTATGATCACTAGGAGCTGCTCAATCTTTCTTTTTCTCCTGAGGAAATTAAAAATGCTCTTTGGAGTATTCCAGATGAAAAATTAAGCCCCAGGTCTTAATGGGTATAACAGTAATTTTTTCAAGTTAGCCTGGTCCATTGTGGGCAAGGACGTTCCACTGCTATCCAAGAATTCTTTGCTACTGGGAAAATTACTTAAAACTTGGAACATCACTTATGCTACCTTAATTTCTATGGTAGCTTGCCCTGCTCACCAAGGTGACTATAAGCTTATATCGTGTTGTGATGTATTATATAAATGCATCTCAAAATAAATTTGTGTAGATTGAAGAGGGTATTAGGCTTCCGGATCAATCAAGCACAAGGAGCCTTCGTTGCGAACCGTAGCATCCTTCATAATGTTCTCGTGTGGTAAGATATTGTCAACCATTATTCTTGTAAGCATTGCCTCCCCAGGTGCTTACTCAAGATAGATCTCCGTAAAGCTTATAATACTATGGACTGGAGTTTCATCAAGGAGATGCTTTTGCCTTGCAATTTCCTGCTCACTTTATCAATATTGTGATGACTTGTATATCTTCTACTAAGTACTCTTTCCTTATCAATGGTAGCCCAATGGAGGTTTTCAATGCTCAAAGGGGTCTTAGACAAGAAGATCCTATGTCTCCCATTCTTTTTTTCATATGGATGGAGTATTTGTCACTTATTCTCGTATATAAGAGTAGTTTGCATTCTTTCGGGTTTCACTCGAGATGTAGGAGAACCAAGCTGACTTATTTATGCTTTGCTGACGACCTCATGCTTTTTTGTAAAGCTGATCTTAATCATTGCAGAACCTTATGCTTTGTATTGACTCTTTTTCTTAGGTCTCAAGGCTTTTTTCTAATTCGTCGAAGTTCGCCATTTATGAGTTCCTCATCAGTTGAGTAAGGAGATAGCAACCTCCACTCAATTTTCATTGGGAAAGCTGCCTTTATGTTACCTTGGTGTTCCCTTATCTTCCAAGTGTCTCTCTCCAGCAGATTATGAAGTACTTGTCGACAAGATGACTCAATCATATATTGCTAAGATGCAACTTATGAACTCGATATTTATAAGCATCTCTCCTTATTGGTGTCAGATATTCATCCTTCCCAAGAAGGAGATTAATTTGATTATATCTGTTTGTCGATCGTTCCTCTTGTTTGGTGTTAGTGATAATCTAAGCCAGGAAACATGAATTTGTCTAAGGTCAGCACTCCAAAGAAATTTGGGGGTTTAGGAATTCGTAACCTCTATTTATGGGTCAAATGGGTCCATGGTGTGTATACAAAAGGAGGCAATTGGGTCATCTTTAATCACCCTACTACAAGCTGAAGTATGAGGAAAATATGTCAGACCAAAGACATCAGACTACCATACATCCAGCAGTCAAAGTACTCCATTAAACATGTATATGAAACATGTAAAGGTGATATGACAAGATCTAGGTGGGACAAGATAGTGTGGCATAGGCTATCAATTCCTAAAACACGATTCATTCTATGGATCGCAATGAATGATGTGCTGAAAACAAAAGTTAAGTTACTGAAAATAAGATTTGTATCAGATGATTTTGTCCTCTGTGTAGTCTTCATGTTGAAACGGTAGACCACATATTCTTCCAATGTGTCTTCAGTTGCTCTTGCCTAGAAATCCTAAAGGTTTGGCTTAATATTAAATGCATTATAGGAATGCTTAGGAAGCTTGACTCAAGGAAATGAAGTATCAACAATGCTATGAAAGGTGTGGTTATAGCTACCCTAGCTTGCTGAGCCTATCATGTTTGGAAATCTCGTAACGAAGCCGTATGGATAGGCCATGTCAGATCGGCTCATACTGTTGTTGATCAAATTAAGGTCGATGTGCGAACAAGACTTAAAGCCATGGATGCTGCTGTGTTGTTAGCTGACTAGGCTTAGTTTGTTTGTCTCAGTTTGTTTGCATACTAACTGTATTCATGACTCTTATTCTCTAATTCCCCCTCTCCTTGCACATGAAGAGTGAGTTGGAGAAACCCTTCATAGAAAGTGGGCTCCTTACTTATACTGATGCAATATAGGGGTTGGTCGAATTTAGTTTTGTACTTTGTATTGTTTTCGGATTATTGAAATTTTTATTTTTCCAAATAATAATAATAATAATAATAATAATAATAATAATAATAATAATAATAGTGCATAGTTTTTAGAGATACCCTTCACCTTGAAGCCTTTCGAGCTCATGGATTTTAGGAAGCGTCGTCTTCCCAAAGCCAAGCAGCATGTATTCACAGCCATCTACGCTTGCACCATCTATCACATTTGGAGATGCATGAATGAAGCGTTATGGTATGCTTTGGTTCGTTCTCCTGGTCACGTTTTCTCCATGATTAAGCATGATATCCAGCAGCGGTGCTACGCCCTAAATCTCATGGATGCCGCTGTTTTTCCACATTACAGTGCAGAGTTTTTTTTTTCTGTTTATAGTTTGTTTGTTCACAAATTTTAGTGAGAAACCATCTCTTTAAAATATCATCTCTAATTGGGTTAGTCCATTAGGGAAAACGTAGAGTAAATATAGGCAATAAGTTTTAATGGATTGGGCCTGAGAGACGTCTCTCAAAAAGACGGTCTCTCAAGAGACTGGCTGTTGTTTATTTGTGTCTTGTTTGGCTGTGGTTTGTTGGAGCTCTGTTGGCTTAGTTTGGAACTTTTGGTAGTGTAGGTCTCCCGGACTGTGCACATAAAGAGTGGACGTTTGAAAACCTTCATAGAAGGTGGGCACTGGTTTCCATACTAATGGAGTTTTCCAGTTTGGGGCGTCCTCAGTCTGGTTTTGTATTGGTTTGGTTTTTTCTGGTAAATAATAAAAATTTTATTTGCCAATAATAATAATAATAATAATAATAATAATAATAATAATAATAATAATAACAACAACAACAACTCAGACAACACCAAAGTCCAGGACATACATTTTTCAGAGACTAGCTTTTTGTATCTGTTAGGATTATTGGTGACTTGAGTTACCAAGTAATCAAACATGATTAAATTAATTAATCACATTAGTTAGTGTAAGAGGAAGAGGACACAAGTACTCCTTTCTTATTGGATGTTTGAATATCAAGAAGTACCGTAGTACAATGTACTATGGTAGTTGAGACTTGGTATGCAAGATTTTGAGGGTTGTATAACCTTATTTCAGACCAAGGATTGTAGTACAAGGTGGAGTAATGAAGTGGGGACCAAAGGACAAGCAAAAGGAACCAAAACAACAGCTGAAAACAGCCCAGTTGTAAGCTGCTCGACCCAGTCCAGGTCGAGCCTAGGTCGAGCGGGTGCTACTGCCCATGTTTCGTGATGTACTGGCTGCTGTCTTAGCTTGTACCTGCTGCCCTATTTGTTCCCTCATATTTTCCCTATAAATACCTTCTTGTATGCAAGTTATTAAGTGCCCCAATAGTCTCATTACTTAGAGCTATTAACCTCTTGCTTTTCTCCCTAAATTAGCTCCTCTCTTCTACACATAACCTCCATTGTAATTCCTTCAAGTCTTTTATTTTCTCCTTTAAACACATTAATATAAATCCTAGGCTAGATGGTGGATGTAGCCCAAGATTGGTGAACCACCTTAAATTTTTGTCTTGTTTATTTTATTTATTTTAGCCATTCATTATTACTTGCATCATTATTTTGTTCCTAAATTATTGACAGAACACAAACACACATTAACCTTCATTTTGTGATCCTTGAGTGAGGTCTTAGCCTCTCCTATCAATTGGTATCAGAGCCAAGGGTTTATTTGGGGTTACTTGAAGTGTTAGTGGTTGTCATTTGAAGTCCAAAATGTCAACTATGAAGTTAGACATTGAGAAGTTTGACAGGAACACAAATTTCAGTTTATGGCAAGTTAAGATGAAGGCTATTTTGATTCAAAATGGTGTTCATAAGGCACTTGAAGGTGATGAGAGGAAGCCCATTGGTCTTAGTGAGGCTAAGTGGGAAGAGATGGATGCAAAAGCTTTATCCACCATACAACTTTGCCTCTCCAATGAAGTTTTGAGGGAAGTTGTAAAGGAGGTATCATCAAAGGGGATTTGGGAGAAGTTGGAATCACTCTACATGGCCAAGAGTGTTACCAACCGATTACTCTTGAAGAGTAGATTGTATGATCTCCGGTTGCAAGAAGGTAAGCCTATGAAACCTCATCTTGATGAGTTTTACTCTATTGTTTTGGATTTACAAAACATTGATGTTTCACTTGATGATGAAGACTTGGCCATTCTCTTATTATGTTCTCTACCCCCTTCTTTTAAGCATTTTAGAGAGACTTTATTATATGGTAGAGACACCTTGTGTAGTGAGAATGTTAGAAAGGCTTTGAAACAAAAAGACCTTATGGATTCTCAATTTGCACAAAAGGTGTCCATTGAGTCTAATGATGCTTTATTTGTTAAGGAGTCAAGTAGGAACAAAAGAGGCATGACTTGCAATTATTGTAGGAAGAAAGGCCATCTTAAGAAATATTGCTGGAAGTTAAAATCCAAACAATCGGATGATTGCAAGTCCAAAGGAACTAGCTCCGCCGAGGCTAGTTTTGTTGAGGAAGAATATGATGTTGGTGCTCTTATTGTCACTAGTGAGTACAAGGGTGATGATTCTTGGGTTTTGGATACGGGATGTTCTAACCATATGACTTCTAACTCTAGCTTCTTCTCAACTTATCAAAAGGTTGGAGGAAGAAGTGTCACTATGGGCAATGAGACCAATTGTCCGATAGTTGGTATGGCTGATGTTAGAGTCATTATGTTTGATGGTGTTGTGAGAACATTATCCGAGCTCCTCCATGTTCCAAGCATGAATAGACACTTAATTTCCCTTGGTACTTTTGATAGAGAAGGTTTTGCATGCATTGGTGAAGGTGGAGTTTTGAAGGTTGTTAAGGGCCATAAAGTGTTCTTGAAAGGGTCCATTGATGATGATGGCTTGTACAAGCTACTTGGCACAACCTTAGTTAGATCGGTTCATGATGCTACTACCTCAACCAAGCTCAATGATGATGATGATACTTCTCATGATGATAAGAATGTAATTCCAATGTCTTCCAACAAGTCCATGGGTTGTGTGGACTTGGTTGGTGTTTAAATCATACTCTTTGTTGTAAGCTCTTAGAGAGCATTTGTAGTACATGTGCTTTTGTTTATTTTTGTGCACATGTTTATTTTGTTTTTTGAGTATGTTGCTAGCTAGAGATGTTTTGGGTGTTGTTAGATGAATCTTGAAGGTGATCTTTGTGACTTGGTAAACACAAGTCAAGGTGGAGATTGTTAGGATTATTGGTGACTTGAGTTACCAAGTAATCAAACATGATTAAATTAATTAATCACATTAGTTAGTGTAAGAGGAAGAGGACACAAGTGCTCCTTTCTTATTGGATGTTTGGGTGTCAAGAAGTACCATAGTACAATGTACTATGGTAGTGGAGACTTGGTATGCATGGTTTTGAGGGTTGTATAACCTTATTTCAGACCAAGGATTGTAGTACAAGGTGGAGTAATGAAGTGGGGACCAAAGGACAAGCAAAAGGAACCAAAACAGCAGCTCAAAACAGCCCACCTGTAGGCTGCTCGACCCAGCCCAGGTCGAGCCTAGGTCGAGCGGGTGCTACTGCCCATGTTTCGTGATGTACTGGCTGCTGTCTTAGCTTGTACCTGCTGCCCTATTTGTTCCCTCATATTTTCCCTATAAATACCTTCTTGTATGCAAGTTATTAAGTGCCCCAATAGTCTCATTACTTAGAGCTATTAACCTCTTGCTTTTCTCCCTAAATTAGCTCCTCTCTTCTACACATAACCTCCAATGTAATTCCTTCAAGTCTTGTATTTTCTCCTTTAAACACATTAATATAAATCCTAGGCTAGATGGTGGATGTAGCCCAAGATTGGTGAACCACCTTAAATTTTTGTCTTGTTTATTTTATTTATTTTAGCCATTCATTATTACTTGCATCATTATTTTGTTCCTAAACTATTGACACAACACAAACACAAATTAACCTTCATTTTGTGATCCTTGAGTGAGGTCTTAGCCTCTCCTTTCAGTATCAAAGGGTGTGGGTGTTACTCGACTCCCACCAACTTCTTGTAACGTCTCTTCTTAAGAAATGAAATAATAATAATAATAATAATAATAATAATAATAATAATTTAATTTGGTCTGGTCTAATCTGATTTGATCTGGTTTGTCTGGTCTAATCTAGTCCAAAACTTTCTGTTCTGATTTGATCTAATCTAATTTGATCTGATTTTAATAAAAATAAGTTATATGTTTAAAGATTAAATTGAAGATAACAAGGCCTTACTTTACAGTTAAACCACACCAAAAGATCTAGTGTATCGCTACCTATTTAATATTTATACTATCTTGGCCAACTAAAAAATAATGAACACATTCAAGATTTATTTAGAGTCATCTATTATTTGTTGCCATACGATACCATTTGAGTTGACAAGATTTATGTAAATTTTCTCATTTCTCATATGATACTAAACTATTACCTTTAAAAAATTATAGGAGTACTAAACTACTAGCTATCTATTTTAATTTGAACATTTGGGGAGACTTTACAATATTTGGTTTTGTTTTGTTTACCAAGCAAAATCAGGGAATTAATTAGGATTTAGGATACACCACAAATTAAAGTGTTATCTCATGTGTTTTGTCGACTTCAGGCTCCTAGTTGCACGCTGCATGGTAAGTAACCAAACTAATCATATATCAACGTAGTAGACTTCATTTCTTTAGAAACATTTTGTTTTCAATATACTCATGTAGACAGCTAATATATACTCTTTATTTTAAATTATTTGATTCATATTTTATTCAGAATAGTCTCTTTTTTTTAACCTAATTAGTATACTCTCTTTATAATAAACATTAGTTATACAATAAATAGGGGTGATAGGGACTCCATCTAACTAAAAGAAATGATTCTACTATGAGGAATAATCTGACTCTGAGTCTGATAATTTATTTGACTCCGAAACGAAGTCGGATAGAAGGTGGATTTCAGAAAAAATCTAATTTATCCGACTTGAATCGTACGTACTCGATTCCGACCGTACACGGATATATTCTACTTCAACCCAACATTCAACACTGACTCTAACTATGTCCTAATATTCAAGAGCGTAGTTTATTTATAAAAATGTTTTAAGATTGATAGAGACATATTAATTTTCTTATGTTATGCTATTTTTTTGTTAAAAGACTTTATCGAAATTGACCAATCCAATAGAGAATCAGTTAATCTTTTGAAAGACTGTCTTTTTGAGAGATGTATGACAAGCCCAACCCATTAAAAATTAATACCTACTTACCGTATTTTTAATGCCTACTTATATTATCCTTAATGCTTACTTACCTATCCTTAATATCTAATTTCAATATATTAAATGTCCACTTACATCATTGTAATGCGTACTTACAATATTTCAAAAAATATATAATGGGTCGGTCCAATTAGAAACGTCTCATAAAAAAATCATCTCTCACAAGAATTTATGTTAGAGAATAGGTCATCGACTAGTAGTTAGTTGACTTTATCTATCAAGCATTAAAAGTAATCATCATAAAACAAAAATACATTAATCATGCAAAACAATTTTAATTAATAGTTGAAAGGATTGACAGACTAATAACAATATAAGACAAACCTAGATCTGACACATAAATTAAGCTTTGATCCACGAATTTTTAAAAATTATATTACATATAATCAAAATGACAAGATATTCAAATAATAAGTATACACAAGACTCATGCAAAATATAGTACGTTCAATTATTTTACGTCCGGTTTATCATTGGTTTTGGACCAACTTTATTGCGCATTCGTTTATGATTAAGTTTTGGCAACTACAACTCATTACCCATGTAAATACAATGTAATCAATAACGGTTGTTCTCAGGTTGGATGTGGATTGGTGACAGATACAATATTAATGTAATCGGTTTTAGATCAGATCACAGATCAACATCAAATGGAATAGGATTAATTTTAGATCACTGCAAGTCTATAACTCAAATCAATTTGACAGATCAAATACACTATTTTATTGGTGAATTTATTTCGATCCTAGGAGTTATTAAGCTTGACCAAATATAGATCAAGTGTTTGAAGGTTGAGATTGATTTGATAAATAGTGACATATTATATTTTTCAATAACTAGTCTATATCACATATTTAATTCGTTTTCTTGAATTTAAAACGTATAAATGAAATTAAATCATATTCAAATTCAATGTTTCTTTTAGTCAACAATACCATCACCAAGTAGACTTCTCCCACCTAGTATTACTCTACCAAACACCTTCCAAATTCAAGTCCACCCCAACTTCTTCCATCCCCTTATCTCTTTTTCCAAGTTGCATGCTTTACAACTTCTTTTAAATAAATAGTTTATCGTTTTATAATAGTTGTAGGGGCGGAGCAAAATTTGATAAATTCTTTGAAAGCCGTGTGTAATATTTAAAAATTATGCATGATATCTTTCTAACAAATTTATATTTTTAAACGTTAACACTTAACATGTACGTATTACTCAAATTAATATTGTGGTCCCCAACTTTTTGGGGCCCCGTGCGATTGAACATGTTAAACATGCTCAGAACCTCCATTAAATAGTTTTATTTTTTTTATTTTTTTATTACACCATTTTCTTCTTTGGTAAAAAAACACAACTCAATAATTCTCTATTTTACCCTTATTTTATTTTCATTCATCACATCATTACGTATTATCAAAAGGGATAAAATAGAAAAAAAATTGCACCAAAATCAACCTTATTTTAATTGTTATGCCACAATTTATTGCAAGTAGAGGTATCTATTTGGATTATCAAATCCTTGCAAAATTGGGTCTTGTGCCCACGATATTTTTTACATTCTTTTAAATTCAATGTGAAGTTGAATTCGATCTCAATATCCAGTAAATATCGAATTATCAGGTCTAGTTTAAATTTATCTAGATGCAAATAATTCAGAAATCAGAACCAGTATAAGTACTATTAAATTCCTTGCCATACTTATAAGCTTTTGTACTTTTTTCCTTTAATTTTTTCTATTTTTCCAAAATATAGAAAAATTGTCTCATTCACATTCCTTTCCAATTCCCTATAAATCCACACCCATTAGTCCCATCCTCATTAGTCCTTAATTCCAAATCCTTCCAATGGAATTTCACACACTCCCAATCCCATCCCTTCCTCCTCACCCCATCCAAATCACAATCTCCTCAACTCCTTCCATCCCTTCAAATCCTCACAATCATCAATTCTTCTCAATCATAATCCAATCAATATCATCAATACTAACAAGGTTTCATGCAGGCTACTTTAGAATAACATTATCCCTAGCAAGCCAAGCATTATTATGGAAAAACCTTATTCAACCCACTAATAATAATACTATTAACCCATTAATTCATCATATTTTTCATAGATTTCACCCAATTACTTTTGTGTCTTTTTGGGCATTCTCACTTGTTATACTTGTTCTTTTATCTTTTATTTATGTGCTACGTTGTGTTTTCCACCTTAAGATGGTGAAAGAAGAGTTCTTACACCATGTTGGTGTAAATTACCTTTTTGCCCCTTGGATTTCTTGGCTTTTGCTTCTCCAATGCTCGCCTTGGATTGATCATAAGACTGAGGCCCACCTTAGTCTTTGGTGGGCTCTTGTTCTTCCTGTTCTTCTTCTCGATGTCAAGATTTACGGGCAGTGGTTCACTACCAAAGGTTTAAAGTATGATACCAACCTATTTTTAATTCTTTATATTAAAAAATACTTATATAAAATAAGGGTGTACAATAAAAATTAAAATACTTTATTGCTTAGTTTTCCAGTTTATTTTTAATGTGACCATCTTGTGCGAATATTTTTTTATAATTAAATATATTTATTATGTTAAATTGAATAATAACTAAAAAATCTTATTATATAGACTCATTTCATGGTTACTATCTAAAAAATATGGTTGCTTTGCCAAGTCAAATAGTCAAATTTATGTTAATAGTAAATAGACTATGTTTTAAGCTTTTTTATTTACTTATTAACTTGTTGACTAACTTTTGTAGTTTTTTGCTTGTGAAAGTCCAAACCAAGTTACTTTCTCCGTTCTGATTTACTTGCTACCATTGCATGGGCACAAAGATTAATAAGTTACTGTGCAATGATGAGCAGTAAGTGAAAAATTGCTTTTTTGGAGTTTTTTAATATTATTTGTTGAAAAATGAAAAAGAAAAATTGGAGCAATTAGATATAGAGTAGGATAAAAATAGGAGTAGGTATAACTTTAAATGATTGGTTTTTTACTAAAAAAGGAAATGTAGTAAGTAATATAAAATTTTCCAAAATAGAAAATGTAGCGAGTATTATGGAATGGAGGAAGTATAACGTAATATTTGGAGAATATTCTAGCTACTTAGTGAAATTAAAAATATAGCAGCCAACTATAATATAAGTGTATTTACTCCGTTCCGAAATACTCGCTACATTTTCGTTTTGGACACTATTTATTGTTCAAGCTTATTGTACATATTGCGGCTAGTGTATAAGAAAAAATATAGTCAGGTAGGATCTTGTTTGAATCGTCAAATTGTATATTTTCATAATATTAAATTTTAATATTTTTTAGACTTGTATAATTTAATATATAAACGATTAAAATAGACATTGGATTGCGTAAAAAAGTGAGATGCAGCAACTATAGTGGAACGGAGGAAGTATGTGATATTATGTCATCGGTCTATTAATTTTATAATTTTTTTTTTTTTTATTTTTGCTTTTCTATATTTTTATCTTTATATTTTTATGATTATTTACGAGTATTTGTGATTAACATAGATTTTAACATTATTTTTATTGGTGTGCTCCCCAAAATAATTATCATGACGAGATAGTGATGAAACTTGGCATGTTTATGTAGGTATAATTTGACAGCGGTAGCTAATCCAACAAGCCAAATGAGTGTGATAGGGAATTTAATCGGGTCAACGGCGGCGGCCCGAATGGGTTGGAATGAAACAGCACTAATGTTATTCTCATTAGGAATGGTGCATTACTTGGTCCTGTTTGTGACTCTTTATCAAAGACTATCAGGAAGTGATAAACTACCAGCAATGCTTAAGCCGGTGCTTTTCCTGTTCTTTGCGGCGCCTGGAGCCGCTAGCTTGGCATGGGGCTCAATTTCTGGAAAGTTCGACATAACCGCCAAGATGCTCTTTTTTCTTTCCATTTTTCTCTTCATGTCTTTGGTAAGCTTTTGCGGCTACTTACTTTAATTTACTAATATATATACTTCTTCCGTTCTTTTTTACTTGCAATATTGTTGACTTTGACACTATTTATTAAGTATAACTTTCATATTTTCGATAATCATAAATTATAACATAATCATATGAGATCTTGTTTAAATCATTTCGATAATTTCTAGTTCCATAATTTTTTGATATACATGAGAGATATTAACAATTGAATTCTTACATTGAAAGGTGTTAAAAAACATATGTTACAAGTAAAAAAGGACGGAGAAAGTACCTTTGTTTTTTTCTTTAATTTTGCTACATTTATTTTTCACTATCAAAAAGTTGCTATTATTAATTTTTTTTCATTGATCACGTATTAAATAAAATTCACTTTACTGTATTTTTTAACTTAAATTAAACATAAAGAATAAAATATAAATTTGACCGGAAAAATTGTTTAAGTAAACCAATATTTGTTCAATCGGCCGAAAAGAAATCCAAATGTTAATTATTTTTAAATAAACTTATGTAATCTGTTGAAAATAAATCTAACTATATTATCTATTTCTAATTGTTTGATCACAAAGAAGTATTGAAGATGGTTATAATAAACAATATAAATAGGTGGTTTTATTTTTGCAAATATTTCTAATAGGTGAGATTATTTAAATAAATGATAAATGAGTTTAATTTCAATAGATGAAGCAAATGTTACTTTATTATTGATAATTTTTCCTTAATAAGTAGTGTTAAAAACTATTGTTGTAGAATGTGAGGGACAAAGAGAGTAGTCAATAGGGTTGACAACTTTGCTTTTTCTTTTTCACTTGTTTATTGTTTTGTCAAAAAGTAATTGTTGCAAATTATTAGAGATAGAAAAACGGTCAATAAAGGTGAACAACTTTGTCTTTTCTTTTTTTTACAGGTTTGTTATATGTCTTTAAAAAAAACAAAATTTATTTTAAAAATACCCTAATAATTAAAAAACACTCCACCTTTTTAATGAATCATCACAAAAGCTCTCATAATAAATATGTAAATATTTCAAATAAATGGCGTGATTTTTGTCGCTTTGATTTGTTTGGTATCATTCTCTGCGTGTCTAACATATATAATTTTAGAAATAAATCCTCTTTCATAATCTGTGTAGATGACGTGAAAGTCCATTGATTAGACTACTTTCCATTGGCTAATTAAATGATGATATTAATCTAACAAAATATTTTTTTATAAATTAAAATAAAATATGCTCTATATATAATAAAATTCATTATATGTTATTTCTTCCTGAAAAAAGTGTAAAATACGATTGTTTGAAAATCGAGGTACCTAACAATAAAAGAATCTATAAATAATAACGATCTATTCTTTGTGCTATATAAACAATCAAATAGTGTGGCAAATGAAATATATTAAATATTCCAACACAATCTTACATTGTGCCACGTTCAAAATTTATATAAAGTATTGGGTCTTATTTTACTTTAACAACAGAGTTACTTTTCGTGTCAATGTAAAAAACCAAAATTTAAAAAATATCGAGTATTGTCTCAGTTGGAATAAGAATTATTTTTTACACAGATAGTCTTGAAATTGAATTTCACTTAGCTCTCTCTCCATGCTAATTTTGTGATTTTCAATTAATTTGTAAATATAATCTAATTTATAGTACTATAAAATAACTACAAGTAACTAAAACTATAAGAACATAATCTTACTATATTCAAAAAAAAAAAAAACCCATATAATCTTACTATTGTTATACACAACTCCACCAAGTAAATCACTTATTTTTAATAACCACTAAAATAAAATAACTAACTTGAAATTTTTAACTCAATAAAGCCAATAAATATATCAACATTCTCGAGACTATTAAACACCTTTATTAATGAAGACAAAAAGACAAAACTTATTTTCAATTCTCTATTTTTTAAGCTGTTAAATATAAAATTTTCATTAATTTAAACGTATTTATTTTAAACTACTCCTATATAATTTTTATATCTTAAAAATTATTTAAAAATTATTGTTAAGCATGTTACATGGAAGGCTAATTTTGATTTTTGTGATTATTATTAGTAGTTGCAATGTTGCATGATGTAGGATTGTATTTGTAGGTAGCATGAATTAATGTGATACATGCAGCAAGAAATTGTGGAGAAGCTTCTGCTCAGACTATTTGACAGCTCACAAGGTTGTCGTTATTTAGTAGGAGTACTTCACAATTTACTAGTACATCTACAGTACATGTATTGTTGACTAACTACTTCACTAATACTCTAACGCCTTTTTTTATAATTGGTTTTAAATGCGGAGTCGATTCTTGACAGTTTTAACCTACTTCGTTCGTTCCATAATACTCGCTATATTTTTTATTTTGGAAAATATTATATTACTTGCTACATTTCCTTTTTTTAGTAAAAAAACCAATTATTTAAAGTTATAATTACTCCTATTTTTATCCTACTCTATATCTAATTACTCATATTTTTCTTTTTCATTTTTCAACAAATAATATTAAAAAATTCCAAAAAAATAACTTTCCACCTACTGCTAATCATTGATCAGTAACTTCTTAATCTTTGTGCCCATGCAATGATAACAAGTAAATCAGAACAGATGAAGTATTCAATTAAATAACACCAATTAATTTTTTTTAAAAGAATTACTCATCCGTACTTTTTAATTTGCATCAAAGAGAGAATGAGTTAGCTTTAAGAAAGTGATCATTACCAAAGAAAGTGAATGAATTGTGTGGATGAAATTGAAAGAGAGTAAAAGTATATAGATGGGATTAAAAGAAAGTAGTGGACCAATGTCCATAAATAGGAATGATGCAAATTAAGTAGGACGGACCAAAATGGAAAATGAGGCAAATTCAATTGGACGGAGAGAGTAATATTTAATTATGTGATGTTTCGATATAGAATTGATATAAATCTATAAGGATCTAATATAAAAAGTGAATAGAATACCTCAAAATACAGTCTCGATAAAGATGGTTGATTGTCATATACATATAGATGAAGCAGTAATCGAAGAAATTAATAATGCAAAAATAATAAAGTAGAGATTAGTGTTTTGAGTTTTAAATAATTGATTTGTATTAAATACTAGTGAGAGGTACTATTTCTATTTATACAAGTAATTGAGACTTTTTTTTTTAATAAAAGTAATTGAGACTTAAATAAGGAAAACACTAATAGAATATTAACCTAAACTTATATAATAGGAAACAAAATAACCTTAACATCCTAAATATTTGAAAAGATATACTAATATATTTTATTTTCCAACAAAATATTCTAGTATTTTTATTTTTCTACAGTAATTACAATAAGGGTCAACTCGTAAGTTTTTGGGAGCATTTATTAATTCGATATTATATCGACTTACAAAGTTAAAGAAAAAAATAATTAAATACTACTATATTAGTGTTTGATAAATATCTCTATTAATTAAATTACTATCGAATTGGTCAATACAAAAGTTTTCTTAAACATAAGTAAAATGTTGAAATAAAAATGGCGTAGTAGAAGTTAGGAGTATTAATTATTACTTCACAAACTTTTAAAACAAATAATACGTACCTTTATTAATTGGTTACTCTTTTATATATATATATATATATATATATATATATATATATATATATATATATATATATATATATATATACTTTTAATTGATACTCCTGAATTGAATCAGTATACTTATAATTTTTAATTTTAAATAATCGCTATTAGGGATAATGTATTAATTGAATCAGTTTTTAAATGATACTCCTGAGCTTAATGAGACATAAAATGTAACAATAATAATGACAATGATAGTGATATTTTGGCAAAAAAAAATAATAAAACGGTAATATATACACATTTATGAAAGAAAATATTATTAGTTTCTTTTTATTATTAATTTAAGCGAAATTTCATGTGGTACCATCGAATTTTTTTGAAATGCCAGTGTTTCCACATGGTAGCATCTAGTTTATGCCTTATCTACTGTCGTAGCATTTTGTGTTATATTCTTGTCAATTTCTGTTTAATTCGTCATTTTGGCGTTTCTAGCCCTTATTAATTATTGGTTGTTGTCTTTATAATTTGTTCTCAATATTTGAGAGCGTTGATGAATTTAACGGTGAATCAAACATCAAAATGATGAATTAAACATTTAAGAGCATAAAAATGATTTTGGGCAAATTATAAAGACAACAACCAACGTTTAATAAGGGTAGAAACGTCAAAATGGTGAATTAAATAGAAATTAACAAGAATTTAATGAAAAATGCTACGGTAGTTATGTAAGGCATAAACTGAATGCTACCATGTAAAAAATCTTACAAAAGTACTACTACTAAATAATGACGTTTTATGAAAGTTCAACGTTAAATTTTGAATTTAATTAAGAGAATATAAATTAAGTGTAGGTTTTTATTGCTCTCTTTTCCCAACGCTTAACTTAATTACCACGCTTCATCTTTGCAACTTTCTGATTAGAATGCTTTGCCTAACTTAATTACTACACCTCCGTTTAAAAATTCTTCATCACTCTAAAGTCTAAAAATGTGATCTTTTTCTCTTTGCCTTATGTTTCTCTCTAATCTTAAAATTATTCTCCCGTATGTTCACTATATCAAGTTTTTTTGAAATGTCACTTTAAAAAGGTTTTGATGTATTAACTTTGACAATAAAATTTTTAATAAATTTCCGAAAGTACTTTTAAAATTAGTTTTGTGTCAAAAATTTTATTTTTTAAATAAAAAGTTTTACAATTTAAATTGTTAATTTGTATTAGGTATTTTTAAGTTTATAGAAAATTCTCAGTAAAATTGTTAATGAACACCCCATCAAACAAATTTTAAAAGTAATCTATTTATTTGTCCACTTTACTTTTTACACAGTTTTAAATTTAAATTTTAAATAAGAGTATCTTTAATATATACCATATAAACTATAAATGTTTAATAAAAAAATATTCTATTAAGACGAATCTAAAAAATTTTTTTATCTTTGATTTTAAAAAAATTATCCGCTCTAAAACCACAAACAAAAGAAAACTAAGGGAATTATTAACATTAACGAATAATTTATACCACAAATTATCTTTATCTTTACTATGATCTTAACTAAACAAATACGTATGAATTTAATGCTAAAATTATTTTGGTATAAACAAGTTACTATATATGTACTCCTATTTGTATTGGACTCTGAAGTCATCTTATGTGATCAGTCATGACATAATCTTGAATTTACTACTGAAAATGACACTGACACGTAACAATTATAAAGACATAACAATTTTAATTAAAAAAATATTCAACTTGGTAAAACACAACCATGACAATTGTTCTAGCATTTAGGGTTGAAACTTATTCGGATTAAAACCACAAATCGAATTAGACCAAACCGAATAACAAATATGGTTTGGTGATTTTTAAATTTGGTTTGGATTAGGTTTGAAAATTCAAAAATCGAATTATTAAAGTTTGGATTTTTCAAAAACCGAAATTCTAGACCGCAAACCGAAATATATAAGAAATTACATATAGCCCACTAATATTAATGTATAGTCCAGACCCAATACATTTTAAACCTAAAAAATTAAAAACCCTAACCTTTGATAATACCTGTACTACCGCCGTCCCTCACTTGAGTACTTGACAGTCCCACTCTTTCCCAGTTTCCCTTTCTTTTTTCATTTAAATTTGTTTTTAATGAAAAATATGGTTTGGTTTGGTTTGAAAAAGTTTAAACCGAAATAATCTAGTTAGGTTCGATTTGGATTGAGGCACAATTTGGTTTGGTTTGGATTGAAAAATCAAAAACCAAAATAAATTTAATTTGATTTGATTTTATGAAAAAACCAAACCACAAACCGAACTTTCACCCTAGTAGCATTACAGGTGAAGACTAGAATTAGATGACTATTCTAATTTCCATAGAAAATTAAGACTATAAAGTAAACGACTTAATTTACAAGTTAAGGCATAGTGGAAGTGGACAGAATGTTTAATGTTTGAAATGCTCAAGCCTGAGGTCACCTTCTTCCTTTCTCCTTTGATGACCTTTTTATTTTTTGGAAGTAACTTTATTTAATTTATAAAAATAACGTTTCCCTAAAATTAATGTATACTTCTTTTATTCTGTTTTCGTTGTTATATTTGCATGGGCGCAAAAATTCCAAAAATGTGGACTCAACACGTAAAAAACAATTATACTCTCAATTTTAATTCAAAAAATGAATTTGAAAAAAAAAAGGAAAACAACTTTTGTACTCCCTCCGTTCCCTATTGATATTTTCATTGGGAATATTCACTTGAATTAAGAAAAGTGGAATCTTTTAGATAGTGAAGATATTATTTTATTGAATAATAAATTTGATGGAGGAAAAGTGGGGACCACAAATATTTAAAAAGTATTTAAATAAAGTTAGTGGAAAAAAATATGCGGACCACAACTAATTAAAAATGTTTTTATGAAGTTAGTGGGAAACATGTGGGGACCATATAGAATATAAAAATATTAAAATGGAGTTAGTGGAAGATATGTGGGAACCGTAATCATTATTAAAATGTTAAAATGTGGATGGATGGGATTATTATTGTCCAAAATTTGTGATATAAATGGAAAGATTCCTTATGGAAACAACAATTGAAACAACCCAAAACGAAAAGCGGGAACTTCTTTAAGGAACGGAGTTACTCCCTCCGTCCCTATGATTT
Source organism: Amaranthus cruentus (assembly GCA_019425755.1). Classification (NCBI taxonomy): domain Eukaryota; kingdom Viridiplantae; phylum Streptophyta; class Magnoliopsida; order Caryophyllales; family Amaranthaceae; genus Amaranthus; species Amaranthus cruentus. The sequence continues at coordinate 13,371,647 of CM033455.1, forward strand.
TGCAACCATTAGATTTTGGGTGATATTTAGTGGAAAGTGAAATTTGGTTGGAGAATAAAACAAAAAAACAAGTGGATAATAGAAATAGGTGGTTAAGATGGAGAGAGAAAAATAAATTTGTGAACGAGATTTAAAGAAAGAAAGTGGGGTCATTGCCAAAAAAAGATGCAAAATGAGCGAGACAAACTAAAAAGGAAAGAGGTGGAAATTGAGAAGGACAAAAGGAGTAATTAATTAGAGTAGGATAAAAATATAGGCTCGTAAAGTAGATATTTATATGATTGTTTTATTACTAAAAATAGAAGTTTTGCCAGTAATATGAAATTGCCAAAAATGAGAAATTTATCAAGTATTATGGAACAAAAGAAATATTATACAATTTCGACCATTCGTATAATATTATTAAAACATTTTCGACTAAAAAGGATTTTGTCATACTTTATATTAATTCAAGGAATAAATAAGAAGTTTTCCATCAAATATGCTTTTATAACAAAATATTTATCAAGTCTTTTAACTTTAAAATTATAGATACAACGACCAAATTTCAAATTATATGAACAAATAAAGTTTTAAATTACTTAATGTTCAGAAATATAACAAAATTTCATATCAAACAATTAAATACACATGATAACTAATATATAATTTTTTGAAAAACGATGTAAATGGGTCCATGAGTTGGATCTGAGTCTCAAACGTGTGAATCAGGACCCAGACCCGAACCCTAAGATCATGGACACAAATTCGACCCGGATCCTTAGGGTCCAAAAATAGGTGTATCAAAACCCTTAAAATTATGGTCTGGTTGGGTCTAGACCTTAGGGTCCAAGACACATGCTCATCCCTAGTGGGGACCATAAATATTAAAAATATATTAAAAGAAAGTTAGTAAAAAAAACATGTGTACCATAGATAATTAAAAAACATTTTTATAAGTTATTGAACAAGTGGGAACTATAAGGAATATAAAAATGTTAAAATGATAGTGAAAGACATATGACAACTATTAACATTATTAAAATATTAAAATGCGGATAAATAATGTTATTTTTATCTAAAATTTGTAATATAAACAAAAAATTCTTTATTGAAACAATAAATGAAATATCCAAATATCCAAAATCATACAATAATATAAAAGTCTTGGAAAATTTCAAGTGTCATCATTTAAAGAGGCATCATATCATATCATACAATATTATAAAAGTCTCATACATCATACAATACTATAAAAAGTCTTGGAAAATTTCAAGTGTCATCATTTAAAGAGGCATCATATCATATCATACAATACTATAAAAGTCTCATATAATACTATAAAAGTCTTGAAAAATTCCAAGTGTCATCATTTAAAGAGGCATGAAAATATTTATCAAATTTAGAATCTAATATTTTTGTTTAAGTTTGAAACTAAATTAGGTAAAGTATTTGTATGATATACTATAACAATTGTATTTTGTTAACTTAGAATTTAATATGTTCAATTGAATAAAAAAAAAATTATATATCATGTAAATAATTAAAATAAACATCAGTATTTATGTTTTGATTTAAAAAATCGAGAATCGCAAATTCTTGTGAGAGACGGTCTCTTTGAGAGACCATCTCTAATTAGAATTGGCCCATTAGGGAAAATGTACAGTAAATATAGGAAATAAGCTTTAATGGATTGGACCTGAAAGATGTCTCTCCGAAAGACGTTCTCTCAGAAGACTGGCTAATCATGAATTTGGTAAATTTAAGAACGATAGTATATAGTACTTACATTATTATTTGAAATTGTTTTAATATATATTTCACACTAATAAATTTGTGCATTGCACGAGTTTCTATATTAGTACAAATGAAAACTGCAACGCAAGGCACTTATATGCTTAAATTTTTATATATTATACTGATCCGTTTGACCCATTTTTTTATCAATTCAAATACTTAAATGGTTAAGTAATGACTAATAAGTGAACTATTTCACCATCTATAAATTGATATACTTAAATTGATAAGGGTTGATCCATTTAACTCATTTATAAAAGAAAAATTTACCAGGTGTAGTACAATTTTTTGTTTATTTACGTACGATACAATAATATTAACACCCACTTAAAAAATGTTTTCCTAAACAATCTCTAACAAGTTGAAAATCAAACAATAGGAGATTATAAGACAAAATAAATGGTAAATTAATTAATAAAGTAAATTGATATTTGATATTATTCATGGTTAATCATTAATTGATATTATTATAGAAAAAATAACAAAAATTTATAATATTCACGATAATATTTCCTATATAAAATCAAAGTTATTGATCATTTGTTTATATATGTATGGTTAAAAACAGGTATGCAGGCCATTATTATTTAAGAAAGCAATGAGAAGGTTCAATGTGACATGGTGGGCATATCCATTCTCAATAACAGTGTTAGCTCTAGCAGCCACAGAATATGCAGAAGAAGTTAAGGAAAGATTAGCAAATGTATTAATGCTAATTTTAGTGTCATCATCAATCTTGGTCACTTTCATTTTGATTCTACTCACTCTATTCAACTCCACAATGCTTTTGCCTCATAATGATCCTATTTTCACCATTACTACTACTAATACTGCTGCTGTATCTCCTCATCCTGATCATAGCCTACCATCTAATGCACTGCCGAGTGAAAGTAAATAACGGTAATTTGTAATTGTAATATTGGCTAGGCTTTGATAAGGATTTTATTTTATATTTTTTTTTGTTTTGTTTACTTTATTAGTATTTATTTTGTCTTTTTGTGGTGATTTACAAATCATAGTGATTGATTAAGGTTTTCCAATGTAAGAATAACTATTCATCAACTTTTACAGTTGTTTGGTTACAACTTACTTTTCACGAGTAGAGCTAAGTAAGTATAAGGTGTCCCACCACATATAATCTCTCCATTATCAAACGTACATTAATTTACACTACATATATTTAATTTTAGTTTATACTTGCTTGATTTTATACCCAAAAAGTGAAAATAATAATAATAATTACAAAAAATAAATTAATAACAATATAAATAATAGTATTATGAGATATTCTATATGATAGCAACGAACTTTTGCAAAATGCCAGTGGTAGCAAATTTTTTAAAAAAAACATTCCACAAACTAGCATTATACTTTTGGAATTTAAGCTACTGTAACGTTTGTTTCTGTATAGAAATCGAGTCGAGTCTCCCTGACCGGAAGGTGATGTCTTCGGCTGTTTGGAAGGTCCGAATATTAGATTGAAGGCATAATACCTACAAAACGAACAGAGTTACTTGTCCGGGGGCTGTTTCCCAGAAAGCCCCTCCGACGCTCAAGTCAGTGGTCGGGTTAAGGGTCAATAGTGAAGACTAAAAATAGTAATTTAGAGAGAGAGAAAGCATACCATTTATGGTTTAAAATGTGAGTATTTATAAGCTGCATAGGTTTGATGAGATAGCCCCAGGGGTATTTTAGTAATTTTGTCCCGGGGTGAGTCAGCTCGGGTATTAACTGAAATGGTTGGGCCTTTTGACTTGGTTCAAATGAGGCTAGTTGACCCAATAACAACATTAATGCCCCAAAAGCATTAGATATACGTTAAGTTGTGGAATTTTATTTTTACTATTATCTTTTTTCCTTAACCTTCTCTGTTTTCATCTATCTTTTTCTTTCATCCTATCTTCTTTCTCTGAAGTTCCTAAAGAGGATGGAAATGATGAATTTTATATGAAGGCAGGGCCGTTTTAGAAATTTCGGTGGCCCGGGGCGAAGAAAATTGGGGCCCTAATTCACATATAATATTTTAAAATAAAATAAAAATTAGGTAGGCAAAAAAATACATATCTTATTACGCGTAATAATCTTTGAAAACATCAAATTTCATATAGATAAAACAGTGAAATCAAAGCCTAAGCGTTCATATTAAAATTTTTCTACGAGCCTTTCTAGATGCAAAGTCATTAGTAATAGTTTCTACATTAACATGTTCTAACATATTTTTCTCAATTCATAAAGAAGCTAGACCATTTAACCTTAACCATCTAGTATTTCTCCCAAAACTTAATAGAAAGAAAAGATTTTGATGAATAACGTAGAATATACAAAGAGGATTATATATAATTAGATAGATGAATTAACGTTGATGATTAAACGATAAAATGACTGTTTATCATAATAAAGAAAGAGAAGGAATTAATAACCTGCCTGAAAATTGAATTGAAATACATTTTTGAAAAACAAAATAACCAACATAAGGGAATAGAATTGAATCAATGACAGTGCTTTTGGGTCAATCAAAATTCACTTAGGAAAGTGAATATTTTGGGAGAAAAATTAAGAAGGAAAAAGGTTGAATAGTGGCGATTGAAATTCTTCTGAAACTCCTTTTGTGCTAATTGCGTAATACGCTTTTTACTTTTTTCTTTTATTTTTTTGTTATTTTTTTCATAAATAATTATTATGAATATTTGAGGCATTTATTAAATTTAAAGATGGGCTTTTGGTTTGGGGGCTCAAGGCAGTTGCCCCACTTGCGTTGCCCTTGCTACAGCCCTGTATGAAGGCAACTCCAAATTGCAATAGCCTAATGCTATCTAATTTTCGTGCAACGTGACCCAACCAAGTTGTTTCCCCACAATTTTCAAAATTCCCAAACTAAATTACAAGTCAAACTCATGGGTTGGGCCAAGAAGGCCATACAAAATCTTTAAAATGAATTTTCAATTATAGGTCCATCGACACTATGACTTTTGACCTAGATATCTTAAGCATTTTAAGCTGCAAGTGGTAAATTTTGATGTCCCCTCAAGTGATTTATAATAACTCTGATGATGTTGTCAATATAGACATACCAAATATGTAGGGGTATCCCACCAAGGAGATATGATTCGAGGTTCGAGGCACAAAGATTTAGATATCTTTTAAATAGGGAGAGTAATGAAAATCTTTCACTTTCAGCCATAGTTGTTAAAATCGCGATTCTAATATATGATTCTACGATTTTACGATTTAAAATCTAGCGAGCGATTTGAATCGCAGGTAGAATCTTAAAGTTGTAGAATCTTACGATTCTAGTTGGAATAAAATTTTTAGAGGTAGAATCATAACAGATTCTACGATTCTACGATTTAACGATCCGATTCTACTATTTTAGTATGAATTATTTTTAATTTCTATTATGTACCATATTTAACTAATCTCTTTCACATATACACAATAATTTCAAATTTTCCATCATGAAAACTTTTAAGAAACAAATTTCTTAATCGGTATGAAGATTTAAACTAATTATTAAAAGGTTTTTGTTATATTCTTAAAAATAAAGTCAAAGATACTTAATTCATAAATTTAAACTTTTGAATTTGATAATAATGATAAGAAACTAGATATTTTTAATATATTTAAGTTTATTTGTAGAATCTTACGATTCTACGATTCGATTCTACCGATTCGATTCTACCTCTTTAAACGATTCTAAGTAGAATCGCGATTTTAACAACTTTCAGCTATGACTTTCATTAATGCTCTTTACTCCCATGATGTGCCTAAAAATTTTGAAGAAGCTCTTCAAGACCCAAAGTGAAATAAGGCAATGGAAGAATAAATCTCTGCTCTTGACAAGAATGAAACTTGGGAGAAATGTGATCTACCAAAAGGAAAGATAACAGTAGGGTGCATGCGGGTGTACTCTATCAAGTACCTCGCTAATGGAACTGTTAAAAGGTACAAAGCCAAATTAGTAGCACAAGAATATACTCAGACTTATGGAGTAGATTACATAGAGGCGTTCTCTTAGTGGCAGAAATTAATATGATCCGTGTTTTGTTCTTTGTTGCTGCTAACAAAGATTGACTTTTACACTAGTTTTATGTGAAAAATGCTTCCCTTCAAGGAAAAAAAGAAGTGTGCATGTAAGCTCCTCCAGGTTTCTCAAATGACTATAATCCAGCCGAAGGGAGTAAATTGAAAAAGGCGCTTTATGGTTTAAAGCAATCTCCGAGAGCATGGTTTGGAAGGTTCACTACAGCTATAACGAAGTTTGGGAACAACCAAAGCAATTCAGATCACACATTGTTTCTTAAGAGGTAGAGGGTCCGCCTCACATGATTGATCCTCTATGCAGATTATGTGATCATTATCGAAGATGATAGAGAATATATTTATGCCCTCAAAAAGCAGTTGTCTTGTGAATTTGAAATGACAGATTTGTGTCAACTGAAGTACTTTCTTGGTATAGATTCTGAGGTCAAAGGGAGGTATCTTTATAAGTCAAAGGAAGTATGTACTTGACTTATTGGCCAAAATTGTTATGATTGATTGTAAACTTGCGGATACACCTACTACAACTCATCATGGTCTTCAGATGATCGAAGGAGAAAAACTAGCAGATAGAGGACAATATCAGAGAATGGTTGGTAAACTTATCTATCTTGCTCACACTCGACCAGACATTGCACAAACTATCGGAGTAGTAAGTAGAGTAATGCATCTACCATAGACACAACATATGACAACAATTAAGAGGATTCTTCGGTATCTCAGAGGTACAAGTCTTAGAGGCATATTTTGTATGTAGAATAAGCACTTTGACCTTTTGGCTTACACAGATGCTGATTGGGCAGGGGATCGAGATGATAGGAAATCTACTTCTGGGTACTTCACATTGGTTGGAGGAAATCTTGTCACGTGAAAAAGTGAAAAGCAGAAAGTGGTTGCCTTATCAAGTGCAAAGGCGAAATTTAGGGGAATTTTCAAAGTTATAACGAAAGTCATATGGCTCAAAAAGCTCCATACTGCATTTTCCACAAAAGGGCTTGTAAGTTGTCCAGTGATAACAAAACAACAATTAGTATCTCTGGAAACCTAGTTCAACATGATCGCACCAAACATGTTGACATTGACAGACAATTCATTAAATAGAAGTTGGAGAACAAGATTATAAGCCTACCCTTTGGCAGATCAAGATCAATTTGCATATAAGTACTTGGTTTGTATTAATTAACTTCTAATACAGTATACAAACTAGTGAGCACTAAATAAATAAAATAAAATCATAATAAAATAAACACAATCAATTAGAATAATTACAGATATCTTAAACATGCACATTTCTACACACCCCCTCAAGTTAGGTCTTTGGGTCACCAACTCTAGAAATACAGTTCAACATGACCGCACCAAACATGATGAGATTGACAGACAATTCATAAAAGAGAAGTTGGAGAACAAGATTATAAACTTGCCCTTTGTCATATCAAGATCAATTTGCATATATTCTCACAAAGGTAGTAACATCAGAAGCTTTCGAACAAACCTTGTGCAAATTAGGTATTGGTAATTCGAAGACCTAACTTGAGGGGGAGTGTGGAAATGTGCATGTTTAGGATATCGGTAACTATTCTAATTGATTGTGTTTATTTTACTCTGATTTTATTTCCTTATTTACTGCTTACTAGTTTGTATAAATAAAGGCCTCTGCATTACAAGTTAATTAATACAAACCAAGTATTCAAAACTCTAAACATTTGTCTTAATCTTTATTTTTGCATTATTAATCTTTTCAAAGTTTATAATTTTGTTTGATTGTTTTGTGCTGATTTTATATTTCATTCTTGGTAGTCCTTAATAATTATTTAGAAGTGAAAAAAGAAATTATAAGCAAGAGTTCATTTCATTGTTAAAATTGTATTATTTTTTAAAAATGACATTGTTTAATAGAGTAAAGTTACATTTATTTTTAATTATATTTTAACATAATGTACATTTTAAATGGGCCAAATTTATCAATTTGCCTAGGTTTCCAAAATGTTCAAGTTTGTGCCAGTTGGGAATTTAGGTTTATTGAGTAAATATATGCTTTTTATGGGCCAGAGACCGTCACTCACAAGAATTTGTGATACATGTTTTCTTATTGAGAAAATTAATATTTCTTTAATCATGACTAAAAATAAATAGAATTAACATTCATTTCTAAAGAATAATCAATATTCGCTCAGGGGCACTAAAATTTTTTGTGACAACTAGGGCTGAACAAAGTTTGGTCTAAACCATAAACCAAAGCGGAATTTTAATATTTGGTCTGGTCTGTTTTTTTTTTCAAATTAAATTACGGTTTACGGTCTGGTCTCGGGTTTTTTTAATTTTTAGACCAGACCGGACCGCAAACCGTACTATGGTTGAAAATCATACTTTAGTATTTAAAAAATTAAGTTGCTATCTAGATATTTTGAAATGTAGTTATTTTTATATAGCAATATATACTTGAATGATGTTGATGTTATCGACTAATTACAAATTATTATATTTATTAGTTGTACGTACATGTGAAATATTTGCATAAATACATGTATTAATTTGGATAAAATAAAAAACCGTAGACCAAACGGTTTGGTTCGGTCCGATCCGATCTGGAAAATTTTCAGCCCGAAGTTTCTGGTTTGGTCTGATTTTAGTGACAGATCATACCAAACCAGACTGTGTTCAGCCCCAGTGACAACCCTTAGTTATACGAGTAACATAAAATAGAGCTGAACAATTTAGATAATTATGCTTAATTTCATTATAATGTTTTCTTGCATAATTAATAGAATTTAGTGAAAGTGTAATTCATAAACACTTTCATGAAATCTATCCGTATGCTTTAGTTTCACTGTGTCCTGTTAAAATAATATTATGTGCTATTAAAATAATTATTTTCCCGCATAATTAATGAAATTTAGTGAAATTACTATCGATCAACACTTCCATGAAATCAATCCATTTAATTCACTTCCATCGCGTGTTTGCTGTTAAAATAATGTTTTTTTTTTTCACAAATTCTTACTTGAGACTGTCTTTTGTAAAGACGGCTTTCAAAAGTCCAATCCAATTCTAAATATATATTGTTACAACTCTAAATACGATTGTACTGACTGATCGTCTTTTAAAAACCTTCTCAAGAGAAGACTTTTTTTTTTGCAGAATATTGTTACTTCTATAAGATGGACCCATTCGTTAATATGTGCGTGCTGCCAAAATAAATTTCACGTCAATTTCTGGAATTTTAACGTTATCTGCTTATTCTTCTTCCCCAACATTTTCAGGCTCATTTCTCAAATATATATCTTTTATATGTGAGAACAATGCTGGTCATAAAGTCATAATATATGACCCTTGAGTCAACTTACCGACAGATGTAATACCCTTACCCTATGTGACAAACAATTAGACCCATTTTTTTTAATATGTCCTATAACTTTGCCTAATATATATTAATTTTTAGTCATCACATACGCTTTTTTTTTACTCTAAGAAGGTGTTCTCTTCAACTTATTTTTTTGACTTATTACATATTCTTATTGGAATCAGATCGGTCGGCAGGATCGGATCGGATCGGATCGGATCGAGACTATTCGATCGATCGAAAGTTTCGTGATCGATGGCACGGATCGAATGATCGACAGTCATCCGATCGGATCGGATCGGTATCCATTATTATTATTATATTATTATTATTATTTATTATTATTATTATTATTATTATTATTATTATTATTATTATATTATAATTATTATTATTTTTATTATTAGTATTATTGTTATTATTATTATTATTATTATTATTATTATTATTATTATTATTATTATTATTATTATTATTATTATTATTATTATTATTATTATTATATTATTATATTATTATTATTATTATTATTATTATTATTATTATTATTATTATTATTATTCAACGAAAAATTGAATCCAACTAAATATAGCCAACGATATTTGGGCATCAATCCAAAGAGAAGCAGAAACATCGTAGTTTTTGATGTTTAATTTGTAGAATGTAAATGGTATATTATTATTAGATGGAGAAACTGATGTAATATTAATAATAAGACATAATATAATAATAATAATAATAATAAAATAATAATAATAATAATAATAATAATAATAATAATAATAATAATAATAAATAATAATAATAATAATAATAATAATAATAATAATAATAATAATAATAATAATACCTTAACTACTATTATTAATAACAAACTCAATGAAACCAAAACAAATCGATCGGATGACAGATCGGATCGAGCCAAACGATCGGATCGGATCGAGATCGATCGGATCGAGAAAGATTCGGTCGGATCGGTGACATCGACGGATCGATCGGATCGGATCGGACTTAGAAATTCGATCGACGGAGAAGGGCCTAAATTTAACTTATATTCTCACCATATTCATAAGTTTTTTTCACTTTTTTAAAAAACATACTTCTTTTGTCTTTTTACTTGCACCTAAATTAACTATTGAATTTTTAATATTTTGTGATATTTTACATAGTACGACTATAATATTACAAAAATATAGTCATGTGGGATCTTATTTATTTCATCTTCTTGCATATTTTCATGATAATAAACTTTATAATATTTAATGAGATACTCTTGTGAGAGATCGTCTCTTGATGAGACCTCTCGATCATGAGGCGACTTTAAACACGATGTCCATATCCTCATAATTAACATATATTAGATGAGTTTTTAACCCATGTAAATATATAATACGCCGACGCGTCTCTCAGCACTCGGCACGGTAAAATCGTATGAAACAAAAATTTATATATTTAATTGTGTGTAACCCTAGAATAAATAATCCGACAAATAAATTAGACTGAAAAATGTTGATTGGAGGTTAAAAACGTAGGAAATATACTTATCTATAACTTTAACTAAATTCTTTAGTGCCATATTTGGGAGCCATGATTTCATTTGGAAATATGGAATTGACTAAAATCTATTGTTTGACAAATAAGAAATTTTAAAATTTGAATTTGGATCAAATTTCACTATTGTTTTCAAAGTAGTTAAAGTTGAGGATTTGAGAATGACTACCCAAACCTTGTCATTCTCAATTCTTCATTTATGATTTCATAATTGAAATTCATAATTTGAAATGAAATACTTGTTCCCAAACACTACATAGGGGTGTTTGCAATTGCTGTAGACTTTTGGTTGTTGGTTGGTGGCTGTTTTAGTTAGCTTGTTTGACCAGCTGGAAATGTTTGTTATTTTTGTTAGCAGTTAAGTTAGCTGATAAAGCTAGATGTTTGTGAAGATGTTTGGTGAATTTGAGTATTGGTAGTTGGTTGTTTATTAGAGAAAAAGTAGTCAACAAGTCAAAAGCCAACCAAAAAAACTAGCTGAAACAATTTTTCATTTTAGCTTAAAAACAAGCTTTTCAGCTACTTTAAAAATCATTTATCAAACACTTTTTCTGACTCTTTAATCAAACAACAAGCCAAAAACCTATTAAAATGTTAAGCTAAAAGGAAAGAAGCAAATAAACACTCCCTTAATATTCGGCCTATATGTACTTGTGGCTGTTTCTCGTTAACAGATTCATTAAAGATAGTGTTGAAACACTGTTATTGGACACAAGTAAGAACCTTTAAATGTGAATGCATGAAATCTATAAAACAATAAATAAAGTTCTCAATCCCTATACTTTTTTCTTTATAAAAGTCGATACATTCACTTCCCAACTCACTACATTATTGCAATTGGAAACTTAACTATGGTTTTCAGTTAAGCCATCAAATAGTTGACGGACAGACCCAAAGTATGACTATTCATTTTTATTTTCCTACATGGGGAATAAGATGTGTTTAGCTACTCTAACTCAATTAATTAGAACATATAATATTAATACTTTTAGAATTAATGATTAGATTTTCGATTGATTTGAGAAAATTATGATCTAAAAAACAGTAGATTGCAAGAATTAAACAATAACCAATCAAAACACATATTTAACGATGTTTAATTATTGGCGGTTACATCCTCCTTAACCTATGTATTTCATTGAAGTCAATAACAAGTTTTATTGAATTTTAATGGAAAGAACTACGATGAAGTTCAACGAGACTTATTGAACAAAAACAAAAGGGGTCAATGAGGATTATACATATCTTAAAAGAGACACAATAATTAATAGGAATACATACCCGCTAATACTTATTTCCATTGTACACCTCTCATGAGTCCAACATTCAAGACATCAAAACTTCAACACTATATTATTCTTTTATAGAATTTAAATTATATAATAAACAAACAAAGATACAGAAATAATGAGAAATTTTCAATTTGTATAAATGGTATTAAAATAGAACATAAAATGCTACCAAAAAATATATAACATTAAAAATACAACCCAGAATAACAACATCCCCATCAAATTAAAACACGAGACACACAATTATTTGGTAGAGCATGCACCAACATTGAATGATACTCATGGAGTTTTCATCCTCTGAATATTTTTCTTTATAATTTTCCATAATTTACTATTGTATATACCGCAACCGAAACCGGATGAATATTAAATTTTGAGAAGAAAAATAATTATCACAATAAAACAAGTATGGAATAGTTTTGTTAACATCATTTTCATAATTTAATATTCCTTTTAATTCTTATTATTTTCTCATTTTCTTATTTGAACAGTTTATATCTATTGTCCTTTTTAGATGGTTACTTTATTTTTTTCAATATTAAAAATACTTAATATTACACATGAGTCTATAATATATTTTAGGTGGTCTCCTCCTTAAAAATTACTTTATTACATTAGTTTATTATTATAGATGTTCCTCTTATTTTATTAATAGTTGTGCTCAAACTAACCAAAAGGGACGACTAAATTAAATTGGAGGGGCTACTAGTTAAAAACCAGACCACAAGGATAATGTAATAAAGTTAGGTAAATTTACCAATAAACTAACTACTACTAATAGATATTAAGATGTACTAATATTAAACAACTCACGAATATAATTTATCGATTACTAATATGTATAGTTTACCCACCTGATCAACTAAGTTTTTTTTTTTCAAATATACTTCTTACGTTTTATAATATTTGCTATTGATTGTGACAATTTTCCACACAACATGTCACACACGGTAGCAAATATCATGGAAGGAAGTAATTAGTGGGTTCACGAAGCCTGTTCATTCACTTCTCTGAGTGCCAACAATACCGACCAGTACAACTCAAGCTTTTACTCCTTTAATTAATGCATTGCAGCAAGATCCTACAACACTTGTTAATTAGACTATCTTCAGTCAGATTAATTTGTACGGCTCATCTACCTGATCATCCTTTCCATTACCTATACTAAAACTACCAAATACAACTACTAACACTACTTTTCAGATTTAAATCCCAAAAATTACCCAAAAAAATGAAACAACTACTCTTTATTCTATTCTCTCTATTACTATTATGTTTGAACACACTACTACTTGAATCAAAAACACACCAAAAAGATATAGAAATCCTAAAGAACCTAAAACAATCAATTAACCCAAATTCAATAAAACCCGGTTCATGTCTAAGTTCCTGGGATTTTTCCGTTGATCCATGTGACCACATTTTCAGTTCAAATTTCACATGTGGAATCAGATGTGATTTTACTCTTGCAGGACTAAGTAGACTCACTGAAATTACTCTAGACTCTGCCGGTTACTCTGCTCAGCTCACTAACATAACATGGCTACTCCCTTATCTCCACACTCTCGATCTCGCCGGAAACTCGTTTTCCGGCGAGCTTCCTGAATCTTTTTCCAACCTTATTAGCCTGCGTCGACTCAGTCTCTCGCACAATCTGTTTTCCTTTTCAATACCCACTTCTTTTGGGTCCTTACCTTACCTTGAAGAGCTTTATTTAGATGATAATCAACTCAGTGGGTCAATCCCACCGAGTTTGAACAAATTGAGTCACTTAAAAAGGGTTGAAATCCAATCGAATCGGCTTTCTGGTGAACTTCCCTTTCTGGGTTCTCTTCATAATTTGTATTACTTTGATGTAAGTCATAATAATATATCTTCAATTGGTAGTACTAACCCATTTTCACTCCCTAGATCATTGTTTTCTTTCTCAATGAGGAATAATAGTTTGAAAGGAGAAATACCCAGAAATTTTTTGCATATGGAATTTCTACAAGTATTAGATCTTAGCTATAATGAGCTAGTTGGGTCAATTACAGGACAATTTTTTGAGCACCCTTCATTAGAGCAGATTAGTCTATCACATAACCAGCTTTCGGGTGTCGAATCGCCGAGTGGGAGAGGGATTAAGGGAAGGAAATTAGTGGCTATTGATCTCAGTTATAATGAGATTAATGGGTTGTTGCCTAAATTTTTTGGTGAGTTGCCGAAACTATCTGCATTGTCACTGGAACATAACAGGTTTACAGGAATGATACCATCTGGGTATGCTGTAAAACTTGCAACGACGTCGTTTCAAAGGCTTTTGCTTGGTGGGAACTACTTGTTTGGACCAATACCGGTTCAATTAAAAGAGCTTAAACCCGGTTCAGTTAATGTGAGTTTGGTGGATAATTGTTTGTATACTTGTCCTAAAACATTCTTCTTTTGCCATGGTGGGGAACAGAAATCACTGATTCAATGCAAGAACAGCTTAAGGTCTCCTCCTATTAAAGCTTAAGGGTCTATTGGCTTTTTTAAGATTTATGGGATAGTCCCTTTGTTTTTTTTTTCTATGGTTTACAATTTACATGCAACAAAATTAACTAAATTAAATAGATTGTATTTGTTAATTTCAATATAGGCTAGCTCCCAACCAAGATTGTGGAGTTCAATTATGTAGTTTTTGTTATTGGTATGAAGTCTATGCAAATTATAATCTCATATTGTGTTTTGTTATCAGGCTCTTGACTACATCTCTTTTCACATGTTCAAATCACCTTAGGTTGTTCTCTTCATCTTATCCTCAATAGTTGCTACACCTAAACCTTTTCTAACACTTTGTTTTGAATTCTATCCTTCAAAGTATGTCCATTATTCCACTAAGCATTCGCATTGTTGCATCAATTCGTATAAGGATCATTTCTAAAACCCCAATATTTTAATCCATATATCACCGATGGTCTAATAGCTTGATGTGCACTGAAACTTTAATTTTCATTTATCTATAGGGACTCACTTTGATCACAAATATATAGAAGTCGCTCTCAATTGTTGCCACCCGCAATTAATCATATAGGTCGCTCCCTGTTGGATATCCCCCAATATTCTTAAACATGGACTTGGACCCACTGTATTTAGAGCATTCACTTGGAGATTTTCATTTGTGCCAGAATTAGACTTTGTGTACACTGTTTTGCTCCAAATTAATTTAAACCCATTGGACTACAACTCTTTTCTCCATCATTCTAACTTAACATTTTTCTATCTGAGGTCTCAACTACAAAACCAATTATATCATCAAAAAACAACGTACATGCATTAAGTTTAAGGCTCATCTTCTTTGATCGATCGAGTTAGCTCATCTAAAAACGCTATAAAAAGAAAGCAAGTTTGGGCCGATCCTAGGTGATTAAGGACAATTGTGATTGAAAATTCATCTATATTCCCTCCACATGTCTTAACATTGATATTTACTTTTCGAGATAAATCTTGCATCATCTTTATTTATTTCTTGGGAGTACCTTTATTTGCATTCATCTACCAATGTACTTTTCTTAGTACATTGTTGTCTGTCTTTTTCAAATCATTAAAACCATGTCTAAGTTTCTTTCTCTAGCTCCATAGTACTCCATCATTTCTCTCATTAGATGAATGATACTTACATTGTGTATCTCCTTAGAATAAATTCAAATTGGTTCTTCATATGATGGATTATCTTTTCATACACACATTTACAAGGTTTGGGTCAAATTTCTTGAGATCCAACGAATCCAAGTTATATTTTGAGTCCAAAAATGGGTTTCGGTATGACTTTGAGTTTAGGCTCTAGGGTCTGAACCTATTTAAAACTCAGTCTCACTATATCCGTCCCAGACTCGCTAGTCTGCTTTACAGCTAACCTATAACATACCCTAAATCAACTTAATTAAGTTCGTTCTAAACCTATTTCTATATTTATTTGACTCAGTTTAGACTTATATACAACCTATAAACCCATTTTAACACTAATAAACCTTAAAAATGCAACAAAAGTTATGTTTAAATGATAAAACAAAGATCCATTTAGGACTCTAAATCCCACGGACACGACGGGTTTAGATCCAAATTTTCATACTCTGAGGGTTTAGGTTTTGAGTTGCGTCCGAATACAACTCCACCAAGATTTAATGGGTTTGAATCCGGATCTGGTTGGACCCAACTTATGACCATTCCTATTTTATGAATGTATATTAGAGAGTACTTCTCCGATCATGGCATCTTAGTTATACTAAATCTTGATTTAGTTTATATTAAGAAATATTAACTTGATTAAGTTTGTACTAATTAAGAACATTTGATATTCTAGAGCTTTATTTTAGTTTGAAAATATTTAATGTGAATTTTTTTAATAGACTTATAATTAGATACGAAATTATACCCATTTGAACCAAAATTATTTGTTTTTTTTCCTAAAAGATACAAAACCAAAATAAGTTGTTAAAACAAGTGCCAATATTCATATGAATGACGTTAACTTTAATCATATCATCGAGCATGCTTTATCATGTACATTAGAGGACGATGGTGAGGATGTGTTGAGTTGTGTTGGATTAAGGTTTGCAATGATCGATGATGTGCTTAATGTGAAGCAAATGAGGCTTTGACAAAGGTGGGAACCATTCCTTGAACGAAGTAAGGCATGATATGTAGGTTGCTCCCTCGAGGCAATGAAGAAACAACAAACAGAGAAGTGATGAACACTGTGCTCGTTTGAGAACATACCTTGCTCGTTCGAGCACATAGTCAGGAAGCAAACAGTAGGTTCTGACAAGGGTGCTTGTTCGAGCACTTTGTCTAGGATGATGTTTTGGGACTTTTGAGCTATGGTTTGCATTGATGGGCATTGTACTCCTTTGGTTAATGCCATGTTTATTGATATTTTTATTGTCATAGTCAATTATGTGATGTAAAATGTGAGTTTATGGTAAGCAATGATGTGGTTTTAGAATCGTGTATTCTTTCTCTATTAAAGGATACATCATTCATAGAACAAAGAGCACCACAAATACACATATTCAGAGTAGTCTATTGCAATGTTAGAAACTTGAGAATGTTCTTACTTTGCTCTAACATTTTGTGATCTTGAGAAAATTATTCTCAAGATAAGTAGAGGTTTACTTGTAATTAGACCTGGAAAAATTTGATCCGACCCGAAAATGAACCCGGGACCCGACCCGGTAAAACCCGAACCCGACCGATCCGAAAGCGACTTAACCCGAAAAATGACCGACCCGATAATTACCCGACCGAAAATGACCTGACCGACAACCGACCCGACCGACCCGTTTTGACAGGTCCAATATCAATTTTTAGAGTAATCTCAATGTTAGAATTCATTTCAAATAAAATTTTAGTTTTCAAAGTATCCCAACATATTGAGTATATCAATTGAACCCTAAAACTCATCAATAAATGTCAAAAAACACGCATTTAGCGTCTTTTTATCCATCATAATATTTTCTTTTAAAAAAGAACGTTATAATCATCTTAATTGAATACATATATCTTGTTAAATCAGTCAAATGAGCTTTTAATTCTTCTACATTTCAGGAAGCAAATCAATATAATTTATAAAAACGTTTTGCACATTTGAATGAGCTTTTCAGAAAAGGAATGTCGCTACCCTAAATTATAAAACGCGTATCTTATAAGACGAAATAAGTACTTAATTATTTGTATATCTTTCTAACATGAAAATTGTGAAGATATTTTTATTAGGAAATGAGAAGATATTTAGCGTCATTTTTATCTAACGTTACAACTTTAATAGTCAAATACAATGACTTTTATGAAGCGCGTATCTTACAAGTCTTTCAAAATAAGTATTAATTCTCCTATTATCCTTACACTCAAATGAACCCGACATACCAACTATCTTTTGAAAATCGTACATCTAATTTCTCTAATGTGACATGTATGTCACAAATCCAACTATACATAGAGATTTAAACTTTAGAACACGAGCGTCGGAATAACTGGTTTTCTATAACTTGAATTGAATCACATAAAGCGTTAATATTGTGTCAATTGATATGTGGATTAATGTCATAGGGATTCGAAATAGTTTTTTTATTAAAAAAGTTTTATAAATAATAAAAAATGAAAAACTTAATTTTTAAATTTTGTAAGTCATAACCCGTTGGGTCAGAACGACCGACCCGGAACCGGGAGTGACCCGACCCGAGAATGACCCGATCCGAAAATGACCCGACCCGAAAAGGACCCGACCGAAATTGACCCGACCCGTAACCCGCCCGATCGATCGTTTTCCTAGGTCTACTTGTAATTGTTGAATTCAATATAATTAATAAACTACATTTGATGGGAAGGTATCCAAAATATCTAAACACTTGTGTTCATCTTTTGCTTTGATTTTCATTTTGATTTTCATTGTAGAACGAACCTCTATGAGGCTTACATTTCATAACCAATAACTCATATTCTATTGACAACAACCATAAATAAGTACATGAGTTAACCTCCTAAGCTATGTCACCGATTTATGTAATCTGAAAAGAAAATATAGGTATTTCCCACAATTAAAAATAAAATTATCATAATGTTCAATGAAATTTACATAAATGGTTAAATAAAACATTTTATTATCAACGTATATAATTATTTACAAATATAAATCGTAATCACATAATTCCTCTATTTTCTTTTGTTGAAATAAAAAATAAAAAGAAAAAAAGGACTATCAATTATTCCCCAAAAATCCACTAATGAGATCAGTAAAACCTCCACTGACCGACTTTCCGTTATTCAAATCAGGTTCATCCTTTCCATTGCAAATCTGAATACATGCTTTTCTGCATGAATTTGCATTATATTTCTTCATTTTTATACAATCTGCATCACATTTTTTATTACATGCTTTTTGATCAACCCCCATTGTGTTGGGCATCATTGTCACCACCACCATGATGATCAGCAGGATTGCTACAATAATCTTGTTCATCGCCATTGTATGTATGTTTATTTAAAAAAAAAAATTCAAATTAAAAGTAATAAAATTTTATCTTGAGATAATTAAAAATATTTTCTTTATAATCGATTGATAAGTTTAAATTAAGGCCTTAAGGATACTAAATTTGAAGTTTTATATGGTTGTTAATTATGATACTTTTTTGTAAATTTTTCTAATTTGATATCCTAGATTAGCAAATGATAAAATTATTGTCTGGTATTAAAGGTTAGAATGCCCAATTTATCAATTTTAACAACTGGCACACTTGCTATGGTGTAAAAACTATTCAAATAATTTTTTTTGTCCATTCCCTTACTCCAATATTTTTAAAATAAAATCATATATTTTTAATATAATTTTTTATTAAAAATAAATTATGATTTTATTTTTAAATAATAATTATAACAATAATAAGACAATAAAAATTGTGAGATATTAAAAAATTAGGACAATCCTTACTTGACTCAGCCTGTGCATGACTATAATGTCCGTGAAACAAAAGGTAAAACAACAAATTTTATTTTATCATCAAGAACTAAATTACAAGATATACACAATATGAGCTAGTTGTCTCATATTTATCGAAGAGGTAAAACAAGAAAGAAAGATAATTCAGTTACAACGAGGGACATCTGTGAAACTAACAAGAAGTTGTTATAATATTAAACAAACTAACTAACACTATAAAACAACTTCATTCTTCCTGATATACACGTGCCTAACACAATAAAACTTCATTCTTCCTTATTTACACGTGTAGCATCTTGGTAACACTTCAGCCTTTATGAGAACACTTGCACATACTTGAAGTACATCTACCACCTGCATACAATGGACACCTGTAGACCTGTTGCAAACACCAGACACCTGCTATATGTGTACAATGAACTATACCTTCACTAGGTATTGTTAATATCCCCCCTCAAACTAGGAGGTGATTGACTAACTCCTAGTTTGGCTAAGAGTTCCGTAAAATGATATGAAGGCATGATTATGGTCAGATTGTCTGCCAAATAATGTTGTGCATGTAAACAAATAGAACAGTTGAATAAGCCCTTCCAAGACTTTGTCTCTTGTGAAGTGGCAATCGATTTCAACGTGTTTAGTTCTATCATGGGACACGTAGTTCCTTGCAATGTATATGGAAGATTGGCTATCACAATGCAATGTTACTATTTCTAATTTATTTACCCCAATTTCTTTTAGGAGCCTGACCACCCATGTGAACCGTGAAAAATCATCAACAATTGTGCAAAACATATTACATCTTAATATGTTTGGAAACTTTTAACGTCCCCAAAGGTCAATGTGAATCATTTGAAAAGGCTCACTAGTTTTTATAGAACTTCTTGGAAAAACTTTCTTAGTTTAGTTACCCAAAGGGCATACAGTACAAAGAAAATCATGTTCTATTTTATTACATTAATCATGAATAATAACATGTAATCTATTAAAGGGTGTATGCCCTAATGTGAAGTGCCATAGTTTGGCAATCTCGGTGTTGTTGCAGCCTCTCGATTGCAAACATGTAGTGTAGGAATGTGGTCCTTTATTCTCAGATATATCATGAATGGACATAAACAGAAGCTTTGTCATTTGAGTATGCTTGTTATCATTTGCAAGAATCAACTTATCTTCAAGATAGTAGAGATTATTTCTTAGCCTACCAAGAAGTAAAGGGTACATCAAAGGCACCTTCCTAATATATATATATATTAGTCACAAAAATAATCTTAGCATTTTGATACTGGCACAATATATATGTATAGAGATCTATTTTATATTGGAATCCTAGCACATAAAGAACTTTCTTCAATTTTAGACCATTGTTCAGGCTAACACTTCTTATGCATTTAATCTTAACATGTAAACCATCAGGTATAACAATTGTGTTTGGCTTGATGTTAATGTGGTCATAATGTTTGAAAATATTAATATCACAACAATTATGGTCAAAGGTCCCACTATCAAGGATCCAAACTGAAATTTTTACAAAAACACTAACCTTTAAAATGAGCAGATGTAGCAATAGTTGATTCTTTGTCCTTTTTATTGCTAGGTTGTGTGCTGATAAGGCTCATCAGCTTGTCATATTGCTCCTGAGTTAGTTTAGGTTCAGCATTCTTTGTTTCTTGATGTGAACTTGCAACAACAGCTGTGCTAGTTTTGTTGGGCCCATCTTTTCTCCATGTGTTCTGTTTGTAATTTGGTGGGTGTTCATGGATCTTCCAACATCTCTCCATACTGTGTCCATGTATCTTACAGTGATAACAAAAGTAGTTGCCTTTCTTGTGTTGCACATACTTTGCCTTATCAATAAACTTCCTCTTCTCAATTCTACAAGCCATAGTTGTTCTTGATCTTCATACATAATGGTTTTGCTCAATGCACGATGTGTTTGTTCTTGCATCAAGATTCTATAGGCCTCTGCTGCACTAGGATGTTCTTTCATCATCAAGATGTTACTTCTAATGTGCTGATACCAAGGGTTCAATTTCATGAGAAACTCCATGAGACTCTTGGTTTGCTGAATCTTGGTAGTCTTTTTTTTTTTCAAATCACATGTGCATGTAGAACATATGAAAGTGGGTGTTGGGTCAAGGTTATCCAATTCATCCCACAACCCCTTCATTTTAGAGAAGAAGCTTTGAACAATTTCATCATTGGATTGCACAACTTTGCTTATATTTTGTTAAATAGAAAATAGTTGCGCACATAAGGTTTGTCCATACCTCTCCTCAAGTTCATCCCAAATCTCCTTAGTAGTCTTTAACCATTGCAATGTATTAGCTATTTTCTCGTCAATGACTGAGAGAAGCCAACCTATCACAACATTGCTTGCTCTATCCCAAGCCTTCCCATTAATGATGTTAAATGTGGATCTTTTGATGGTGCCATCAACAAACCCCAGTTTATTTTTGCCAGACAGTGCAATAATCATCGCGCCCCTTTCAAGTCTTTGAATTCACTTCCATTGAATACCTTTGTGATGATTATTTGTCCAAAATTGTAGGATGAAGGAAGTAAACGCAGGATTGATTGGCTGTAGGACAGGGTTATTTGTATATATTGGTCTAACCATGATTACTTAACAATAGAATAAAGAAGAGGATGAATGAAGGGTTGGAAAATGGAAGCAAAAAGAATTTCATTAATCGTTCATTTGATCCAGCTCTGATATCATGAAACAAAAGGTAAAACAATAAATTTTCTTTTGATATCATGAAACAAAAGGTAAAACAATAAATTTTCTTTTATTACCAAGAACTGAATTACAAGATACACACAATATGAGATATTTGTCTCAAATCTATAGAAGAGGTAAAACAAGAAAGAAAGATAATTCATTTACAAAGAGGGACAACTGTCAAACTAACAAGGAGCTGTTAAAATTTTTTTAGCAACTAACTAACACTATAAAACAACTTCATTCTCTCTAATATACACGTGCCTAAGGCTATTAAACTTCATTTTCCTGATATACACATGCAACATCTTGGTAACACTTCAGCCTTTATGAGAACACTTGCACATACTTGAAGTACTTCTGCCACTTGCATACATTGGACACATGTACACCTATTGCAAATACTAGACACTTGCCGTAATTGTGAATTACAGCCTTAATCTTTATGCGTTTTGCATATTACAGCCTTGTTTTTTTTTTTTTTTTGCAAATTACAGTCATGATGTTTTAAAATAATTAGTGTTTTAGGCCAAATGACCGGTTATGACCAAAAATGACCGTTGACCACCAAAATTACCTTTGACTTTCCCTCTTTCCTTTGTATTAACTCAGTTGGGTTAGCATTTAACCCAAGTAACCACCGCATTTAACCCAAGTAACCACCCACCTACCCAAATTCATAATTTTACTGATAGGAATTTAATTTTCCCCCGTTATTTACCTTCTTTGCCTGTCACCATCACCATCAACGTCATTTTCTTTCCTTTTTGAAAAGAATTCACAGTGTGGAAGACGCCATTGATAAGCTTGGATAAAGGTAACTTCTTCATTTCTTATTGTTTTATTAACTAAATTATGCGTTTTGGTGTTTGATTTTTGTTAAATATCGACACTTAGGGTCTTTTTGCTATGCAATTCCGTGTATTTCATCTTCTATCTTGTGATTAGAATATTAGGGTTTCAGATGTTTATTTGAATGTGGTTTTGATTTATCCATTACAAGTGATAATTTCAAATGATTCTGTTTAATTGAGGGTATTTCATGGGGGTAAATTTGTTAAAGAAGGTGATGTTGTTAGTTATGTTAGTGGTTCTGTTCATAGTGGGATAGTTGCACCTATAGTTGATTCCTGCTTCACTTATGTCTATGGAATTGTGAGAAGTACACTGGGAAGTAAAACACCATTTAAGTTGTACTATAAAGAGAAGGGTAAAAGCCTCAAAGAGGGAAAGAGACTAATAAAGGATGAAACTAAATCTTTATGTGGTTTGGGTACTTTGGATGTTAATACATGATATATTACTTAATATGTGGTGATGGATGAAGGGAGCCCATACAAGGGGACCACCTAAAACAAGAATCTTCCTAGGAGAAGCCCAAGAAATTTGACCCAATTTCTCTAGTAGACCCCATGTGCATAGTCCACCTTGTACTCCCTCTACACAAAACCCCATACTTGATGTTGAGGTATTAGAGGTATTAAACATTCCCCCACTTGTTGTCTCTCAACCACCATCTAAATGTAAATCAAAACCATTTCACTCAACAAAAGTCCATAAACCAAAGCTTCCCATCAAAAGAAAGAAAACTCAAACACCTACATCCAAACCACCACCACCCCCTCCACCACCTCAAACTGGAACTACACTAAGAGTCAAACATGTTGCAAGGAGAAGTGGTACACCTTTGAAAAGGAGTTCTAAACCAGCTTTTGAAACTTTTATCGACCCACCACCACCTCCTTAACCTGACCCATCATCTGCTCCTGACACAACACCCACAAATGAAGCACCACCCATCATAGACTCAGCAACCCCTCCACCTAAATCTAGGCCCGTCCCTGACATTTTTGAGGCCCTAGGCCAATTAGTTAACTGGGGCCCTCTTATCTATAATGCTATTATAGTCTAATTTTGTACGCATAATTTCTTTGTTTCAAAATATTTTCTACGTTTTTACTCATCATTTCAAGTATAATTTGATGCTAAATATCTTTTTTTCAATCAATAAATAATTAGGTAACATATATTTTAAAAATCTATAGATCAAACAAGACACTACTTGACTATATTATTTCTTATCGTAAGTTGAAATTACGAATACAACTTTTATTATGCGAACCTTGCAACGAGGGAGGATAATTCAACTCAACGAAGGAAACCAGAATAATATTTATTTATTTCTTTTGAGATATTTCATATTTATTTAAGTTTATTTAAATGTTCAACACTTTAACATGAAAAATACTTTTATAACAATATTTGATGATAAAAAAATATATGATCATTTTACATCAATACTCATAATCAACGACGAATTAGTTATATACTTTTACCATCAATTAAACTCTTATACATTCTTTAAACTTTAATAAGATACCTAATACTCAACTAAACAAATAAATAAAGAGAAAATTATATAAAACTACCTAATATATACCATTTTTTTATAAACAACTACCTTTTGTAAAAAATTTTGCAAAAAACTACCTTATATAATACTTTTGCTTACAAAACACGACCTTATTAACAATGTCGTCAGTTGACCGTTAAAACTGACGTTGACCATCATATATCCAGCACGCCCCAAGCACGTGCTTCATTAAATCATCTTCCTCCATCTTCAATTAAACCCTTCTGTCGACATACCTACCTTCGTCACTCATCTCATCAAATCCCCCATAACTTTCTCCCACCTTCCTTCCTCACTTGTTATTAATTGCTACTCATTAAAGATCCAACCTACACAGGTATGTATTTCTTATCATCCTTGTTTATGTACTTCGTTTTTTAGGGTTTAGGGTTAATTTTCGCATACTGTTTCTGATACTGATGTGGATGCATTTTTGTTCTTAATTTGCAATTTGTTTTTTTATTAAGTGCATCTTTGTTTCTGTACTGAAATTGGGTGTATTTATTACTTAGGGTTCATTACATTACATAGATTAATAAGATGATGAAACTAAAAATTAGGAAAAAAGCTGTTAAAGTGAAAGGTATGGCCTTTGAGTTGCCTGCTGATGTGGGTAGTGTAGGTGATGTTAGGGTAGATAAGGTGGCAATTGTTAGAGCTGATGTGGCAGGTAAGGGTGTTGTTGAGTTGGAAAGTGCTAGTGCACATGTTGATGTTGGGGATATGGGACCACCACTCAAAGATATGGGTATTAAAGAAAGAAGGAGTGATAACCCTAGATCTAAAATAGAAAAATCAGCTGCTACTTCTTCTCTAATCCTCACAGCAAACCAAACAACCCACATAGAAGAGAATTCTGATTTTGATGATAGTATAGATGAAGATTATAGTGTTGGTGATGAGGATGAATCTGAGGATGATGGTGATTTGTTTGCAGAAAATGTAGTTTATGGGCTTGATGATGTATTCATAGGGGATGATGATTTAAGAGTGGTAGTAGATAAGGAGATTGCTGAAGAAAATAACAGAGACATATACTATAATGGAGAGGGGGATGAATTGGAGTCTGATGATGATGATTTAGGTGCTTTGAATGATGAAGAGGAAGGTCAAAGCAGCTATCCTACATTCAATCCTGAGGTTGATTTCAAGGGTAAGATCAATTTATCTCTAGGCCTTAAATTTCCATCAACACATGTGTTTAGAAAAGCACTAAGGTATCATGCTATTGAATGTGGCTACAATTATTATTACTTGCATAATGGTAGTAGTTGGATAAGTGTGTATTGCTACAATAGATGCAATTGTAGTAAGTCAAAAGCACGAATTGTGAAATGTGTGTGTGGCAAGGATAAGAAGTGTAATTTTAAGGTTCATGCTGTGAAATTGAAAGATGAGGACACACTTCAAATTAAGAGTTATTTTTCCAAGCACACTTGTGGTCACCAACACCAAAACAATTAATGCGATGTTTGTGATGTATGTTATGTGATGTTTGTGATGTATGTTGTTGTGCTAAAGTTGTTGTTATGAAGCAAAGAATACTGATTTACTACTACATACTGCAAAGTGTTTCTGATTTACTACTATATAAAGTTGTTGTGCTAAAGTTGCTGTGCATACAGCATCACATACTGATTTTGTGCTGTTATGAAGCAATTACATACACCAATTAATATACAAAATACCAGTTGCACAAATTACATACACCAATTAATACACCAATTACATACACCAATTAATAGACAAAATACCAGCATACAACATCACAATTCATTCAGGAAAACCAATTCATTCAGGAAAACCAATGCTGTGCTAAATTGCTATTGTGAAGCAAATCAGGAAAACCAATGCTATGTCCAGAATTTCTGAAATACCCAATTCATTCATCACAAACATTTTACAATACCCAATTCATTCATCACAAACATTATACAAATTCTGACGTAATACAAATTCTAAACCTAATTCATGAACTTCATTTACTAGCCTTGATTAGTACTACCAACACCAACAAAAAACAAAAGAAAAACCTTAATACAAAGCTACACAACTGATTTCCATGCTTCCTCTGATCCATCAATTTCTTCTTAGTTCTTTTAAGATCTGCAATTGCTTGTTCCTTTTCGAATTCCAAGCAACAAACCCCTGAACTCAAAATCTTGATTTCGGTTGCTAATTGACGCTTCTCCTCCACAAGTGTGTTTGTCACTACTCTTTGCCAATCAGCCATTTCAGGTTCATCAATCCACTTAAACTTCTTGCAACCCCTCCAATTTGTGTCAGGATCGTACAAAGCATAACACTTAAACCTTCTTCTAGGATTTTCCTTGGTCCATGAGACTCTCCTTGCAAATGGAGCTCCACAAGCACATTTCTCGGGCATCGAATTGTCAGGATCGAATTGAAGAAGGGGAAGAATGGGAATAAAAAAATGTAATTGATGATTACAATTTAGGGATTCAATGGTAGAAGAAGGGGAAGAATGGAATGAAATGGAACTCCTGTACATGTGCTCGATTTTAAAGAAGGAGAAGATGGGTTTTAATGGAAGCACGTGACTGGGGCGTGATGGTCAACGTCAGTTTTACCAGTCAACTGACAAAATTCTTAATAAGGTAGTGTTTTGTAAACAAAAGTATTATATAAGGTAGTTTTTTGCAACAAATTTTACATAAGGTAGTTTTTTTAAAAAAAGGGTATAAATTAGGTAGTTTTATATAATTTTTCCATAAATAAATAACTTTAAGAAAATTAGAATTATAAAACTCAAATAAAAACACCAACGCCTAACCTTTATTTACACCATAAAAATTAAACTTATTGAAGCATTATAAAGAATTTAAATGATCATCACCAATAAGAATACCCTTAAAAGTTGGGTAATCTAAAATTTTATTGATTAGAAAAAGTCTAAAATTAAAAAGATAAAGTAATCTAATACCATATCTAAATGATCAATTCCAATGTATAATAAGAGAAAATAAAAAGTGTTAAGTACGTAATTTTTAAGAGTACTAACCATTGTTTAAGATTGACATGAAGAGAGATAAAAAAGGTTTTTGATAAATAATCACAGTTTTTTTCAGAAGAACATTGAAAAAAAAGAAGCAAATTGATTAGGAAAACAAACACCGAGAAATCTTAAGTTCAGATAAGTTTAAAAGTGAAAAAAATTGTATTCAACGTGGGAGCTAAGGAATATCAATGGTTGCTTGTAGTACTTGCCTCAAGATTGTACAGTGAGTTCGTTTTTTAGTGTTCTGCATTTGTCTTGGGAAAGATAATATTTTGGCCCTACAATCAAAAAAGTTACAGTTGTTTTAATTGTTTCACATATTCCACCGTATTTTGCTGGGAAGTGTAGATTTATATGGGCCTTTTTGCTTTTTCAATATTATTTTATCTAGGCCCCTTTAATAACCTAATTGCTCCTATTTAAGGTTGGGCCTTGGGTGGTTGCCCCTTGGGCCTACCCTCAGGGTCGGCCCTGCCTAAATCACTTGTTGATCCATCACCCCCTCCACCTAAATCACCTGTAGATCCAGCACCCCTCCACCTAAATTACCAGTAAAAAAAACAAGTCAATAAACCCAACAAAAGAAGTTAATAAGAATAAGATTCAATCAAAGGGGAAGGGTAAGCAAAAGATTAATCAAGAAACTTGTTGTTTAAGGATGATTCAAGTGATGGTTCTGACATAGATCTTGAGGATGATGACTTTGATGATACTGTTGATATAGATTTATTCTCTACAAGGATTGGAGAAAGTGTTCTAAATGACATAAATAAGGCTGCAGAAGATGGTTGGTTTAGTCATGTTGAGAAGGATGTGGGTAAGAAAGTTTCTGATGATGAAGAGTAAGACTATGCTTCTGAGGAGCTATTGTCAGAGGATGTAAAGGAAGGAGGAAGAAGGTATCCAGTGTTTAATCCTGAGACAAACTTTGGTAGGAAAATAAATTTGAAGGCTTGTTTGATTTTTCCAAATGTTGAGATTCTTAGGACAACAGTTCAACATCATGATGTAGAGAATAAATATGATTTCTTTTCTTTGCATAACAACAACAAAAGATTTGATGCAATTTGTGTTGATAGATGTGATAAGTGTCCATGGAATAAGAAACGTTCTATGTGAAGTAGATGTACATGTGACAAGTAAACTTGTAGTTTTTTTTTATAAAATTAAGGGAAGAAGAAACAATGCAAATAAAGACAGGTAGGTTAGAACACCAATGTTGCAGTAAGCACCATACAAGGAGGATTACAAGCAAGTTTTTGGCATTATGATTTCTTGAGGTGTGGAAAAGATATCCAGAGTGGGATCTAGTCAAGGGCCTTCAAAATAAAGTGAAAGAAGATTATGGAATTGTTGTGAGTTATAACAAATGCTGGTATACAAAGGCAGAGCCAAGATTATGCTATATGGTGATGGTGTAGATTAGTATAGGAAGGTATATGACTATGCAACAACTGTGTTGAAATATAATATAGGTAGCAAAGCCTTCGTTAGTGTATAGACATGTCTTGAAAGGCTTGTGTTTCAGAAGATGTTTATGTGTTTAAAGCCTATTTTGGATGGGTTTTTCGCTGGCTGTAGACCAATTATAAGCCAAGATGGTGGTCACCTGATTGGTGCTTACCCTGGTATTTGTCTAACAGTTGTGGGTAAGGATGGAAATAAGAATATATACCCACTAGCATGGGTTGTAGTTTATGTTGAGGAGCATCTAACCTAGGGTTGGTTTTTGACACATTTGAAGGATGCATTGGGATCAAACACAAGCAGAGATGGAGTGGTAAGGCTTTTAAGTTTGTATTATGGGCTGCAGCAAAGGCTACAATATAGGTTCATTTTGCTTTCAATTTTATTTTGTATGTTTTTGGTAGACTTAAATAGCATAGAACATTTGTTTGTTGTTGTTGTGTTTGAATAAATTCAAGGAAAAGATGAATGAATTAAAGAAGCTAAGTAATGAAGCACATGATTACATGGCCTCCATATCTCCTAGTGCATGGAGTAGACATGCCTTTGATGCCAACTGAAAATCAAATATGCTGCTAAACAACATGTGTGAGTCTTTCAACCATGTTCTGAAGCCTGCAAGGGATAAGCCCATCCTAACACACATGGAGTGGATAAAAGGTATATTATGCAAGGGCATCACAACAAGAGAGAAGGTGTTTTGGCCTTGGAGGGTGGGCTTTTGCCCTATGTAAATAAGCAGTTTAAATAGGCAACTAAAGCATATAAAGGTTGTGTTGTGAGGGTCGCAAGCAACACTCGTTTTGAAGTGGATTTCAAAGAACACACATGCCTAGTGGACTTAGTTGAGAGGTCTTGCAGATGCTATAGGTGGAAGTTAATTGAAATCCCTTGTCATCATTCATATGCAACAATTATGGAAAGTAGTGGTAATCCTGAGGAGTTTGTTCTTGAGTATTACAGCAAGGCTACATATATAAAGGCCTATGCCCCTATTATTAAACGCATGCCTAGACCATTTGAATGGGACATAACCCAACATACTAAGCCTGATCCGCCAACGTATAAGAAGCTTCCTGGCATACCATCAAAGAAGAAAAGAAGAATTGAGCCTGGTGAAAACAAAATCACAAAGAAGCAGAAGATGGGGGCTAAAAAGATGAGGAAGGAGGTTGGGAAAAAATAAGGTGTTATGTTTGCAAGCAATTGGGTCACAACAAAAGAAAATGCATAGTTAGTGAGCCAACACAAATGCCTGAATCAAAGGGAAAAGGGGAAAGCCATTGGAGGATGACCCTTTTGTTAAAAAAAAGAGCTAAAAGGCTTTATGTAACTATTTGAATGAATGCTTATGTATATGTAACTATGCTTATGTAAATGAATGTTGACATGATTATGTCCTTGTGCAGGAAAGCATTAATTTGTCTCAAGCATCAGCATCAAACTTCTCTCAAGCATCAACAGCTGTAAATGATGCTGAGTATCCAGACATGCCTGCTCCTGTTTGTGTTTAGCTATTGATATGTAAATTTAAGTAGGATTATGTATGATATTTTGGATGAACAATTAGGGAACTTGTTTGTTATTGTAATTTATGATAAGTAAGGTGTATGTAATTATTTTGCTACTATCCATGAATCATGATTGATTCATGTGTATTGTTCAATATTTGTACAGTTTTGCGTGTGACATTATGGAAGAATCAATTTGAGAAAGCATATTAGCTAATTGCATTCCAAGTTTGTTAATTTAATTACACAAAAACATACCTAAGCCATATTTGATTACACAAAACAGGCCATAAATTATACTGTTATTCACTATTTATTCCTACATAAAGTATCTAAGAATCAAAATAACAACAAGACCTACAACTAGACAATTCATTATCAATCCACATCTCCAAACCTTTTGTGGGTAAAGCATCTTCATCATTATTCTATCAGTTGTTGTCTTTCGAATCTTTTTGTTAGCCAACTCTAACTTTCTTTGAAAAATTTCAACCTCCCTTTGCAGCTTTCTCCTTTCTTCCATTAGCTTCAAGATCACATCTTTTTGCCAATCAGTCATGTCATTGTCCACCCACCTGAAGTAGTCCAACCTACGACCTGGATTATTGGTAGTCCAACCACGTTGAACAATGACGTCATACCCACAGTAGCATTCCTTTCGCTCCTCATGGCTTAGAGAACCAAAAGAAATATGTAAAAAATAAAATGGAAAAATTATATAAAACTACCTAATATATACCCTTTTTTTTAAAAAAACTACCTTATGTAAAAAAATTTGCGAAAAACTACCTTATATAATGAAATTGTTTACAAAACACTACCTTATTAAGATTTTCGTCAGTTGACTGGTAAAATAGACGTTGACCCTCACGCGCAAGTCACGTGCTTTCATTAAACCCATCTTTTCCTTCTTTAAAATCGAGCACATGTACTGGAGTGCTTTCATTCCATTCTTCCCTTTCTTCTACATTTGAAACCCTAAATTGTAATCAATTGTTTACATTTTTCTATTTCCATTCTTCCCCTTCTTCAATTTGATTTTATTCCCATTCTTCCCCTTCTTCAATTCGACCCTGACAATTCGATGCCTGAGAAATGTGCTTGTGGAGCTCCATTTGCAAGGAGAGTCTCATGGACCAAGGAAAATCCTAGAAGAAGGTTCAAGTGTTGTGCTTTGTACGATCCTGACACAAATTGGAGGGGTTGCAAGAATTTTAAGTGGATTGATGAACCTGAAATGGCTGATTGGCAAAGAGTAGTGACAAACACACTTGTGGAGGAGAAGCGACAATTAGCAACCGAAATTAAGATTTTGAGTTCTAGGGTTTGTTGCTTGGAATTCGAAAAGGAACAAGCAATTGCTGATCTTAAAAGAATTAAGAAGAAATTGATGGGTCAAAGGAAGCATGGAAATCAGTTGTGTAGCTTTGTTTTAGGGTTTTTATTTTGTTTTTTTTTTTTGGTGTTGGTTGTACTAGTTAAGGGTGGTAAATGATGTTTATCAATTAAGCAAGGATGTTAATTGTAGCTGTTTTGGATCTTTGTAACATGATTTTGCTGAAGATCCCTTTTTAGGCCTACCACCCTTTGATTTCTTCGTCGTTGGTGGTTTGGGTGGATTCTTGCATCCCTTCTTGTAGTGACCTAGAGTACCACAATTACTACATCTTCTAGGCTTGTATTCTCTAACAACAGTACTTGCGGCCTTCTTTCCTCCCTTGCCTTCATCAGCTTCCTTCTTTTTCTTCCTTTTGTTAGGTCTTCCAGGCATTTTTCGGAATGGGGGAGGAAGTGGTTTGGCGAAAGTGGTTGTGGGCCACATTTTGTGTCCGGGCATACCGTGAAACTTAGGACCATAGGTCTTCGCATATGTATGTATATGATAGGCCTCATGGACAAATTGGTGGGCTTCTAATTTCCTGCCACATCAGCTCTTTCAATTGCCATCTCATCTACCCTAACATCACCTACACTACCCACATTAGCAGGCAACTCAACGTCCATACCAATCCCTTTAACAGCTTTTTTCCTAATTTTTAGTTTCTTCATCTTATTAATCTATGTAATGTAATGAACCCTAAACAATAAATACACCCAATTTCAGTAAAGCAACAAAGATGCACTTAATAAAAAAACGAATTGCGAAAATTAACTCAGAAACAATAAATGAACCCAGAAACAGTATAACCCTAAAAAACGAAGTATATAAACAAGAATGAGAAGAAATACATACCTGTGTAGGTTGGATCTTTAATGAGTACCAATTAATAACAAGTGAGGAAGGTTTAATTGAGGAGGGAGGAAGATGATTTGATGAGATGAAGTTTGGGTAGGTATGAGTCGACAGAAAGGTTTAATTGAAGAGGGAGGAAAATGATTTAATGGAAGCACGTGACAGGGGCGTGCTGGGTATGTGATGGTCAACGTCAGTTTTAACGGTCAACTGACGAAAATCTTAATAAGGTAGTGTTTTGTAAACAATTTCATTATATAAGGTAGTTTTTTGCAAAATTTTTTTCATAAGGTAGTTTTTTTTAAAAAAAGGGTATCTATTAGGTAGTTTTATATAATTTTTCCAAATAAAATTAGGGTTTGAATTTCAGTAAAGTAGTTAAGGAATTAGGGTTCGAATTTCGAGAAATTAATTAATTTAAGGAATTTAATTAAGAACCAAAACAAAAAGAATTAGGGTTCTAATTGAATGAACAAAGTAGAAGGAAAAAGGATTAAGTTACCTTGTTCAACAATGGAGCCCGTAAAAATGGAGGTGCTTCAAGAGAAATCAGTTAGGGCAAGGAAGAAGAAAGGTTGTTTTTAAAGAAGCTGGATAGGTTGATAGTTACTTGGGTTTAATGCTAACCCAACTGAGTTAATACAAAGGAAAGAGGGAAAGTCAAAGGTAATTTTGGTGGTAAACGGTTATTTTTTGTCATAATCGGTCATTTGGCCTAAACACTAATCAATTTTAAAACAAGATAGTTGTAATTAGCAAAAAAAAACATCAAGGCTGTAATTCGCAAAACGCATAAAGATTATATTTAAATTATAAATATAATAATAAGACATTAAAAATTGTGAAAACATATATTTATAAATGGTATGAAATATTATATACAATATTATAATAATTTTTTAAAAAAAACAACAAGAGTTAATTAGAACAATCCGGCCTACTTGACTCACCCGATGCATGACTTTAATGTCCACGATCGATAAGTGTTTTTAATTGAGCACTTTTTTCTCAGTGCTAGCTAAACTTTTGTTGCAACAACATAATTATGACTTTTATTCTGTGATCATAAGGTCCATCCAACTGTCATTCTATTTGTTATATTTACGGTAAAGCTTCCTTCATCATATTGCATATTTCATCATATAACCTTTTGGGAATGCGAAAATGGTTCTTTATATTTGTTAAGCGGCCTATCATGACATCTGCGTATACATTTTGCAATCGAAATACAATCGATTTTTCGCAACACATCTCTTGTTGTAAAATTGTCTTGGTTGGGGTTTAAGATCTTCGGGTGGTTGTAAAGGCAAATGTTCTTCTGAGTGCGCATCATTTTCTTCGAAAATGTTTGATATGTGTCAGGAAGTTTATTAGCAGCATCACCAGGAAAGACAATCCAATGACATCTCAATCATAATAATTCTCCACAAAACCATCCACATTATGTGTTTCATACCTTCACTCGGATCTTTAAAGACATGTTTTTTACATTTCATACAAGGACATCTAATGTCTACTACATGACTATTGATGATTGCCAATTTCAAGAAAAATTATATATAATAAGCACTGTTGATAAGCCCTTTGTTATATCTAACTTCAATCATTTAAGAAAAATCCATCCATTATTGTGCAAACCTAAATAGAAATCATGACTATTTTATTTAAGTAATTATAACAATTATGTAACCAGAATGTAATAATTAAAATAACATGTACTACTATATAATATTTATGCAAAAAAATAAAAAAATAACATTACGTACCTAAGAGTGAGTTTTTTCTATGCCGCAACACAAAATTACTGTCTTGTAAGATTTTTTTAAAATTAAATCCTATTTTTTTTAATGATTTTTCCTATTTGGTTATACTTTCATCCATTTAATTCCTTCATCCTGCATTTTATTACTCCCTCTGTTTCTAAATGTTCTTCCCATTTACTTTTTGCACAGTTTTCAAAGTAAATTTTGAATCTTATTATTTCTATATACGCATAATAAAAAAATTACAAAAAATATATAATAGAAAAGTGTACATTAAGACGAAGCTAACAAGATCTTACATGCAGTGGCGAAACTTGAACAAAATTTTAGGGGGGGCAGAGTCAATAAAAAAAATTGAATTCAACTAATATATAGCCAATCAATGCAACAAAAAATTATCACGTAAATTTTGAATCAAAGTAAAGTTCAACGCACTTTTAGCACTTTAAAATTGTCTACAATCTCATTGACACTATATGTCTTTGCCATTTGTCTCTAAACGTACATTACTAAACCATCTTCGTAATTAATTGTTTTATTGTTATGAGTTTTTAATTATTCAAGTATTCACTTATTCAAATTAATTATTAAATACAAAAAAAAGAAAACAATTAAAATATAAAACAAACTTTTATCATTCAATTGTCGATGATAAGCTTAATTTTTTATTTTTGTCCATTTCTCCTAAATCCTAATCGCTTTGTTTTTTTGTTTTGTTTTTTTCAGTTTTTAATAAATGATGATTTCGCTCCTAATTTGACACTCCATTATTATTTATGAAATTTATTTTTATTTTATTGCAATTACTCATTCTCTTCCTTTAATTGTGTTGCTTTTATTTGTTGGCCTAAAATTTTTAAAAATATAAAATGACGAGTGTATATTAAAAAAAATTAGCGAAAATCTCGGAGGGGCAAAGCCTCTACCCGCCCCAATGAAGTTTCACCCCTGCTTACATGGATATATTTTATCATTTCTATATGTCTTAAAAATCTTAATCAAATTACTCTCTCCAAAATAGAATATTCTAAACGGAAAGAACATTAGAAAACGGAGAGAGTATGTAGTTTGAAATTCAATTTTCCCCGCTGTTCAATTAAGCTAAACGACTAGGTACATAATAGTTACTTAGTTGTCAGAATTTTTCAAAATTTAATTTTCCGCCTTTAAACATCTAGGAATATTATTGCCCAAATGATCATCAGTTTTTGCAGGTTAATTGCTATAAAAAGAAAAAAATTAAATAAAAAATCAAAATAAAAATTTAATGACTTTTATTTTGTTTTTTTATTATAATTTAGTTTTGTATTTAGTTTTTTATTTTTTTATCTGTAAAATGACTTATTGTATACACCTTGGTGCAAGCACCCTTATTACTGTGATTATTCATGGTTAATTGATAAGTAAGAAAAAGATCAAGTAAAATAACTCATTCATGATTAATTGATAGTTGGAAATACTAAAAAAAATATATTATTATTCTTGGTGATTTTCCCCCAAAAAATTAATTTCTCCATACCCAAATGTTTGCTACATTTGTCCAATTTTATTATTAGGGCCTTTTTTTCATAGTTGATTGTGGTAGAGATTTCTCATACATTAATCCTATTAATAGCTCAGTAGAAACAATAGGAAATGATAAAAAAGATTAATTAAATGTGTTGATGGTCAACACAAACTCATCATATGATTAAGCAATTTATCTTTTGTCCATTCACTTAAGTATGTCTATACTTTTAATTCCATTAATTTAAGGAAAAAATTGCATTTCAAAGGCTAATCTATTACTCATTTGCAAATAAAGGGCCAACTTTTAATTTATTCTTTAAAGGGTTAACCGTTAATGTTAATTTGCAGCCAAAGGACAAAAAACTGGCAATCGGATAAACCCTTGTTTGCTTTAATAAAACAGTTAATGCCTTTATTTACTCATAACTTCGAAGGTTGGCCCTTTATTTGTAGATGGGCAATAGGTTAGCTTTTTAAATGCAATTTTTCTTTATTCAATCATATTTCAAAATATTTTTTCTTTAAAAATATGTAACTGATACGTGCAAATATTTGTACTCATAATATGTTTTATACTCTTTTATGATGATAAATATTACTGATTTTGTGCTCTTTTATGATGATAAATATTACTGATTTTGTGCACATTTTGGAATATTTGTGTTGTTTTATTAATTTTACTTATTCATGTCGATTATGAGTAATTTTGATTTTTTAAGCATAATACGCATGATAATAATAATGATGGAGTTTACTAAAATGATTTTGCCTCTATTACGCATCGCCACAGTTCATAAAAATTCTGTAGAGTTTGTTATAACTACTTTTATTCATGTTTATTATGTTATTTATAAACTCACTTGTTGTGCACTTTTTGAATGTGCTCCATATAAACTATATTGGACTAATTTGCATACCCTATTTGAAACTTCTGCTATACTATTTTTCAAATTAAAAAGGATCTTACATTTAATTCTATTGACATAAATTATTCAAACTTAGGGGTCGCTTGGATTGAGAGTAAATATTTAAGGGGTAATAAAAGTCAAAGTAGGAATTTAAGGTTAGTTAGGTAGGTGATTAAAGGAATTTGATTGTTGGAGAAATGGAAGAATGAATTAGTAGGTAATGAAAAAATAGAGAAAATAGCAATAAGTTCCCTTATTTTGGGGTATAA
This sequence comes from Amaranthus cruentus, assembly GCA_019425755.1. Classification (NCBI taxonomy): domain Eukaryota; kingdom Viridiplantae; phylum Streptophyta; class Magnoliopsida; order Caryophyllales; family Amaranthaceae; genus Amaranthus; species Amaranthus cruentus. The sequence continues at coordinate 13,408,914 of CM033455.1, forward strand.
ATTTACCCTAGGGGGAGGTGGGGGAATTCTTTACCTCCAAATGAGTGAAATCAAACTCTTTTTCTATTCATCATTTTTTATCTACTCCTATTCTACCTCTATCACAATTATTTCAATAACTTCATTTGCATATCTAATTACCTTTGTTACATTAGTTTGACTTATTTTACTACCTTAAATATTTACTCTCAATCCAAGCGACCCCTAATGTGATCTTACATTTAGCCTAAAACTTTTGCGTGTGAACACTTTTCAATTCTTTTGCTCATCTTCTTTGTCGATCTTTTTCAACCGAGCCAAAAATCACCTTAGTAAACTCCATCATCATAAAACTAAATTTTTAGACATAGGCACTAGGAGAGGCGGCCCTCTTAGCCTACCTTCAAAACCGGCCCTATCCATCACAAATGATATTTTAGATTTTTATTTCTAAAATGAATATCATTTTCCACACATAGTAATTTTGAAAGGCTTACATTAAGCTCCCAACAAAAATAAAAGTTATAATCAATGGTTAAATAATGAAAAACACAAACAAAACATTCAAAAAAAGCTCATCTTATCTTATTATTTAAAAAATACAATAATATATCATAAAACATGTAGTAGCTTACTTATTAATATAACACAAATACAAATGAGAAATAATACAATATTTAATATATATAAAATAAAAATTAAAAATCCCTAATGAAGTTTATATCCAATGACATTGCTAACAAGAACTTTAAAACTTACTCTAATGGACTTGTTACCCCCAAAAGGACCAGATATTTCCATTTCATCACATATTTGAGTGCATGCTTTTGAACATGAATTTGCATCGTATTCTTTCATACTCATACACTCTGCATTACATTCTGCGTTGCATGCTACTTTATCAGCACCCAATCTATTCACCATTGTCGTCACAAGTAGGACAATCAACACTACATTAATCTTGTTTATCCCCATTTTAATTTATGTTTTTCGATTTCGAAGATTTTAATTTGTTTTATGAATATTTTAATTTCAGATATAATCAACTCAAGCTTCAATTTGGTTTATATATATGTCTCGAACAAAACAAATTGCAAGGTAATACGATATATATTCCTATATATTAGGGAATCCTTTAATTAAAAAGATTATCTATGTGTGCAATTAGTGCTATAATTAAACCTATAATTTTATTCCTTTTTTTTCCCGATAAATTATCATGGTTTAAAATGCAGTTTGTGAGTATATATGATGGATAAATTACTCCATTCATTTCCTTTTGTTTGTTTATTTTAAATTTTTTCACTTTAAAAGACATATAAATTAGATTTTTGAAGTATATATATAGTGAAACTAAATAGGAAAAGTTATCAAGAATAATCTAATATATTTATGATTTGCATATATTAATCTCACCTATTGATTAACCATAAATAATCTCAACTTTAAAGGTATTTTCTTTGAGTAAACCCAGTGACTAGATCACTTGCTATAACAACTTTAATTTTAAAAAAAAAGTTAAATTAAAATAAAATGAAGAAAAAAATGATAGAAAAATGTTCAAAAGAATTTTATAATTTTTTTATGTAAATATTCAAAATTTTACTTTAATTTTCAGTATACCTTTTTAATGAATTACCTACTATGTAGCAGGTCATCGGGTTATCTAAAGTTTACTTTAGGAAAATACCCCTAAATTTGAATTATTCATGGTTAATTAATAGGTGAGATTATTGTAGGAAAATCATGAAACAGTTTAATTATTCTAGGTAATATTTCCTAAAATATAATTATGTGAGATCTTATTAGATTTGTCTTGATGTAAAATTTTATAATATATAATTTTTATAAAATTTTTTATTCATATTTAGAGATATAAACTCAAAATTTTATTTGATATGCGTAAAAAAGTAAAGTAGATAAACAAAAAGAAACTGATGAAATGTATTATTTAAATAAAACAACGTTATTAATTTTCAAATGTTAAATTTTAATTTGAAAAAGTTAAGTTAAAATTGATTACCCAAATTCTTTTCTATGAAATTTTTTTTTGCAACATCTAATAAGAAACAGTTATATAATATCCCAATGGCTAAAAGGAATTTACATACTTCATAAATTACTGTCCAATATGCTTATGTAATATAATTATGTTATTATGAATCATTATTACTAAATAAAAAAATAGTTAGTTTATTTGTTCATTTATGTAATATTGTACGAAACCCAAATATCAAGCCATTGGTTAAGAGTTTGAGCACCTAATAGCTCACGCATAATCTTGCACACTTGAGAGTGAAGAAGCGAGTATCATGGGTCATGAAGGATTGAAGTTTGGATCACTTGATGAAGTGATCAAGGTGAAATACTTGGTGTGCCTTGATGATTGCAAAGGAGTGTCAAACAAGGTTGGCACGACTAGTAGAGCACAGTGGTCCGATCAAGCATTGCAACAAGTGCATTTCAGAGAGTTCACATGAAGCGTTCGATCTGGTCGATCGGATCCAGTTTAGGTCGAGCGGGCCACAACACCCCCTAAAACGCGAGTTTCTATTTTGTGCTTGATTTGTAGTGGGCCTTTAGGGTTTTGTCCTAAGGCTTCCTAATATGTTATGCGACTATAAAAGAGTTCTTCATCTTGTATTTGCATGTTTGTTTGAGATTGACATTAAAAGAGTCAATCTTTACCTTGAGAGACTGTTCTCAAGGCTTGTGTGAGTTGAGTCATTGATGTATGTTGATAGATTAATAAGAAACTTGTTTTGAGGAGGAAGTATCCATAGATACCTCGCAAATCTTGTGTTGTTGGTTCATTGTTGTTGTGCTCTGTTTTTGTAGGTTTCTTTGTGCATCTGTTTCTTGTTTGTTCTTCACCATTGTTCTAGTCCATTCACAACATGCAATTTATTATACATGACAATGGAAAAAATTGATTGGTACCTTGTATATTTCATGTCTGGAACTAGACACAGTTATGATCAATGTGAGTATAGCCTGCATAGGAGTTCAGGTAAGGTTGGTGAGCGGTCCATTACTGTTTTTAAAGCCGTTTTCTTTACTAAATACATTATGTAAATTTGATCAACACACGTCAACAAATGTTAGTGGGCCTGGTAAGGTACATGTGTGGCCTAATCCTAAGTGTTTATTGGCCTAATCCTCTTTACTCCCTCCTTGAGGGGTACGGGTATGGAATGTCTGCCTCTTTCAGGAAAAGAAAAAATCCCCACCCTGGACCTAGCTTTACTCGGATACTGGGATTGTCCTTTACCTTTTTTACCCTAATCATATTATCATTTTATTGAAATAACTCAAACCAGCGTAAACAACATAATTATACTATCTACAAAGCATAGCGAAACACTAATAGAAGTCTCGGTTGAATTCGACCTGTACTGGCTCGATCGATAGTCGCATAAAACTAATATCAGAGTATTTAAAAACTTTACCTAACTATAATAGAGTTAATTACAAACCATTTATAAGTTAAGTTTATGCATTAGAAAATATCTAAATCCTTTAATTTTACAACACATGTTTCATCAAAATGTTATTATAAATTTACTTTTCAAAATGAAGCCTTTGCTATCGCAGTACATAACATTTAAAGAGAAGCGACACATCCATCCGCATTAAAGTTCACCTGAAAGTTGTTCTATCCCTCGTAAGAGATAGGCCCCATTAAAAATTGTCATCAATTGAATTGTTGAGTAATCCAATTAACTATTATATTTATATACAAGTCATTAACAAACATCTCTAATTTGATCTTTTACTCATTTAGTAACTCCTTATAAAACATTACACTACAAAAAACACGCATCTTTCCGACTGGACAAAATAGTCGGTGCTTGGTCGGTATACGACTATACCGACTAACCTCCGACTAAATGGAGATAGTCGGTAGAGAATAGTCGGTAAAAGAAAATAGTTGGAATTTTAGTCGGAATTCCGACTATATGGGCTTTGGTAGCAAATTGGTCGCTATTCCGATTACCCAGTTTAGTCGCAACGTAGTAGCCATATACCGACCACTTACCTACTAGAATACCGTCGCAAAATACCGACTATACATTTAGTCGGATAGTAGTCGCCATCTTTTAAAATAAAATGGCAATTTTTTCCCAAAAATATATATATATATATATATATATATATATATATATATAAACACCTCTTCCGACTACTCTCCGACTATATGTTGGTAGGTTAGTAGTCGGACAAGTCAAACCTTAATTTGACCAAAACTTGACCAAAATCTGGCGGCTGTGGATCCCGACTACATTTTTGTAGGTATATAGTCGGTAAATGGTAGGTGATTCTCAAATGTACCGACTATATTCCTACTACAATTTAGTCGGAATTTAGTCGGAAAAAAAAATAAAATTAAAATAAAAAATCTGGTCAAATGTGGTCAACGATGTTGACCACATTTGACCAGTTTTTTTATTTTAATATTAAACCTAAATTATCAATCAAATAAAATGAAAAACGCAACAAAATATTATATAATAGACATAAAAATAATGTTATACAACCAAATGTTTTAAACCATAAAAGTACTAATATAAAAACATAAAATACAAGGACTTAATTTGGCGGAGGCGGAGGAGGTTGTCTTTCTACAAATACAGTGCGCATAAAGTGGAACATATTGTTGACCTCTTGTCTCAACTGCCGATGCTCCTCCATGAGTGCATCATGCTCCTCCCTTGAAATGTGCGAGTTGAGGTGTTCCTCAACTCGGGTGATAGCCTGCTGTAGACTATCCAACCTCTCGTTCATCACTTGCATTGGGGGCGGAGCGGCCTGGTATTGAGACTGCGGCGCCACAACATCGGCGTAATAAACCAGTGTCGCATCACCAACACCAAACACACTCTTGGAGTTCTTCTTCGTCGGCTCCTGTGATTCGATATTTTTGACGGCATGAAAATAGGCGTCGTTAACCTCCTCATCAGGCGTATCGACTGGAAGATCGGCAGAGAGACGAACGTATTCGTCCTAAACAACAAAACAATATATTTTGTAAAAATTTCGGCAGAGTAATGACTGTAAACTAACTAAACCAAAACTTAAAAAAAACCATGAAATATTCTAAAACATTCTAAAATCCAATATTCTAAAACATTTATTTTACCAAACATTTAATTTACCAAAAGCTAATTTACCAAAAATCTAACGAAAACAGCTATCAAACCAGCATTTCCTCAAAATCCAATATCAAATAAACCTAAGAAACCTACCAAAAAACTAACTAAGCTACGATTCAATAATAACCAAAAAAAGCTAATCTAAAAATAAGTAATATAGATCAGAAATTCCACTTACGTTTACGGCCTTGGACTTCTCGTTGACCCACTGCAACCCGTCCTTTGCACGCACCTTATGAGTGCGTAGAAACAACTCATAAGAGAGCGGCATGCGTTGCTGCTCTTGTTCCTACAATAACAAAGTTGAAGGTTATACGAAATTAAGTTTAAATATTTATGCGTATAAAAATAATAAACCAAATTATTACAAGTTGAAGGTTATACCAAGATGCGCAATGTCCTGCGCGCAGACACCGATCCGCCGGTATGGGTGACTTCAGCGACACCCGCTTCATCGCCCCGGCGACGGTTCCTCCTCCCTCTGGACCGACTAGCCTCGAACTCTTTACTTTTCCAGGCTAGTACCCATCGCTCCCAAGCCTCCGCCGACGCCCAGGTGGGCTTGTACTCATTATTTTCCTCATAAAATTTTCTTTGATGATGCATAATGTCCTTGTACCTGAGCTTGGCCCTCTTCTCCCACTCCTCGCGCACCCGAGAAGTGATAGAGGGATCCCAAGCCCATTGTTTCTGAAACGATTAAAACAATCATTATTAGTATAACAAAGCAAGTCAATAAAAAGTTAATCAAATAATGAAAAAATAGAGTAAATAGCCGTACTTGAAACTGGTTCCAATAAAACTCGATAGTTTGCCTAGATAGGTGCTTCCAAGCCCATCCATTAGGATCTTGGTAGGCCTCAAACGTCCTACGGATGGACTTGGATATTTGGCTGCCACCGTCTGTGGCAAACATAAACTCGGCAGGCACCCATGGTAGGGGTGGAAGAGTATGCTGCGGCGGCCCCTGCGCAGTGTCTACTTCCGGTGTCCTAGCGTCACGTTGCGAAGCACGTGACGACACCGGAGAGGGAGTGATAGCCCCCTGTGTCCTCCTAAAATCAGACCTCAAAAAATGCTCCTCTAAACCCTGAGAAGGGTGAGAGAGCGATATATGATGAGGCTCAGCTTCAGGCTGAGATCGAGTAGCTGATGGGGGAGAGTCAGAACGCGTATGTTGTGGTACCGGACGCAATTCAGGGTCGTATGGTTGTCCGGTTCGAGGGTCAATACGCTGTCCTAGATTGTTTCTCATTCTAGGCATCTAAATTTCACAAAAAAAAATAATAAAAAAACCAAAAAATCAGAAAAATAAAAAAAAAAATAAAAAACTCAAAGATTATGTTAATAATCAATAATCTAAAGTAGATTAAACATAATAATTAGTAATATAAAAAAAAAACAACTAATAATTAACAGTTAAAATTTTTCAGGATGTAAACCCTAAAAATCAGGAAAATATATTTCAATAATTTCGATAATTTTGCAAATAAAAATCAGGAAAATAAAATTTTCAATTATTTCGAAAATAAAAAAAAATTAGAAAAAAATCAGAAATTATTTCGATAATTTCGAAAATAAAAAAAAATCAGGAAAATATATTTCTATAATTTCGAAAATAAATCAGGAAAATCAGGAAAAAAAACACGAAAAAATCAAGAATATAATTTTAACAAAAATAATGTCGAAAATAAAAAAAAATTAGAAATATAAACCTTAAAAAAATCAAAAAATAATCGAAAATATATAGATTAAATATGTAAACCCCAAAAAATCGGAAATATAAACCCTAAAAAATCTGAAACAAACCCTAATTTCATGCAAGATTACTAAACAAAAAAAACATGTAAGTAAACAATTTCATGCAAGATTATTACATGTTTATGATGTTTATTTCATACTAACCCATAAACTTAAAAAAAGAAATTGGAATATTAGAAAATCAAACCCTAAAAAACAAGAAATTGACGAAAATAACACGTAAAAAAATATAAGAAATTACATGCAATAAACCCTAATTTCATGCAAGATAGTCGGAATATTCGAAATTTTAATAATTAAAAACCCTAATTTCATGCAATAAACAAATAACAAAAAATAAAAAAAAATCATGTTCATAATCATTCTCATAACCAAACCATCAAACCCAAAAAAACATGTATTTAATCAAATTTCAAAAAAAAATAAAAAAGAAGACTAACCTTTAATAGTCGGAGTATAGTTGAGATTCACTAGTCAGAGTATGAGACAAAAACCTGTCGGAGATGAGGAGTTAGTAGGAATGTAGTAGGAATGTAGTAGGAATGAGAGAAAGAAAGAAAGAAGAAATCGACGAAGAATAGGTTCGAATTTTTGGTGAAGTGCTGGTTTATATATCACCAACATTCCGACTAAATTGCGACTAAATTATAGTCGGTATCTTGTCGGTGTAATTTTAACCTACTTCATTAAATGCCAACAGTAACTACTCAGAAGACGTTGAAAAGTAAAAAAAATTTCAGTGCACCGACTAATTTGCGACTATACAATAGTCGGTGGTTGGTCGGTAGGGTTTTTTACGTACCACATTCATTGCCAACAGTAACTTTTCAGAAAACCTGGAAAGTGAAAAACCTTTTCAGTATACCGACTATTTAGCGACTGGAGGATAATCGCAGGATAGTCGATATACTGAAAAGTTTTTTTCTTTCCCAATGCGTCTGACAAGTAGAGAAGCTTCTCTGGGAAGCTTTTTAATTTCAAATTACCGACTACTCTGCGACTGGCAGGTAGTCGGTGAGTGGTCGGTATACTTATTATTATTATTATTAATATATGATACTTATCATTTTATAATTATTAAAATTGTAAATACGAGATTAAAAGATTTAAAAATTACGACCCAAAGTAACCTTTTAAAAATAAACAAACGATTAAAAAAACTAAAAAATGTTTGATAATAATAAATAAACATATAATTATTAAAAACTTATTATTGGGTTACATAATTGTCATCGACATCATCGTCGTCAGATAGTACTAGATCTTCGTCAATGTCTTCATTTTCATCGACGTCATGAACGGTTTCGTCTAGGTGTAACAGTTCTCCAGCTGGATCACGCAACGGTTCGACTTGCGCGTCAAAAACATCTTCATTCGCCACAAAATCCGGTGATTTCTCTTCTAGTTGGAAAGCGGTCTCCTCGAATTGCTTTGATCTGACTTTGCACACAGCTCGCCAATCTTTCATGTTTTGCCTTAAGCTGGGATAAGGTAAATAATAAACTTGGGAAGCTTGACTAGCTAGCACAAAAGGATCGTACTTTCTATAGGATCGACCAATATCAACGTCAACCAGCTTGTAACGCGGATGGATTCTCGTACCATGGGCGTATCCGGTGGTAGTCTGATCAAACCATTGACATTTGAACAAAGTGACCTTTTTAATTGGAAGTGCTCGATACTCGAGGTCTATAATGTCCTCTAACTTACCATAAAAAACGGTTTCATCCGGACTGTTATCATCAGATTTCACGCACACCCCGCTGTTCTCAGTAGATTTCTTTTTTGCGGAATGGGAGATAGTGTGAAATCTATAACCATTCACGTAACAAACATCATAGTGACGTGCCTTCTGCAAAGATCCCTCAGCGAGGTCGAATATCGGCATTATCCACACCGTCAAGAAACACATCCCTAGACTGCATATAAAATCAATAATTCAATGTTAATTCGTAATACTGTTTACACAACAAATTACGATGGTAAAGGTGTACTCACAATCTGTTTAAACCAGCGGGCAAACTGGTCTTGGACCACATGGTCAACTTGCTCTGCGTTTAGATTGGGTTCGTACTTTGTGATTAAGTGTACGAATTGATCATAAAATTGATTCACCTCTGGACAATTTCGCAGAACATAAGTCTGAGCAATGTTGAGATCTGCTTCATCCAGCATAAGAGCCTTACCCCGCCCATGAAATTTGATTGGGTGTGTGAATATGGACAAAACACCCGATCTCACGTTATCAAAGCATCCGTCATCGTTTCTAGGAAGATCTCTAACTCTGCATCGAATGTCTGGCCCAAAGTAATGCGAGACAAAGTATGATGCTTCTTCTGTAAGATATGCGTTACAGATCGAGGCCTCAACATGCACCTTGTTTTTGACATTAAGCTTTAAATGTCGAAGATACCTGTAATTTAATCCTAGTAGTAATTATTAAGACATGTAAAAAGTGACCAGAAAATGAAATAATACTTAGTTTAGACATGTAATAGTAGTTACCTCTCAAAGGGATACACCCACCTATATTGTACCGGACCAGCAATTCTTGCCTCGTAAGCTAGGTGAACAGGCAGATGTTCCATAACATCGAAGAATGTTGGAGGAAATATAGTCCCTAGCTTACATAGCACCACTGCAATTTCCTCGTTCAACCTCCACATATCTGCGGCAGATATCTTCGGAGAAGTAAGACTTCTAAAGAACAGACTAACTTCAGTAAGTGCTTCCCAAACGTTAGCTGGCAGCAACTCCCGAAATGCTATTGGAATTAGTCGCTGCATGAACACATGACAATCATGACTCTTCATCCCAAATATCTGATGTTTAGCCATGTCGATATTCCTGGCTAAACTGGAAACATAACCATCAGGAAATCTTAGAGTTTTAAGCCAATCAAGAAGAACAACCCTTTGTTCTCTGTTTAGTGTGTATGATGCTTTAGGGATGGTAGAACCCACTGGATGCAATTCCGATCGGATCTCGAGCTCGACTAAATCTTGACGTGCCTTGAGATGATCCTTAGTTTTTCCCGCCACACACATTATTGTGTTGAAAATGTTATCAAAGAAGTTTTTCTCAATGTGCATCACGTCAAGGTTGTGACGGATCATGTTTGTGCTCCAGTACGACAAATCCCAAAAAATACTTCTCTTCTTCCATCGAACACAATGTTTACTGACTTCAGCGTTGTACTCAGCTGTATCGTCTTCAAACACCCGTAAAAACCCTAAACGATCCAGCTCCTCTAAAAGCGCATTTCCCGTACGTATTTCGGGCATAACAGCCTTCTCAGCAACTCCACGGCTAAAACGCACCCGGTTTCTACGAAAGGGGTGCGTACTATCTAAAAATCTCCTGTGTGAGTCAAACCAACTCACTTTTCTGCTGTGTCTTAAATAAAAGGCTTTGGACTCATCTATGCAGTAAGGACAAGCGTGCACGCCAGATGTACTCCACCCCGACATCATCGAATAAACTGGAAAGTCGTTGATTATCCACTTCAAAGCTGCACGAAGTTGAAAGTTCTGCCTCTTGGATACGTCGTATGTCTGGATCCCATCTTCCCACAACAGCTTTAACTCATGTATCAATGGCTGCAGGTACAGATCAATCTTATGTTTTGGATTGTTAGGGCCGGGGACGATCACCGTTAAGAACATGTACTGCTTCTTCATTCACATCAAGGGCGGAAGATTTTATGGAGTTAGTATTACGGGTCAGCATGAATATTGTTGACCCGAGCTGCCAAATGGGTTGAAACCATCTATACACAACCCCAGTCTCACATTTCTTGTCTCCCGTGCAAAACCCGAATGTGTCGCGTTGAAAGTCAACCAGGCCTCACTGTCCGAGGGGTGACACATCTCTCCATCTTCTGAACGATGCTCCGCATGCCACCTCATGTGGCTGGTAGTAGTCGCAGACGCATACAACCGTTGTAGCCTAGGACCAATGGGAAAGTAGTGGAACTGCTTTCTGGGGGTATTATATGATATCCATCTAGAAACCCCACACTCACCACATTGGGTCATACTCGCTGTGGTGCCCCAATAAATCATACACCCATTAACACAACAGTCAATCTTCTCTACCGGCAATCCAAGAGCCGAAATTTGCTTCTTCGTGTCGTAAAAACTTGTTGTCATCCGATTATCTTTCGGCAACAATTCAATAATTAATTGACATAATTCATCATAAAGTCTCTCTGGTATACGAAAGTCTGTCTTCAGGCTTGTCATCCTTCCTATGACCGACATCTGAGTATGCGTTTCACAACCAGGGTACACAGGTAAGTTGGCAGCTCTTAACATATCAAAGAACTGTCTTGCTTGGGGGTTCGGATCTTCATCAATATGTACAGGCGGCGAATATGGTACATTTGCGACGACATCATCACAATGCGGTAGAAAGTGATGATGTGTATCCGGAAAAGTACTCGCCGCTGCATCGTACACCATTTGTGCATAGGGATTTTGAACCGTGTTCTGCTGTGGCTCAACCGGAGCCGAATCAGTACAAATTGGTGCACCGTCAAAACATTTGTGCAGGTACCAATCGTAGTAGTTTTCAACAAACCCCTTCTTTAACAGATGATTTCTTACGACATCTGGAGCCCACACTCTACGATTACCGCACTTTTTACACGGACATCTAACTTCTTCTCGATTTTTTTTCATTGCAAATTGTATAAATTCTTCGACCCCTTCTAAATATCTAATATTATAAAGGAAAAATTATACAAAACTACCTAATATATACCCTTTTTTTTAAAAAACTACCTTATATAAAAAATTTTGCAAAAAACTACCTTATATAATGAATTTGTTTACAAAACACTACCTTACTAACAATTCCGTCAGTTGACCGGTAAGATAGACAGTTGACCATCACGCCTATGTCACGTGCCTTTAATAAACCCATTCCTGTTTACAAAACACTACCTTCCTCCCTCTTCCATTAATGAAACCTGTCGAGCAAATCACATTCCTGTTGCTCATATCTACCCAATTTCTTCATCTCAGCAAATCACATTCCTCCCTCCTCAATTAAACCTCCCTCTGTTGCTCATACCTACCCAAATTCGTATTAATTTCGTCAGGTATGTATTTCTTCTTAAATTTTTCTTTATGTACTTCGTTTTTTAGGGTTTATGGTAAATTTCGCATACTGTTGCTCATACCTGTCGAATTTTGTGTTTTATTATGAAATTCGTTTTTTTTATTAAGTGCATCTTTGTTGCTTTACTGAAATTGGGTGTTTATATTGTTTAGGGTTCATTACATTACATAGATTAATAAGATGAAGAAACTTAAAATTAGGAAATGTAGAAGAAGGATTCGATTTTAGGGAAATGTAGAAGAAGGATTCGATTTTAGGGTTGAATTGAGAAAGAATGGAATGAATTTGACTCAGGAATCGATTTTAAGGGAGGAAGATGGGTTTATTAAAGGCACGTGACATAGGCGTGATGGTCAACTGTCTATCTTACCGGTCAACTGACGGAATTGTTAGTAAGGTAGTGTTTTGTAAACAAATTCATTATATAAGGTAGTTTTTTGCAAAATTTTTTATATAAGGTAGTTTTTTTAAAAAAAGGGTATATATTAGGTAGTTTTGTATAATTTTTCCTATTATAAACTCCTTTAGAACATCGTTGGTACATCCAACTTCTTTCAGTTTGTAAGTCCATTGCTCTGCAAAACAACAAATACCACGTTTATAAAAATATTTCCACAGAAAAAAAAAAAAAGAACCGGTCATTATTTATTTTTCAAAATTACCGACCAACCAGCGACCAACGTTTCAGTCGCAAAGTGGTCGGTATATTGTCTGCCTCATTTATTGCTGTCAGACTACTTTTGACTGATTTGACGATTTAATTTGACTGATTTGACGTTTTAATTTACCGACTACTTTGCGACCAACATTTCAATCGCAGCTTAGTCGGCAAATTTATATAATAAAAAAAATTAATAAGAATTTTTTCGGGCCATTTTTGGGTAAAAATTATAAGTACTATGAAAAAATAGTAGTTTTTCTTTATTATTCTCTCGAATGTACTATGAAAAATTGAAAACGTTAAAATTTTTTTAGTACGCATAAAAGAGAATAAATAAGAAAAACCACTATTTAGTTTCAGTACTCATAATTATTATAACGAAATGGCACCAAAAAAAACCTTATTAAATTTTTTTTCCTACAACAAATAGAACCATAATCAAAGTCATTAATTTTTTGTTTTTCAATTCATCCCTCTCTTCCCGAATTCATACTCGATTGAAATTAACCAAGTATGAATCCGAAGAAGAGAGGGGCAAAGTAAAAAACAACGCAAGCATCTACTTGTTTAAAGTAAGCAAAACATATCTAATATCATACCTAAAATATTTGGAGAGAATAAAGTAGAGAGAAAGTAAGGAGGTAAAATGTAAAATGTAAGATAAATTTACGTTGATGGCTATTTATAGAAAAATCAGGAATTTTTCCGACTATTGTCCGACTCACCTGCGACTACAAAGTAGTCGGTATACTGTCGGTTCATCAAAGGTTGTTCCCAGTTGCTGGATTTAAAATTCAAATTACCGACCAAACTGCGACTAAAGTTTCAGTCGCAAAGTAGTCGGTAAATAATTAAAAAAAAAATTTAAATGAGCTTTTTTTCGGCCATTTTGGAGTTAAAATTATAAGTACTAAGTTCAAATAGTGTTTTTGCTTAAATATTTTCTCGTATGTACTATAAAAAATTGAAAACGTTAAATATATGTTTCTCAAACCTAAGAAAATTTAGCATCGTATATTTTACTTTTTATGAGTCTACTAAGAATAATATTTTCATTGCAGGCATTAGCTACGCAATAGTGCAATTTACAGCCTTAGAAAATACAATAGGTCGTAATTACCATGCACTATTGCGCAAAACCAACACCTGCAAATCGAAAATTATTCTTTTTCAGTAGCAAATCCAAGTAAAATAAAACGATGCTAAATTTTCTTAGATTTGAGAAACATAGTTTAATCGTTTTTAACACATTTTTATAGTAAACGTACAAGACAATAAGTAAGATAAACAACTATTTCGATTAAGTACTTATAATTATTACAACAAAATGACACAAAAAAAAAGCTCATTATAATTTTTTTTTATATAAAATTGAACCATTAAATTTATGTTTATCACTTCATCCCACCCTTCTCCGACTCGTACTCATTGAAATTGACCATGTACTAGCCTGAGGAAGAGGGACAAAGTTAAAAACATATTTTAATCGTTTTTAACACATTTTTTATTACGACTATTCACTAGTCGGAATCCAGTCGGTGAATTTATTAAAAAAAAAAATTAATGAGGTTTTTTTTCCTGCCATTTTGGGGTTACAATTATAAGTACTAAGTTGAAATTGTGTTTTTCCCTCGTATGTACTATAAAAAATTGACAACGTTAAATATATGTTTCTCAAAACTGAAAAAATTCAGCATCGTAAATTTTACTTTTTATGAGTTGAATAAGAATAATTTTTTCATTGCATGGCATTAAGTTCCTATATGTTTTTTGACACTATTCATATCGTAAAACAAATAGGAACTACTTAATGGTGAATTGGAGGGAGTACAATAGGCCGTAATTACCACTATCGAGGAAAACCAACGCCCTGCAAATCGAAATTATTCTTTTTCAACTGCAAATATAAGTAAAAATAATACGATGCTGAATTTTCTCAGCTTTTGAGGAACATATTTTAATCGTTTCTAACACATTTTTATAGTAAACATACAAGACAATAAGTAAGGAAAAAAAAATATTTCAGTTAAGTTAAGTACTCATAATTATTACAACAAAATGGCACCAAAAAAAAGCTCATTAAATTTTTTTTTTACAATAAATACAACAATTAAATTTATGTTAATCAATTCATCCCACCCTTCTCGCGACAAATTTCGTACGTTTAATATCAAATTTATGTTTCGCAATTTGGCCCGTTCAACCCAATCTCACACTTGAGTGAAGAAACTCAAGTGTGAGAGTGAGGATTAACGGGGCAAGTGAGAAACATGCCAAAGACCTTTAGACCACTTTTTACAATAAATGGAACCGTTAATTTTATATTTTTCAACTTGTCCCTCTCCACCTCCATCCCCTACTTGATCGATAAACATTCAAGCAGGAGATGAAAGAGGAGAGAGACAAAGTGAGAAATAGATCGAGTTTAAGATAGAAAGTTAAGAGTAGAGAGGGTGAAAGAAAAGTGAGAAAAATGACGTTGAGGTGGGTATTTATAGACAAAATCAGGAAGTTTCCGACTAATTAACGACCAAGAACTGGTCGGAAAACAGTCGGCCAAATACAGGTTTTTTCACAGTTTTTTTTTAATTTTTTAAGACTTTTTGCGACTAAATACCGACCAAACAAGTGGTGGGGAAATTGCGACTAAGGATTGGGTCGCAATTCGGTCGGAATATTGCTACCATATCCATCAAGTCGGAATTTAGTCGGAATTTCCGACTACATGCGAATAGTCGGTATAGTAGTCGGTATTTTCCGACTAAATAGCTGTAGTCGGTAATTTTGGTCGCAAAATTGCAAATTTTTTGTAGTGTTAATTTATCATAACCCAAACTATTTTAAAAATACCGTTTGATATTGACATAAATACGACTAAGAACCTTTAGCTCATAGTGAATCAAGACAAGACTATATCTTTACGGCCTTGTTTGGATGGAGGAAAATGGAGGGAAAAGAAAGGAAAGAATTTGGAGGGATGGAAATCCCCTTGTTTGGATAGCAAAAAAAAAGGAAGGAGAGGATTTGGAGGGACTAACTTCCTTCATTTTGTTAAGATCCAAATCTCTCCGAATGTTTTGGAAGGAAAATGAAATTTTTTTCCCATGCCTTTTCTTCTTATACAAACAATGTAGTCTTTTCCCTCTCTTTCCCTCCCCTTCCTTTCTCTTCCTTTCCTTTCCCTTCCCTTCCTTTCTTTTCTTTCCTAATTTGCTATCCAAACATAGTGTACAAATTAATAGCGAAACAATGCGTCAAATGAGACATACAATTTCATTGCAAAACAAACAAAACTCTATAAACCAAACATATTTATTCAAAACTCATACTAAAACAATGATATAGCAACACTTTAAAACATGGTAACATATCACACCGTCATTAAGTAGACTTGATCTATATCCTGACAACACAGGTTGATTAATCGGAAAATTTCTTGTTTGAAATTTTTCAAGACCAAAATTTCTTGTCTGGTCTAATTGTAGCATCAAACCAGACGAAACCATATATTATTAGTTGTTGTTAGAGGTGTCCAAAACTAGACCCGACGATTCGATATTCACCCGACCTTATAACCGAACCCGATTTGACCCGACTTAATAATGAATTTACAATTATGTAAAAATCAATTTGAACGCAAAACCCGATATTAAATCGACCTGAAATACTTGATCTGAAATTAACCCGATGACCCGAATGAACACCTCTAGTTGTTGTAGTATTTGAGGAAGCACTGTTTGATTAGTTGTTTTTACTTGTAGGGTGTGTTAATTGAATTTTTGGGATGTTCACTTAACAAAGAAAATGGTTGTCGAAGATCCCATTTTCTTTTTCAAACAAAATTCTAAAATATAGTCGGAAAAATTTGAAAGGTATGCGTCCAAGTTCCAACAATTTTCTGGTTAACATTTAATCGAAAATTTCTTACTAATCACCCATCAATTAGATTCACAAAAAATATTGAAACTGTTAATCTCAATACTCAATTCTCCCCTGCCATTGATTTCCTTCACTGCCATTGTCGTTTTATTTAAGCGATTATTGTTGCAGTCAATGTTGACAATGTTAGGCAACAATTTAATTTTTGGGTTTTGTTCATTCATCTTCTTCACAAAGATTGAAAGAAAATCCTTAATAACTAAATTTCAACTGAAATATGAAGACCCAAATAATTAAAAAACACTCAATAAAATTTGAATAGATAATTCAATTTCCTACTGAAAATCCTAAATTTCTGGCGAAAAAGGATAATGATCTTCAAACTATATGGGAATTCTAAAACTACCTGAAATGATGGAGATGACAATTGATTTTATATGAACAAATGACAGTTAAACCGTCTTTTGTAAAGTCCAGCCCAAATCTATATTTAGAATTGTAACAACCTATTTTTAGAATTAGAGTAAGCTTTTGAGAGATCTTTACAAAAGACGGTCTCAAATTAAGAATTGGTGATAAAGTAAAATTAAGAAAATTAAAAGATAATTCACCTCACCCCCTTCCCCTTTCCCACTGAAGATGCTAGACCTCCAATACTCAAATATAACCATTCATTCCTCCCTCCCTTATCCCCGCACACCGTCTTCCACACCCCTATCATCACACGCACCCTCCCTTTCCCTCATTCTGATGACCAACACTTATATCCACCCTTCTTTCTTGAACTCAATGTTAAACACTGAAATCCCTTCACAAAACAGAAAAGCAGAGGACGTTGATGGGCTTTGCAAAACAGAGGAAAGGTGACGTGGCTTCGTGGTTAGGTTAGCAGTACAACTAGTGGTGGAAATTGGTGGGAGAGGGGGTTGAGGTTATGGGCACTAGGTTGTGAGGGGCAGGCAATGGTGGGGGTTTGGGAGAGCGGAAGCTAAGGTGATCATGGTGGAAGTCGGAGATCTTGCCATAAGGGTTTTTTTTTTGTACTTTTTAAAATACATTTAAATTTCTTTTTTTTTTAAAAAAAAATTACCTTGAATTATACAAACTCTTGCTTATTTCCCTACAATAATACGAACTTTTGATCAACCATGAATAATACCAACTTTAAAAGTTTTTTTCTAGAAAATCCTTAATATTTTTAAAAATCAAACTATAGGTGATTATAAGACAAAAAAATTTGGTAAATTAGTTAATAAATTAAAGTTGGTATTATTCTAGGAAAATAATCCCCTAAGTTGGTATTATTCATAGTTAATCAATAGTTGGTATTATTCTATGGAAATTAACAAAATGTTGTATTATTCACGGTAATTTTTCCTTTTTTTGGACCCAACTTGACCTGTTGTAAAAGGTAACCGTTAACCTTTGTCTATTTCAAGCAAACACCCATTAAAATTGGAATTATTCATGATTAATCGATAGGTGAAATTATTATTGGAAAATCAAGAAAAATTGAATTATTGTAGGTAAATTTTACAATAAATAATTCTTTAAATTATTATTTCCTCAATCATCTTAGATTAATTACTCCGAAATTATGCTTGTAGTGTAAGTTTTGCGTAAAGAAAGAGGGAGTATATATTAATTACTTGATTAATTGCATTATACTTCATAGACTCCCAGTTTTCTAACATACACTCTCTCCTGTTTAACTACTTTCTTGGTGCTAAATTAATTGAACATATGCTTTTTTTCTACGGTTTAATACACTAATTTAATTTTTAATATTATAAATTATTTATAATAAAAATTATATATTAATAATTTTTGCTCTAAAACGAATCAAACAAGATCTTATTTGACCATATTTTAACTTATAGATTAAAGTTTAGTTGCAAATAAAAAGTGATGAATAAATAGTTTGATAATTCTAAATTTTGCAAGTAATTTGGAACGGAAGAAGTAGCATGTCTCACGGTGAAGCTGTCTTATATAAAAATTTAAAATTTTTGAAAGGCTAAGAGATAAAAGACTAAGGGGTGTTTGGCAATTGGTTGTTGACTGTTGGATGTTGACTTTTTAGTTGGCTTGTTTGACCGGTTGAAAATATTGACTATTTTTGTTGGTTTTTTAGTTTTGATGAAAAAGCTTTCTATTTGTGAAAATGTTTGGTAAACTTAATAATTGATTTTTTAGCTGTTTATTGGAGAAAAAGTGGGCCAAAAAGCCAACAAAAAAAGCGACTGGATTTTTATTTTAGCTAGCCAACTTTTCAGCTGCTTTAATAGTCATTACCAAATATGTTTTTTGGTTGTTTAACCAACTAACAAGCTAAAAACCAAAAGTCAACAAAAAACTAAGAAAAAAATGCTAAGAACCAAACACCCTTAGGTGACGATCGAAATTAGAATCTTTTCTAAAAATTACTCCCTCCTATTCTTTACAATTGTCTCATTTGCTTTTTGGGCATTGTTCACCGCTTACTCTTAATTTGTATTTTATTATAAATCTATAAGTTAAAATATAATCAAGTGGAATCCTGTTAAATTCGACTCAAAATATAAGATTTTGTTAAAACTTTTAATTATAAACAATTAGAAATATTAACCATTACCCTTCTGGTAATAAGACAAATTTCCCACATACACTTCCCATATAATAAGCTTATTTTTCATATTTAAACCTTTGAGGGTTGCCCACAGCTTTTACCAAATTTCTTCCCTCACGCCAATGTTTCTCTCTCCATTTCTCTAGAAACCTATTCTGTCTCACCCAATCTGGATTTTTCAAACACAACCAAATCAAATCCAAAAAAAAAGCATTCCAAAAATAGATAGAAAGTATTAAAAAAAAAAAAAAAAAAAAAAACCATGAAAATTCAGTGTGATGTTTGTAGCAAAAAAGAGGCATCTGTATTTTGCTCGGCAGATGAAGCAGCTCTTTGTGATGGATGTGATCACAAAGTCCATCATGCCAATAAACTTGCCTCTAAACATCAACGCTTCTCTTTCCTCCTTCCTTCTCCCTCTCATACTCCCATCTGTGATATTTGCCAGGTATTTCTTCTCTATATCTCCAAATCAATAACATTAATCCCGTCAAAAATTAACTCGATTAATTGAAATTGACTATCATTCAACTTGACTCAAAATAACCCGTCTTGTTTAAATCAAATCAGACTATCCATTAGTGGAAAAAACGTCGGTTTTAGAGTCCTTATAATATGCTGCGATTTAGGCCCCAAGTAGCTGGTGCGATTTTTCTAATTTCGCTTATGCTATGTTTGGGGATTATTATTTCATTTGCAAATTTAGCATTGGATCAAATTTAGTGTTTGGCAAATTAAAAAAATTTAAATTTGAATTTGGGTCAATTCCATCATTGTTTTCAAAATAGCTAAAGTTAAAAATTTGAAAACGACTTGCTAAATCTTATCATTCTCAAATTCGTTATTTACGATTTTTTAATCGACTTTCAGAATTTTGAAATGAAATACATGTTGCCAAACACAAACCTTAATACTTTTCTGATGCGTTATAGATTGAACTGCAGCATATCTTGTGTAGTAGATAGTTATACTTCCACAAATTGTTGTGAGAGAAAAGATGCATTAGATATATGGGCTAAAAAACCCAATTAATACAAATAGATATGGACTTGTTGTTTTGAGGTCGTTTTTTTATGAGATGATCTCTCGAGAGTAGCTGATTATACTTAAATAAATCCAGCTAGTCTCTTGAGAGACACCGTCGTCTTTTAGATCCAGTTCATTAAAGCTTAATATCTATTTTTACTCTATATTTTCCTTAATGGGTTAGTTTAACTAGAGATGGTCTCATCTCTCACAAGAATTTGTGAAATGAATCCGAAGGTTTTGTGTATATGTGCAGGAAAAAAGGGCACTTTTATTTTGTCAACAAGATAGAGCAATATTATGCAGAGAATGTGACATCCCACTACACACAGCAAATGAATATACACAAAAGCATAACAGGTTTCTTTTAACTGGGATTAAACTTTCTGCAATGAATTCTGATCAAATCAAGAAAAATATAAGCAATGGGTGTGAATCAAAAAGTGACCCAGTTCCTGATTTGAAGTCTACCAAAAGATCAATTGCTGATTGTTCTGATAAAACTCCAAATTCAGCAGCTGAATCTGTTGTTACAAACAGTAGTAATAGTACATTTAGTTCATCCAATAATATATCTGAGTATTTGATAGATATGCTACCAGGATGGCATTTTGATGATTTGGTTTTTGATGCTGCTACACCTCTTCCTTTTGGATTCACTAATAAGGTAACAATTACTAAGTCAAGATTTGATTTTGATCTATTTTCTTATCAAGTTTTGATTTTTATGGTATGCCCAAGTCATTTAAAAATAATCAAATCAACCAATTTGGAATTAACTTAGATTTAATGTTTTACAAATCAATGGAATTTAATTTTGAATTTTTGAATTTGAGTCAATTTGGACATTGTTGTAAAAGTAAGTTATAAGTAGAAAAGTTTGATAATAAAATCTCAAAATTTGTCATTTTCAAATTTTTCCTTGATTTTGATGCCTAATTGGGTTGGTATTCTAATTCTACAATCTAGGTTTATGTTGTTTCATTTGATTCAATAAGATCTATTAGAACTATTATAATTGGAGAAATCTCTTAGAAAGAAGAGTACCTTATTTTTATGGGATAATGATTTATAGTTTCTATATTGTTTCTGATTATATTAAACTATGATAAAATGACTCACTAAATCATTTGTATTTCTTATTTATGTAAAAAGATGCACATAATGTTTCAATAGTTAATTAAACACAACCTCTTTGTTGATTTGTGTACACCCGAGCGGCCCCCAAACCCCACCCTAAATTGTGCCACTTATTGGCATTTGGAGTTATGGAAGATTGTAATATGGTAGAAACAAAGGGGGTATTATAATTGATATGTGTTTTGATCAGTGTAACATAATTCCGTGTTAATTTGCTTTTTAAATTTGCAATTCGCTCATAATGACCCTAAAAGAGCCTAAAACCCGACCATAATTTGTTTTTTGATTCGCGATTTGTAGGAAGATTAGTAAGTCATGTGACATTGATTTTGATCTAATATGATTTGTAAATACAGGGTATAAACAACCATGAATTTGCACTAAACGAAGATGTATTATCATTTTTTGATGTTGAAAATAACAAGGAGTTGACAAGTTCAGCACAATCTGAGAGTTTCTGGGTACCAGAAGCAGCCCCAGCAACAGCTGCTAGCAATAATTTGATGGGTCATCAGTGTTCATCACTTGAACATAACACAAATGGATTAGTTTTGAATCATGGGACAATCCAGCAGCAGCTTCAGGAAGAGACATGTGTCACTAACAACAAATTGAACAGGAAATATTTGAAAGATGATGTCTTTACTGTCCCTCAAATCACTTTTTCTTTAGGGTCTAATAAGAGAACAAGACCCTTTTGGTAGAAATTATCACAATCCCTTTTATATAATTTCTTTGTGTTTTTTTTTTCTTTTTTTTTCTCTTTTTTTGGCTTTTTTGAGTGGGGATAAGGGTGCTCTGTATCTTGCAATGGATTAATTGTACTTATTACTAAAGTGTGGAATAATGTTTGCAACTTTAAGAATCTTTTACCTTCACTTAACAACATTATGCTTTTGGACTAAATATTGGTGATTGTCTTTAAATAGCCTCATAAATTAAATTAGAAACTAATTTTCGAACTTGAGACTTCATTGAGGAATGGTGGATGAGACTTATCACAATAGCATAAAATTTTAATTGGTGGATGTTGATGTCGATTAGTGTAATTTAATACTATGTTTGGATATCAAATTAAGAAAGAAAATAGAGGAAGGGAAATGGAAGCCAAGGAAGGGGATGGAGAGGGAGAGGGAGTGCATCTTGTTTGTTCATAAGGAAATGAATAGAAAAGAAAAGAAAATGAGTGTTTTCATTTAAAATTTGTCCACTTAAATTGTGTTTGGATAGATTATTAGAATGGAAAGGAAACAAAGAGAAGGAAACAGGAAGGGAATGAGAAATAGGAAATAATTTAGTTGTTTGTTTAGGAGGGGAATGGAAGGATGTGAATGAAAATGGGAAAGATGAAATTGTGCACACAAAATCATGAAAGAAAAATATCAGTTTCATTCAGATTAGTTGATGTTTACTACCCGACCCTTTTATCTTTCGTTTGTTGATATTTACTACCTTTTTATAGCTCTTTTTCTTCTTTACTTCTACCTTATGTTTGATATTTGTACGTAATCTACTAATGCTATTTGTAAGTTGCAGGTTTCGCTCTCGGTGAAGATCTTTCACGAGCCGGAGGACTCTTTGACCCACTTTCCTCCAAGGGTTTCTATCTTTAAAGACCCTTCCTGAGCCGGGGGACTCTTTTGACCGCCCTCTCCTTATGGGTATGAGACGCCGTCTATCTTCCCTCCCCAGACCCTGGACATAAATTGTCTATGAACGGGATACACTGGATATGATGATGATTCAGATTAGAAAGCAAAATAGTAAGAGTAAAAGTCATTTGAATTATTTTGATATTTCATATATACTATTTTCCTTTCAAAATGTTTTTTAAAAAATTGATTACTAACAAATATAAAGGACAAAACTCCTTAAATTCCCTTCTTCCAAGCCTCCTTCCCTTTCAAAATCGCTATCCAAACAAAGAAAAATTTATTCCTCTAAATCCCTCTCTTTCTTTTATTCCAAATCCTTGTATCAAAACACAGTGTTAAGGATACTTTAAAACAAAACAATATTAAGGAGAGATTGTATTTTTAATAAAATTTGTCTACATTTTCCTCTAAAATCTCTTACCTTCAAATTCAACGCTTTCCTTATAGTTATGCGAATAAGAAATAATCCTATATATTTTTTCTTCTATTTCTCTCTATCCAAAAAATAATGGTTAGCAAATTACTATTTTAAACAAAATTATAAGCAATCAGAAAATCCACAACACTAGTTAACAAAAAGTAAAATTAGTCTGTTCTATATTTATTACTAAAATCAACATTTTCCTCACAACATATCTTCAATGATAACAAATTTTAAGGGATAGAAAAAATATAAAATTATAATAGATGAAAAGATCATTCTCCATTATAACTTTGATAGTTTACAGTCTTAAAATACTAGGATATGAAACTTTAAAGGATGAGAGACAAAATTTATGGGTATATATGATGTCCAATATGGTGTATGACAAGACCATGCTGATATGGGATGGCTATGACTTTTAGTGATAGATAAGGCCAATAATGAAATAGATGATCTGGATTTTGTTTTTTTTTACATATTTTAAGAGGTGGGGGATGCCATAATGTTCCATCATTTTCATGTCCATGATATGTAAAAGGAGATGCTGTCTGTTAATGTTAGTTTTTAAATTAGCTACTTGAAGGAATATTGCCTGAACCGTAAGCCAGATTTTTCCATCATGCTCTTTTTATTTCACATTTGGCCCTACATCACACTCGTACTCTGTATTTGTAGCATTTCTTAAAAACTTAGTACGTAGTAGAGTTGTTTATGGGCGGGTTATCTGTTAGGTCCGACTCATTCGGCTCGAAAAATAGGCGGGCATGGACAACGTTTTTAAAAAGATTTTACAGTTTGGACGGAAAATACTCGCCCGCCAAGATAAACGGGGGGTAGCGATACCAAAAAAATACCCGCGGGTATACCCGCCCGCCCGCTTAATTTAATATATTATTTATTAAATAATTAATTTTATTAATTATAAAACTATACTACTACATGACCCATACCCAACTTTAGTTTATTACTCTTTTACTAGCCTTAAGGTTTACTTCTTTTAGACTTTAATAAAGTTTCTAATTCTACTATCTACATTCGATATTTTTAACCCTCAAAGTATTCAAGCAGTCGACTATCAAAGTTCGAACAAGTAGCCGACTCCACCGTCTATATTCAATATTCATGTAATTTGAGTATTTTTTGACTTTATATATATTTAGAGTATTTTAGATAATGTATTATATATTTTTTTTCTTATAAAAACTTATCTTTATAATATGATTTATGTTTTTAATTTTTATATAAAAATACCCGCTTTAAAAATGGGCGGGTAGTGACAAAAAAATATGCCCGCGAATGCGGGCGGGGTATTGATTATTTGAGCCCGCCGATAGAATTTTTAGGTGCTACTCGGTCCGCTACCCGCCCAAGCCTTCCCATGAACAACTCTAGTACGGAGTGGACTATTATAGTCATAATGTACACTAATTTAAAGTTTTAATTGAGTTAGTTTTTTGATAGATTTTTAGAAGTCAGTGTGACAAAAGGTTATGGGTTCAAATCTCAATCACCTCTCATTTAAAGTGGAATATTTAGCGCAAGGTATGAAGAATGTCTGTGCTGGATCTACACTGCTAGCCCGGGCTCTCGTGTGAAGGTGTGTATTTAAACTATTTAGCTTTGCACAAATGAATAGTAAAATCACTATTAACTTATTTTATCCAACTCAAATTATGGAGCACCTTCTTCAATATGAATTAAGATTATAAAAAATTATAAAAAATATATAGTTAAAAAGTATACATCACTATTGAGATCTCATATTTTATCTTCTATATATGTTTCAAAAATCTCAATTAAATTTGTCTCTCCTTAAAGTAGTATATTCTAAATGAGAACAACGTTAGAGAACGGAGGGAGTATAAATTAAGGTAGTGTTTTGCAACATAGAGTACATTTTGATAATAGTAATTTTAAATTTGGTATTCAAATTTAAGAATTGTAATTGCCACTTAAATACTTGAAATTTACAAATTTTAATACTTGACCAATTCTACATTACTATGGGAATTCTACATAGAATTGATTCAATTTCACATTTCCAAATTCAAGATCTGTCAAAATATAATATTTGGACTAATTCAATATTTGGAAATAAATTGCAAGTTGTCAAACATACCATTAATGAATTTAGACTATCAAGTTCTAGAAACTGCAAAATAAAGTAAAGTGCAAAATAAAACAAATTAAATTAAAATTCTAAAAACTCCATCCTATCAAGTTCTTCCATATAAGAGTGATCTATCAATATTTCAAATCAGTGTTATTTACTTAGACTATCTCACTAGAAACTATTACTAGTGTATGACTCATAAAACTTGATTGATAAGTTATCAAAACCCCTTACTTAAAATGCAAAACATGAAATACTTCTTTTCCAAAGACAATAATCTCATACTCATAAGATTGATACAACAGAATAATACAATTGAGAAAGTTATAGATACATTTAAATTATTATAATGTAATTGTTATGGAGTCAACCAGCCCCAAATTCACGGGCTAAGTTAAAAGGCCCAACAACCCAGTCAACGCCTCAGCAAAGCCCATTTTAAGGCGAAATTACAAAAATACCCCTAGGACAACCAACCAGGTCATTTATTACTCTATAAATACCCGCATTCAATGTCATTTATGATGACGCTTTTTCTCTCTCTCTACAATTACTCTTTCTCTAGCATTTATCACTCGTTTCCTTATCGATTACTGACTTGAGCGTCGAAGGGGCTTTTCGGGAGACAGCCCCCGAACAAGTAACTTTGCTCTTTTTGTAGGTATTCTGCCTCCAATCCACTATTCGGACATCTCAAACAGCCGTTGTTAACACTAAGTGGTCACCTTCCGGTCAGGGAGACTTAATATTACATACAGTGGCGGACTTACTTTGGGGCACAATGGGTCACGTGCCCCTATAGAGTTTTAAAAAAAATGAAAAAAAAATAGAAAAAAGGGAAAGAAACTGAAAGTTGAAACGCGCGCCTCATTCTCCAAAACCCCTTCTCAAACTGAAGTTACAAACCCTGATTGAAGAAGACAGCACGGCCTGACGCCTGACGGAGAATCGCTTCACCGGTCGTTTGGTTGCTGCTCCTTGGCTCCCTCGCAGGTCGCAGCCTCGGCCCTCGCTGAGAAGTCAGGGCTGATTTGCAGTTTCGCTTCTTCTATTCTTCATAGTTCATTCGCTGACTGCTCCTTGGCTTTCCTACTGCGATACTACCCACTTCCCACCGGCCATCACCGTCCTCCAGTCCATACGGCCACCAAGTTCAGGTATTATTAGTTTTTAAATCCCCAATTGGCTAATTCCAAAAAATTAGGTTTTTTTTTCTTATTTCAAATTATTGTGCTTTGTGATTGTGAATTATATATTATAGGTTATTATGTTAATGTTATTGTGCTTTGTGATTGTAAATATAATATAGTTTGTTGAATTATTAATATAATATTGTGTATTTGTTTGTGATTAATTAAAATAACTATCAATGAATTGTTATTGACTTATTGGTGGAATGTCAAATGTCAATTGTTTTTTGATTGTAGTTTGTGAATTATTGTATCTGTACATGTTATAGGAGGAATGAAAAATATTTGGTTGTTCATTTTGCAAACAAAACTATGCCGAAATTTTTGCAAACTTTCATCTATATGTTGGTGCCCCTAGGGAGTGTGAACCCTAGATCCGCCACTGATTACATATTCTAGATGATTGTATATGGTAAAAAATTAGTAAATAAGGTAAAATTTTAAAATCTTTTGTAACTAATCATATAACCAAATCTAATCCGAAAGATATTGCATGATATACTAAAATATATTTTCCTAATAAAAAAATAAATAGAGCGAAAAATGTTTTATCGTAAAATCGATATGTATCTTAATCGTTTCTTCATTAGTATATTGTATAGATGTAATCATACAATACTATAAAAGTTTTGAAAAATTCTAAGTGTCAACATTTAAAGAGGCATCATACAATACTATAAAAGTTTTGAAAAATTCCAAGTGTCAACATTTAAAGAGGCATGAAAATATTTATCAAATTTAGAATCTAATATTTTTGTTTAAGTTTGAAGTTAAATTAGGTAAAGTATTTGTATGATATACTATAGCAATTCTATTTAGTTAACTTAGAATTTATTATGTTCAATTGAATGAAAAAAAAAGTTATTTATCAGGTAAATAATTAAAATAAACATTAGTAATTATGTTTTGATTTAAAAAATCATGAATTTGATAAATTTATAAACGATAGCATACAGTACTTATATTATTATTTGAAATTGTTTTTATATATATTTCGCACTAACAAATTCATTCATTGCACGAGTTTTCATACTAGTAAATACATAATTAAGGTGCTTGTTTTGCTAATTAGTGGCAACAAAAATGTAACCTACATCTTAAGATAAGGTTGACCGACCAATTACCCTTTGATAAATGGTAGATGATAATTAATTGATAAGTATGGTTGATTATTATTTTATTGGTTTTACCAATTTAATCTTGCATCAGGTATATATGAACATTGGTCCCTGTAATTTGCTATCTTTTTCCCATTTTTTTAGTGGTTTATTAACGTAGTACTTAAATTAAATAAATTAAAAGACAAGTGACGTAATTACGTATGTAAGCATTTTATATCGTATTTACCACCAGATGCAAACACCCGTAATTCCTGTTTTCTGCCTAGGAGTACACATCCCTTAGAGGATCTTCTTTTTTCTTATTATTTTGCCAGATATATTTTCCACACAGATTAAAAAAGTTTGGTGGTTGAGATTTTTTATTCGGTAGATTTTAGATGAGATATATTAAATTGGTTAAAAATTGGGTTTGTGTCCACATTATTTAATACTTAACTGCATGTTTATTTTTAAGTTGGGTCAAATTAACTTTGGTAACAAAGTTTGATAGATATTGAATCATAATGTTTGTTTTGTGTATGGTAATTAGATTTGTCTCATTTTGTTAATAGCAATTAGCAAGGAAAGAAAAATATAACACTAATTCTTTATTGAGATCGTCTCAACTGTGAGACGATTTTAATTGGATAATCCAAACTATTTTAAAAAGAAGGAAAGTTTGATTTTAAAGGCTTGAACTTTGCCTGATTTGCTTCTAAAGGTTCGAACTTTCGTTTATCTTATAAATGTTCGAACTTTGGAGTCATCCGCTTTTAAAGGTTCAACCGGTTTTAGTAACTTGGAACAGCAGGTTACCATCTTCTTCATCACCTTCTTCTTCAAGTTCCATCAATGGCTTCTTCGTTAACTTCTTCCTCAACCTCCCCAATAATGGCTTCTTCCTTCTTTAACTCAATTATGCCCTCAACTTTACTTCTCTCTCATAAACTCCCCTCATCTCCTCCCTAAAACCTTCAAATTTTTGATTTATGCCTTAAATTTCTGATTTATGTGTAAAAATTTTAAATATAACCTTTATGTAAAATTTCTGATTTTATGTGAAAAATTTATGATTTATGTGTAGAATTTCTTTGTTTTTATGCCTTAAATTTCTGATTTGATGTGTAAAATTTCTAATTTTACTCATAAAATTTCTGATTTATGTGTAAAATTTCTCTCACATAAACTCCACTTCAAATATAACCTTTGTTTTTATGCCTTAAATTTCTGATTTATGTGTAAAATTTTTAATTTAGGGTTAAGAAGCAATTATAAATGGAGGAACCAAAATTACTGATTTATATTCAAGTTTGAATTTATATACTTTTGATTTGGGATTCGACATGCATTTGTTGTACATCATCAAGCTATTTGAAGATGTTGGGTTTATTATTTGTTGTTCATCATCAAGAAGGAGAGAGAAAGCAAAGAAGATGAAGATGATGAAATGGTGGAAGAAGATGATGAAGATGATGAAATGGTGGAAGAAGATGAAGATGATGAAATGGTGGAAGAAGATAGATGATGAAATGGTGGAAGAAGTGAAGATGATGAAGAAGATGAAGAAGTAAAGAAGATGAAGATAACCTTTTCATCCGGTTATGGGTCATCCGAACATTTAAAAGCAGATGATCCCCAAAGTTCGAACCTTTATAAGATAAACGAAAGTTCAAACCTTTAGAAGCAAATCAGGCAAAGTTCACACATTTAGAATCAAATTTTCCTAAAAAGAATTGCTTCATGTACAAATGTGAATTCAGGTGGCATTGCTTTTTTTATTGTATTATACTAATCGATTGCTTGTATATGGGTCCGTCTCACGATGAAACAGTCTCATACTGTTAAGAATGCAAGAAAAGAAAAGTAGCCAATGAAAAACAAAGAGAAATCTGTGTATTATTATTGTAAAGGTAAGAAGAATACAGAAAGTGAAATCAGGAAAAGGCAATATATACAAGAAAGAGAGCCTTAAAAATTATAGAAAATAACAAACTTGATGTGTTGTACAAGAGTACTAACAAACTTTAAAGAAAAAAGAAGAGCTAAAATTAAACTTCATGTAATAGGATTTGTGTAGAAGGTGTGTAGCATCTGTAGTAGTAGAATGAACCTCAGCATTATCATGACCAATTATTTCAACCCCCCACCTCGGCGCAAACTTGGACGGCTTTCAATAAGAGCAAGTTTGGAGAGCACGTGAAACTATGGATGGCAAAATCTTAGTAATCAAATCAGCAACCTATTGATCAATAGGCACATAGACAAGTCGTAAGAGACCTTCAAGAAACTTCTCACGCGTAAAATGGCGATCAATGGCGATGTGCTTTATGCGATCATAAAGGACCATGTTATGAGAAATTTGCAAAGCGGACTTATTGTCACAAAACAAAGTGACAGGCTTAAGACTTGTAACACCCAACACATCTAAAAGTCGAACAAGCCAAGTAACCTCGGACACAGTGGCTGATAAAACCCTATATTCTGCTTCGGAAGATGACTTGGACATAGTGACAGACCGTCGAGTATCAAGACAAGCCCCCCCAATCAGAGTTCGAATAAGCATGTAGTAGAATGGTGTTAGAGCCCTGAAGAAGAATACCTTGATCCAGTTAAAGAGCAACATAACAAATGGTGTAAACAAGAGCGAAACAATGAGCCTTAGTGGGGTTTTGCAGGAACTGGCTCAAGGCTTGTACAGCATAACATATATGGAGATGAATATGAGTGAGGAAATTTAACTTCTCAACGAGGCTTCGATAAAGAGTGGTGTTGGCATACAAAGGGGAGTTACCACTGTGAAGTTTGAGATGCACAGGAAGGGGTGTGACAACCCGTTAAGTCGAAGTGAGCTCAGAATAAGTTGCAATATCAGAGGCAAAACACCTCTGAGATAGCATAATACCTTTAGGAACATAGGTAACCTCCAAACTAAGAAAGAATAATGTGAGCTTGCAAAAGATCTTTAATACTAAAGACCCTTTGCAAATGAGCTTTTCATTTCTGAATACAAGAAAAATCATCACATGTTAATATTATACGTCTACGTAAACCGCAACTATTGTGATGTGTGTTGCACTTCATTTAATAAAGAGGGAATAATCGTTCTTCGGCTGGATAAACCCCAGATGAGTCAACTCAATAGTGAGTTTTGCAAACCATTGGCGAGATGCTTGTTTGAGCCCATTTTCTTGAGTTTACAAACAAGACTAAGATCAACTTCAAGACCCTCTGGAAGTTTCATATAAACCTCTTCGTAAAGATCACAATGCAAGAAGGCGTTGTTAACATCCATTTGATAAAGGGGCTAGTGTCTATGAGCAGCCAAGGCAATAATGGTACAGATACTAGTCATACGAACGACAAGAGAAAATTTTTATTGGTAGTCAACACCAAACTCTTGAGTGTAACCCTTGGCCACAACCCTAGCCTTGTAGCGCTCTAAAGAACCATCAAACACCAATAGATTTTTTACTCGAAGGTAAAGGAACAAGATCCCAAGTGTTGTTGATTGTGAGAGCATTCAATTCAGTTTCCATAGCTTGAACCCCACATAGATTGTTAAAAGTTGTTTTGTATGTGTGAGGTTCAGGAAAGTGTAAGACATTAGGATAGGAGGAAGAAACAACATTATAAATATATTTTTGTAAATAGGAGGGTGATTTATGGGTTTGGGTTGTGCGTCTTGGAAGAGGTATGATGGCAGTGGGTATGGATGATGTAGAGGGATCAACAACAATAAGTTGAGGGGATGTAGTAGGAGGAGGATAGGATGGTGTAGTATCATGTGAAAAAATAGTAGGGGCATGTAGGTAGAAAGGTAAAGGAAGGGTAGGGTGATTAAGTGTAAGATGATAAGGAAATACATTTTCATGAAAGATAATGTCCCTAAAAACATGAAAAGTTTTGGTTTGTAAATTATAGACTTTATAGGCTTGTAACACCCCGGCCCAACAGATCACCAATGACTACTCATGGAGACTGTAGACTAGCCCCATAGACCAACACAAGTCTTTCCAGTGCACTTTGGCCTCACCGTGCGCACCTAGGAAAACTTCCCAGGAGGTCACCCATCCTAAGATTGCTCCCCACCAAGCACGCTTAACTATGGAGTTCTTAGCGAATGGGCTCCCATGAAAAGAAGATGCACCTTGTTGATATGAGTAGTCTATGAATCCCTTTTCAAGCTGAATCTGGGGTATCACAAGGCTTTTTTGGCAAAAGGATACCCAACGAAAATACAAGGGTTTGCCCTTGCTTAGAATTTTTCTTTTTACCTTGTATTAAATTAGACACAAAACACAAACAACCATATGCTTTAAGAAAGTTATTATCATGTTTAGTGTTGTAAAGTTTTTCATAGGGAGTTAAATTGCCTAAGAATTTAAAAGGCATCTGATTGATGAGATGTGTGGCACACTGAACAGCTTCGCCCAAAAAGTAATAGGTAGGTTAGATTGGAAGGATAAGGCTCAAGTAACCTCAAGTAGGTGTTTATGCTTGCGCTCAACCACCCCGTTTTGTTGAGGTGTTCGAGTGCAACTCTTTTGATGATGAATGCCCTTGACATGAAATAATTATAACACATCACCTTCGTATAATTCCACATACAACAGGAAATCTTTTGTAAAAAAGTCACACATTGGCTTTTATATTTCAAAAGATACAACCAAGTTGTTCTAGTAAAATCATCCAATATTGTTAAAAACATAGTACATCCACTGTGAGTAGCCTTTACATAGGGCCCTCATAGATCTAAATGCAACAATTCAAACGGTTGTGTTCATTTAATCTCGCTATGAGGAAATGGCACTCGACCTTGACGTGCTAGTGGACATATGGTACATATCAAAGATTCCTTAATATGTGAAATAGCAAGATTGGGATAGATGAGCTTTAATCTTGGGAAAAGAATATGGCCATGCCTCAAGTGTAAAAACTTTATTGCTTTTGTCATTTCATTGCTAGTAGTGAAGTTTATTAATAGTCTAGCTTTAGGAGTTGGTATAGTTTTATGGGAATCTTCAAAAGTGCTTTTGTCTTGTATATAGTAAAGACCATGCTTGAGTTTACCAAGATGAGAGAGCTCTTTCTTGCAATGGTCTTGGAACCAACAATCAAAGGGTGAAAAAGTGAGTAAAACATTATTATCACAACAAAGCTTTTGTACCGAAATGAGATTGAAATAAATCTTAGGGACAAACAAAACATTCTTGAGAATAATTTTGTCATTGAGCAGAACATCTCTCATCTTAGTGACCTTACTACCATCAGTAACAGTAACTATGTTTTCAACCATCTACTTCTTTAAAATTCTTGAACATCTTGACAGTGTTGCACATATGATTCGTTGGACCACTGTCAATTATTCAATGTGTGGAAAAATTTTGAGAAACGAGGCATAAGATACCTGTCAGGTTACCAGAGGAGTTCATAGTGGCATCATCTTCAGATGTGCCTTTTTTTTCATCAGTAATTGTGCTCTTCTTGTTAATCAAGGACAGTAGGGGTTGTTTGATTGTTCATTGGTTAAACCAATACCTCCACAATCATCATTATGTTCGATTTTATCAACTTGAATATGAGCATCTATCTTCTTGCCTTTGCCATCAGGATAACCGTGAAGCTTAAAACAACGTTGAATGGAACTGATCTCTTAAACCAATACCTCCACAAAAATAAGTGTTGTTTCTCCTTGTGATACCACTGTTTGATTATGAGATCGCAACGATTCTTTCAAGGGAAGCTATTATCCATCCAATGACCATATTATCATATCGCTCTCAACATTAGCATCAATGAAACAAGCTTAATATTGGCATGGTCTCCATGAAACTTATCTTTTTCTTTATTGTTAGGCCGATTCTCATGGATCGTCTCCAATTCGCATATCCGGTGCCATCAAAGGGGGTAGAGACAAGCTTAATATTGACATGGTCCGAGGGATGAAAATAAAAGATATACTAGTGGGGCTTGGTGTAGGATCAACGTTGG
Organism: Amaranthus cruentus; assembly: GCA_019425755.1. Taxonomy (NCBI): domain Eukaryota; kingdom Viridiplantae; phylum Streptophyta; class Magnoliopsida; order Caryophyllales; family Amaranthaceae; genus Amaranthus; species Amaranthus cruentus. Next base: position 13,442,718 of record CM033455.1, read on the forward strand.
AAGTATCATGGCAAGGCAGAAAAAGAGAGGAAGAAATGGAAAATATAGAAGAAAAGAAAAAGATGTAGGATTGAATACTTTAGGCTCATACCATGTGAAGAATGCAAGAAAAGAAAAGTAGCCATGGAAGAAAAAAGAGAAAGCTTCACATTATTATTGTAAAGGAAAGAAGAATACAAAAAGTGAAAAAGACGATATATACAAGAGAGAGACCCTAACAAACAATAAAAAATTACAAACTTGATGAGCTGTACAAGAGTACTAACAAACTTTATTTATAAATGAGCACGTGAATAACTAAACAACATCTAACATAGCAAAAGACCTTAAAAGCTAAAGTTTTATAATTTTTCTAACACAAATTCTTACTTGAGACCGTCTTTACAAAAAACGTCTCAAGTTTGGGCCAAGCCAATTTTTAAATTTAAAAAAAAAAAACTAAACTTTCTAAACAATGGTTTTTAGCTTTCATTTTCAATTTTTTAAATCCTTTTTCTAACAAAACTACTCATCTTCCTCTCTCAAACTCCATTTATGGTTTTCAATCTCCATCTTCCTCTCTCAAACTCCATTGTTTTTTATTCTCTATTTATCCTTTTCAACATTTGCAAAATCATCAAAATTATGTATTTATACTTCATCATTTGCGTTTTTAAAGCTTTCATTTTTTTGGTTGATTGTGTTATATATTAGTTTGTTGGATTTATAACTTTCTGATTTTTGGGGAAAATTAATAACTGGTGTTGAAGAAGACATTGCTGTTTGGGGAAAATTAATAAAAGCAATTGTGGTTATAACATTATATATTGGGAATTATAACAGAATATGTTTGTAATTATAACATGATATATTTGGGGTTAAATCATAATATTTGGAGTTATAACATAATATAGTTAGAGTTATAACAAAATATATAATTGTCGTTATAACGTAATAGATTTGGGTTTATAATAGTATATATTTATGATATAATACTACAAAATTGATATATTATAATAATACAAGCAAATATATTATGTTATAAAACCTCAAATATATTAAATTTTAATTCTAAATATATTGCACTATAACCTCAAATATATTATGTTATAACCACAAATATATTCGGTTATAACCTCAAATATATTATGTTATAACAACAATTTTTTTAAAAAACAACAGTTTTTTTAACATCAACTTTTTTTAAACATTAGTTTTTTTTAAAACAACAATTTTTTTCTAAACAATAGTTTTTTCTAAGACAACAGTTTTTTTGATTAACATATTTACTAAAGAAGAAAAATGGGTTGGGCTCTTTAGAGCCGTCTTTAGAAAAGACGGTCTTTCAAGAGAGAGCCTGTTTTTCTAACTTTTACGGTTAAAAAGTTTTTTTTTTTCAAATTTTCGATTTTCCACTAATAATCTAACAGAAGTTCTCCTGAGAGACCGTTTATAGCAAAGACGATTCTCTCAACAGCACAGCCCAATGATACAAGCAGTTTTTGTTTTTGGAAAGTTGAAAAAAAAAAATAGTAATAACTGCTTCTCTGAGCATGTAGCGTGGGAATTAAGGAGTATTGGAATCTGAAAAACGAAAAACTCATTTATCATTAACTACTCTACCAATGAAGAGAGAGAGTGTGGCATCCTTGGTTTGAAGAAACTAACAATTAGAATTTGCTTCTTCTCACTTTTCACTTTGCTTCTTCTCATTTTTTCGAAAATGCTGCAACAATGATGGAATATTACCATCCTCACAACTGCTCATAATAGATCTTATGTTCTTATTCTCGATTGTGATTTTTTTTTTAATAAAGCGTCATCAATGGTGAAAAGTATAACATTGTGTAGTGTGGGTTGTATCATTTTTCGAGGTTATAATAAATTATATTTGTCGTTATAGTATAATATATTTGGAGTTATAGCATAGTATATTCGGGGTATTAATAACTTATATTTGGGGTTATAGCATAGCATATTCAAGGTTATAATAACTTATATTTAGGATTATAACATAATATAATTGGTATTATAATTGTGAACATTTGACATACATCGATGTAGTTGAAAGTATAACACTGTATAGTGTGGGTTATATCATTTTTAATTGGTTTTATCACATAATGTAGTTGGGAGTATAACGTTGTTTAATTGGTGTTATAACATAGTTTAATTGGGATTACAACATGGTTTATCATTATAGCATACTTTAATTGTGATTATAACATTGTTCATTTGGGGTTATAACATTATTTAGTTGGGATTATAACATTATTTATAAATCCAAAATATTATAAATTACACACGATTATAAACACAAATACAATCTTTTATAAACCCATGTATATAATATTATAAAGGGCAATTCTACATGGTAAGCACCAGGTATTCAGAAAAGCTAGTGGTATCTAATCTTATTTTTCTTTCTACATGGTAAGCATCGACTGTTTCAAAACTAACTGCCGTAACTATATAACCCAAAAAACGTTTGAATGGTCGTTATCTTGTGAAATTACGATATTGTCCTTATTTAATTCTTCCTCATCTTCTTCTTCCTCTGCATCCATACCCATCTTGTTTCATGAGCCCGTATTTCATGAACACCATTAACGATAATCTAATTGTACCCAAATTATTTCAAAAAAAAAACAACCAGTCTCCTGAGAGATCGTCTTTCTGAGAGACGTCTCTCAGGTCCAATCCAATAAAGCTTATTGCCTACATTTATTCTATATTTTCCCTGATTGACCAACCCATTTAGGGATAGTCTCTCAAAAAGACCGTATCTCACAAAAATTTGTGAAAAAAATTTAAATACTACTCAAATGGGCTAAAAGCCAAGAGACAAGCCCACAATTCGACTAAAGGTGCCCGATTGATTTTTGTATGCATCTTCATCATTAAATCTTCCAATTTCCGTCTTTCGTACAATTGGTGCACCTTCAAATTTCTCCACATTTTTTTGGGCGTCTTCCTCTCTTCCAAGTTGTTATCATCGTAGAGCTCACAGATTTTCAATTACAATTGATTTCGTAGGTATACTGTTCAACTCATATCGTCTCTTCTTGCTTCAGTATTGAGTAGTTCATTAGTCTCGCGCCTCCACTGTATTTCTTCATGTGCTTTTTTGGTTGTTGCCCGTATCTTTCCTTATGTATTGAGCAGGGGTGAAACTTATTCGGATTAAAACCGCAAATCGAATAACAAATATGGTTTGGTGTTTTTTAAATTTGGTTTGGACTAGGTTTGAAAATTCAAAAACCGAAATAATTTGGTTTGAAATTTTTAAAAACCGAAAACCGAATTATTAGACCGCACACCGAAATATTTAAGAAACTATTATAGCCCATTAACATAGCCCAAGCCCAAAACTTATATCTAATATCTAACTCTAAAAAACTAAAATCCCTAATGCCATATTCCCACTCCCAGCCGTCCCACCCCCTTGCCCTTTTTCATTCTCTCTTGTACTCTTATTCTTTGTATTCTCTCACTAAAAAATCCTAAGCCCAGCAGTCGACTGTCCACTCCCATCCTCTATTATTCTTCTTCAATCTTCTCCTTAGTGTTCCAATAGTCCACTCCAGCCGTCGACTTCACTCCGGCCGTCGATTCCACTCCAGCCGGCTTGCAAGTTCCAACTATCCCACTAAGTATTCTTCCTCTTTTATTTTTCGTTTGTTTATTTGTTTGATTAGGGATTTTGTGTTCGTTTAGGGTTTGATTTATGGTTTTTAAGTCTTCGTTTAATATTTGTTTTTTCTGTGTTTCTTTGAATCTATGTTTTTTCTGTTTAGGGTTTGTTTATGAATCGATTTAGGGTTTGTTGAATCTATGTTTTTTCAGTATGTTGTTGAAAAAATCTGCACGTCATGAATCTATGTGTTTTTGTGTGTATATTGTTGAAAAAATCTGCACGTCATGAATCGATTTAGGGTTTCTGTGTTTTGGAGTTATTGGGTTTGTTTTAATTAGGCCTAGGAAATTCGGTCTGGGCGGTTTGGATTCGGTTTACAAATAAAAAATGCGGTTCGGTGCGGCTCGGTCTAGAAACTAATTTGGTTCGGTGTTGGTCTGAAAATATGGAGACCGAATAAAATATGGTTCGATTTGGTTTCGATGAAAGTCCAAACCGTAGACCGAACTTTCACCCCTAGAATTGAGTAGCTTCAAGTTTTATAGTGCGTTTTTTATTGGGTGATGTTTTCTGAATATATACACTTTTGTTTGGGTTTACAGGAAGTGGCAAGTTTAGTTTAGTGTTAGAGGTTTATGCTAGGGTTTTTCTTTTCAATTACATGTTCATGAAAACCTAGTTGCTAAATCTTTTGGACGAATTTTATGTTGGGTACAGTGTTTATTAAGACAAATTGCTTTATTTTTTCTCTGGGATTTGTCTGCAATCTTAAATTATTGATGGGAGCGTATTGTTTTCGTTCAGTCATTTTGTCGAATAGGTGGTATGCTGAGTTTGTAAACCCTTGTTCTTGTGTCTTTATGAGTTGAAATGGTTACTTTTTCAAATTTAGAGAGAATTCTGATCATCCATACTCCAAATTTTGTTACCCAATTATCCGACATTTTTCTCTTTATTACTTCGCCTTTAATGATGGTCACAATTCCGCTGTATCAACATTGAATCTTGGTGACGAAGACAAAAGGAACAATTTACCACAGTTTTGGTCTTGTTCAGTTGGCTGTAGTATGACTTCATGTGTTCTACCTGCTTGTCGTGGTACAGGTGAAGACTCACTAAAGTAATCATTGAAGCTCACTCCTTCCAGAGCATATACTGGTTGGTGCCATTCAAATTAACGAAAGCTCACTCCTCATGCGCCTCATGCGCCTTTTGCAGTCCAGACTCTGATTTGTATTTTTAGTTCTCTGATTTCAAATAAGGTTGAAATAGTTTTTTTTTTCTTTTTTTTTTTTTGAGCCTGTTAGAAATAGGTTTTAAAGACCCATGATATTACTAATATACCCTTCAATCAAAATGATTTAAAAAAAACCCTAAATTTTAACCTAGAAGAACTAGTATTCGTGCTCATCAGTCATCGCCATTGTTGCTCTCGCCTTCTTGCTCCTTGCTCGCCAGCCATATTGAAGTATTGAAGTTCGAACCAGGTAAGTGGCCTTCCTTTCTTCTTTTTTCTTCTATTTTCTCTTTTCATTCCTTTCTTCTGATTCTATTTTTTCTCTTTTTTTCTTCTGTTTCGTGCTCATCAGTCGTCTTCAAACCATTTTTTTTCTTGCTCGCCAGCCATCTTCGAACCACACTGCATCTTTTTTCATTCCTTCTGATTCTCTTTTTTTTTTCTTTTAGAAGTATTTGGATATTACTTATTAGTGAGAAATTGTTGTTGATATTATCCTAAATTTTATTACTGGGTATACTGCATCTTCTGATTCAGTTATTCACTGAGAAATTGTTAATAATTTTTATTACTTGACTTTATTAGTGAGTAATTGTTGTTAATTATTTTTTTATAGCTTGAATTATGAACAAAACTAGTGTAATTGTGTTAGTAAATGTTGATTATTATTTTTTTATAGCTTGAATTTTGAACAAAAATTAGTGTAATTGTGTGAGTAATTGTTGCTTATTATTTTTTGCTTTCTTTATCTTTGTCAATATTTTAATTTTCTTTTTATTTCTTTTGTCAACTCTAGAGTCTAGACTATGTTATCGAGTTATCGTATCACTTTATGTGCTAAAGTAGTGTTTATCTTACTTTATGTTATTTTAATATGAAATTCATGTTTTAAATACCAAATATGTTTTAAAATTGATTTTGGAGCTTTTTAGCGAAATTGTGCGCCTCACATAAAAAAGCCCGCGCCCCGCGCCTCGGAAAATAAGACCTTTTGCGCCTCGGTGCGCCTTGCTCCTCTTAAAACTAAGGTTTTGAATTGGACACTGAAATATCTTGCCCCGAATTTGCTGCAGGATTGCACGACACTGTTGACTGTGAAGCTAAATGGCTGTAAGTACTCACTCTTCTCATGTTTGCGGTCCTGTTGTAAAGCTCATTTTGTGGATCTAAGGTCTTATTTATTGGCATTTACTATAATATATACTACAGAATCAAGTTGAACTCGTGAATGCAGTAGTTTTAAGTGCAATTTAATGCGTTTATTTTAATTAAATTTGATTCTTAAACTTGATGGTTCTGTGTCCTTGGTCACAAGCTCAAGGAAAATATTACTATTATTTTAATTTATTTTTATGATCTACTTTGTAATGCTGATTTACAAGCCATTGTCAAATTGGTGTCTTGTTCCACATCATATGTTGTTTTCCTTGGTCGCTAGTTCTTCTGCTAAGTGCAATATCATGAAACAAATGGTTTTGGGATGTTTTTATGTTTTCATATGTCGATTTGGTCCAAATCCTGAAATCGAATTATCTTCTTAGAAACTATATTGTTCCTTAATCCTTACTAGAGTGTAAATATAGTAAATCTTAGTTTTATCTGGGGTTTTCCTTATTCCAACTTCCTTGCCCTCAATTTACACATGGATTTATATTGCTGATCTCTTGTCACCCTTATAATATTAATTTTGTCTCTAGATGGAAAATGGATCAACACAGTATGTATGGTAGATGCAGATGACATATTCTGCAATTCCCCTGAGACAAGGAAATACTACAGGGAATGAGCAGTGAAAAATAGGTCTAGGAAATTGGTTTTTTGAACATGATTTTCTTTGTGGTTATATGTTTGAATTTCCTTTGGATTAACGATAATTGTTTTAGTCCTGTCTTATGCTTTGCTTCATTTGCAGACTGTCCCTGTTAACCCTAAACCTTTCTTGAACAATTTGACTGGAAAGCCTGTTATAGTGAAGCTGAAGTGGGGAATGGAATACAAAGGTAATTTTTTGTGATCACAAAATTTGTTTTCAGTTTTGCAGCCTCACTCTCATTTCCTTCAATTTCTTTTTTTTTTGTTTTTTACATGTTTTTATTTTAGGTCTGTTTTGTTAACACTTTTATAAACTTGTGTGGCTGTGCCCCCAAGGCCTGTGTTAATCAAACGGAAAGGAGAGGCGATAACTTATGCTTTGCTTTTAGTTTTCTTGGGATGTTACTGTGTTCATAATTTTGTCTTCCTTTTGATTGGCCTTCAGAATGATAATGTTTTTCTTATTGCATATTGCAGGTTATCTTGTGTCAGTTGATGGCTACATGAACCTACAGGTGCATTCCAACATCAACTACCCTTTTCAGACTGTTTTTCAATCATTTTTTAAAAGTTTATAGATGCTTTTTCATTTAGTCTATTGTTAACTATCATAGTTGCTGTCTGCAGTTGGCAAACACGGAAGAATATATTGAGGGCCAGAAAACTGGAGACCTTGGGGAGATTCTCATCAGGTAATTATAGCTTTCACGAGACATTTGTTGCTGCAAAACTAATTTCATACTATTCTTTGCTCTTCTATATCTCTTATAAATACGCTCCTAAATCCCAACTTAAGGTAACATTGATTTGAGGTGCCGAGATCAAATTTATACTTGAATAGAGTCATGCTTTAAGTGTATAGAAAGCAGAACTCTGAAAAATGGGATGAATCCAGTGATTGAATAATGTGGTAGTTATTTGTGTGAAGAGGAAGAAGAGGCAGGGGTTTACTCACGTCCCTTCATTTTCTGTGATTTGTATTTTATTAGCCAGTTTTTAAATGCACTCCGTCTGATTTTCATTACTTGAAACGTCTCGTTGCAAGTATTAAAAACCAATGGAAGTACTTATTAGTCCATCCCAACCCTTGCCTTGAGGAGAGTATAGTAGAGAGGAAAAGTGGATGATGTTATTTTTGAGGCTAAACTTGAAGAGTAAAAGTAGAATGTCATTTTCAAGCCAGGATAAACCCTTTTTATGTGTACATGGAAGTATATTTTGTGCAAATCTAACTTTCTAAACCATGATTTAATCACAATACGGATTATTTCGCTGAATAGTGGCAAAGTCATGTATCTTGTTTTTGTTCATCACTCAGCCGCCGGCCTTATCAAACAATACTAATACATTTTTTTATTTTGAGTAGGTGCAACAATGTCATGTATCTTCGTGGAGTTCCTGAAGATGAAGAGATAGAGGATGCTGACAGAGATGACTGATTTGTAATGCGAGGCGGCTTTTTAGAAAACACTCTGTTAGTCGAGAAATCTACTGTGTTTTCAGGACTTATTGTGGCTCATGTAAAACCATTTCGTTTATGAAAAATACATTTTGTTTTGATGATTCTAAAACCCCTTTTTTTAGATTGATTTTTCCCTTTTACTGTTTTTATCTCATACTTGAAGATATGTTTAGTTGAACAGATTTTGAGGTGGAAAAAGACCCGTCCTAAGACTCAAAATACGAGTACCAAAAAGTACTGTTGTGATATTGATCTTAGAATAAAACGTGCTTTCAATTACTAATACAAAACAATCAACTACTACCAACGAGTAAACTCGTGATATTGATTTTCGAGTAATACATATTACCAATCGCTAATACAAAACAATCAACTATAAGCGAGAAAAATTTCTAAACCATGGAGAGCAATGAGGGAACCCTATGTTGATCAAACTAAAGCTTAGCGTCGACAGTGAGCCTTGCACATGTATAGGCAGTCATAGAAACAAGGACCACCGCAGTGAAGAGGGCAATCAAGCTTCATTCCTTTGCACCTCCCTTCTCCCATGCATTGTGCAAATTCTCCCAATGCGAAGTTTCCCCTACCAAACCCTCGTTTCCTTGCTCTATGTCCCTTTCCTCCTCGTCTCCCTCTACCACAAGGTCCCCATTTCCACCACCCTGCTCCACCGCCTCCCCAACCCCATCCTCCTCCACCACCTCCACCTCCACCACCTCCACCTCCACCTCCACCACCCCATCCCCAAGCATAACCGCCACCTCCTCCACCGCCACCACCATTGCCACCTCCACCACCTCCGCCACCACCACTTCCATTTTGGAGTGTATTGTCCCTAAAATTAACTCGAGTGTAATTCAAACTAGTATCATTATGTTGGTTATCAATCTCGGAAGTAAGATTCAGTAGAGTTGTAGACGTACTAGCGTGTTGATGGCTACTACAACCGTCAAAGAAGACTATATAAAGCAAGAAAACGAAGGTTGATAAAATATTTGTAGATGCCATCTCAATTCTGAAGTCACTACAAAATTGAGCATGAAATGTTGGACTATAAATATTATGCAGCTTGATACGTAAAGCTTACAGGTTACGGTTACATGATATCCTTTTCCAACACTCATTCCCATTTCCCATATATAGCTTAGTGACAAAAGGTAGATTGCTGTACACTCATGAATATATTAAATACACAACAATTAGAAGAAGATGCAAGTGGGCAGACAAAGCTACTCATTGAGTTGTTACCAAAACTCAAGACCATAAATCTTACTATTAGTAACAACAACTAGAACCAGTTTGTTACAACCATAGTCTTGTAGGATCAGATGGACCTTTCATTGGTTGTACTCCACATCTTAGTCAACCAACCTATACTATATCAATAAGGGGAAATTCCCATTCCCTCCGTTCGCTGAAAATAACCTCCATTATTGATTATTTTTAAATAAATCTACGCATTTGGTATAACTGCTTGAAATTAATTCAACTATCGTTTATTCGTAATTGTTTGATCACAAAGAAACTTTAAAGATGATTATAAGAGGTAGGTTTATTTTTATCAAATATATCTAGTAGTTGGATTAATTTAAAAATAAACAATAGATAGATTTAATTTAAGTGCATTAAACAAATGTTGGTTATTATTGGTAATTTCCTTTATTTTTAAATCATACTCATATTTTGCCCTATATATATACGTACATACTATTTTAGTCCATTTCATTAAATTTGCCGTATTACTATTTTTAACATGGCCTACTATATCCCGCTAAAACTTATAATTTATTTCCTGTATTAAAATTTATAATTATTCCACCAAAAAACATGGTCCCACCAATAACATCTTATCAAAATACCTACTCCATCCCTGACTCTCGAGGAGCAATTTTGGGGGGGATTGAAAACTATAAAATATAGTTTGGTGGGTTCAACAATAATACATTAGATCAAAATAATACTTAATCATCATAAATGGTGTGTATTAGTATTCTAAGGATGGAGCTACGTCAAAATAATTCGACTTACCCGTTAATAGATAGAGATGTGCCATAATAATGAAGGTTCCAATAATTAAAGTTCCAACCATATACCATATCATATGCCCATATTTTTTAATATTTTGATATGTAATAAATACACATCAAAGTGAGCTCATTCAAAATTGGCATTTGATGTAATCTCTCCATCTTAAGTTAATTAATTACTCTTTTTATTTCAAATTATTTTTTATTTGATTATAATTAAATTTTATACAGAGTTTTCTCTTATTATCAATCATCAAAATAACCCTTTTAATGTTAAATCGGCCTTATAACCTAAGTTTTCAACAAGTCTCAACCCTACATTCTAAAAAATATTCAAAATCATTACGTATCATTTGATTTAGGTCAAAGAGGATATATTTGAAAAAGATTAAAACAGTTTTGAGTTTTAGCATTACTTTTCTCATTAGGGATACATTTTTAAATGTTAACAGAATATGTGACTGATTATTTTCTCCTAATTTTTTCTACTTTCGATAACTATCTCTCAAGTTGAGTTATGATTGGTATGATGTTATACACTCAACTTACAAGTATTTTAATCGGTGCCGGATTATGTTTTTGTTTAATGTTCTCTTTGATCGTACATGTCTCTTGCCCTCTTTTGTAGGAGGGCATGGGTATGGTATGTTTGTCTATACCCATCGGCTTTGACTGAGTGTAATGATAGTATGCGATAATTAATAATAATATCTTATGATGTAACTTATGTTTATAAAATATTTCAATTTGACAAAAAAAACAATTATTAGATTTAGAAGACTATATCGTTATAAATTTTAGCTAAACAAAATTAAAAGCTTTGCGTGTTAATTTTTTTATTGTAAAAAAGGCTAAAAACCGAGAACTTGACGAGAATCGAATTCATTAGTGTATAACAAGTTAAATTGGGCTAAAATTTTATTCATAATTTTTTTGTATCAATAATTTTACATCACTAGATCGGAAGAAAATTAATGGGACCTCACTTCACCAACTAAAGATTTATCTTCAATAAACTACAAGACATCAAAAGTTCTTTTTTTTGTTATCCAATAAAAAAAAGGAATATTTGCCATCTTCGCATGTAAGCTTTTATCGCCGCTTATTATATTCGTTGGACGACTTGCTGAAACTTTGCTTACAGGGAATTTTTCATGCCCATGCTTACAAAGAGGATGGTCCACATGGATATGATAAATACAAGGAAGAATATATATACTTCCTCCTCCGTTCCTCCGTTCTGATTTACTTGCTATCATTGCATGGGCACAAAGATTAAGAAGTTACTGTGCAATGACGAGTAGTAGGTGGAAAGTTGCGTTTTTGAAATTTTTTAATATTATTTGTTGAAAAATAAAAAAGAAAAATAGGAGTAATTAGATATAGAGTATGATAAAAATAGAAATAGGTATAACTTTAAATGATTGCTTTTTTACTAAAATGGGAAATGTAGCAAGTAATATGAAATTTCCCAAAATGGAAAATATAGCGAGTATTATGGAACGGAGGAAGTATAAAAGTACACCTACTGAGAGAGCGTCTCTCAATGAGACAGTAATTGATTATTTAATTGTATAAAGTGTGTCTCACAATAGTAGCGTATCATACAACATCATACAAGTAAAGTTGAGAATGATATTCAAATAGCAGGTCGTCTTCGATGAGATCGTCTCAGTATTAGACGGACCAATGTAATAAACTAATTTCACTCGCTGATAACTTTACACTAACGGCTCGTTTGGTAGGTGATCATAAACGATGGTAATGTGAATGAAAAATTTAGTGTAATTTTAGTTGAAAAATCTTTTGTCTATCTTGATGCCCATGCTTATCCAACTCCAATCATCTCATTTTCTTCATAAAATTCATTTCAATGCATTACCATTGGGAGATGTGGTATTAAGTGGTAATGAAAATTTGTATACACAAAAACTTTTTTGTGATCAAAGTTTCATTACCATGGGAACGATATGGATCTTTTAATGAAATCTTACACTATAAATCATTCTCATTACCACCATTTAGTACCACTAATCAAACGGGCCGTAAATGCACATGCGTAAGTCTAATTGAGATGGTCCCACTTTAAAAACGTCTTATTTAAAAATTTGTGCTTAAATAGTAAGGTGTATACCCTAAGTTGAATAGATTGAAAGAAAATGAGACTGAAGTACGACATTTTAAAATTTATATACATTGAGAAGTAGGAATGAGTGTAGGTCTAAAATGCTACTCAAATCCTGAAAAAACATAAAGCATTCATAATTCTTCATTTTAGAATACAATTTTTATAAGGAAAAATTGTCGGGAATAATCCCTACTTTTAAAGTTTTCCTGTGAATAACCCAGATTTTTAATTATTTATAAATAATTCGAACTTTACAATATTTTTGTCACAGCACCCCCTCCTCAAAGTGATCGGGTATAGCAGGTAAAGGTCCGTTTTGTGACCTATTTTCTACCTTATAGCTGCTGCCTTCATCTTCCTCTTTCCTACACCCATTTCCCCAATGTTAACCCAAACCTTAGGAGAGAGAAAGTTCAAATCAATCTAAACAATCCAATGTTCCAATTTGATTTTCTTTGGAAATTACATCACTTACCCACTTAAAAAATTTGTAATTCGCATCCTACCATTACAAATGTTCATCGAATTATAATCTGAAATTCAATAGATGTATACAATAAAGTAATATATAAATACTTACAGGCCATTTTGGATATGAATAGAACCGTTCCCCAGCACGAAAACCTTTCCTCGCCATTGTCAATTTTGCAACAATTCCATGCTCACATTTCACACTTTTATTCAAATTTGAACCTCTACTTTATGCTGAACAACAATGAGAATTCATTTTTTTTTAAAAAAAGAGGAAAAAAAAAGTGAATTGATGATTTGAACTTTCTTTCTTCAAGGTTTGGGTTAACAATGGAGAAATGGAGGTAACAAAGAGGAAGATGAAGGCAGCAGTTGTAAGGTAGAAAACAGGTCAAAAACGAACCTTTACCTGCTATACCCGGTCACCTTGTGGAGGGGGGTGCTGTGAGCAAAAATATTGCAAAATTCGGATTATTCAGGAATAATCAAAAGTACGAGTTATTCACAGGAAAACATAAAAAGTAGGGATTATTCCCAATAATTTTTCCTTTTTGTTAAAAGAATATTTAATGGCTAATATATATCCATAAGTACGCGTTCTTAAAAATCATATATAGATAACAATAGTTAAGAGTTGGATATTGTACTTTAGTTAACTGTTATTTGGTATTTAGTTACATAATAATATGCTAATGGAGTATAATTAAACTAAGCAAATAAACCATAAGCTAGACCGTTATGAAGTTATGATACTATGAAATCCGATAAGAGTGCAAAATCATTGAGTTTCAAGTCTCAAAGTAAAATTTATGGTTTAGATTTGGATTTGGGTTTGGGTTTGGGTTTGGGTTTGAATTTGGATTTGGTGACCTTGATACATGTTATCAGCCATAACATAAAAACTTAAGGTTGTTTGGCAAATAGTTTATTGAGCAACTTTAGTTTATTTTAATACAAATAGAACAAGTTGTTTTTGAACAAGTTGAAATAGCTTATTGTTATGCAGCTGTTTTGAACAAGCTGCTCATACTAACAGGTTCAAAATCAGTCGGTCAAACCACTAAATAAAATCAGCTGGTCAAATCAGCCTTTGTAATATGTTATCAGCTGCCAAGTAACAGTCGTTTACCAAACACCCTCTTAATAATCTTGTGCAATGGGCTGAATAATGAATAGGAGTAGAATTTTGTTTCTTGTAAAATAGAGAATATTTGAACTAAATAAGAGTTTTTATCAAAAAAAACCCATAAAACAAGACCATTTTCAAATATAAGCGTGTAATTTCCAAACCAGAGGTTTTGGCTGTTCGCACCTACTAAGTGCGAACATATTGAAAAATTAAAATAGGCTGTTAGCACTTACTAAATGCGAACAGGGGTTCTGTTGCTGTTTTAAATCAACAGTTTGTTCGCACTTAGTTAGTGCAAACAGTCCAAAACTTTGGTTTGAGAATTTACTCTTATATTTGAAATAAGTTGAAAATGATCTTGTTTAATGCTTTTTTTGATAAAAATTCTTACTTAGTTCAAATTTTCTAAAATAGAAGTAAAAAAAAAGCAAACTTTGCCAGTGGGCCTATTTGTTACTATAGGCCCACCGGAAAATAGGCCCACCGGCAAAGGCTAACCAATGGGACGGGTAGTCTTTGCCAGTGGAAGTATAGTAACAAATAGGCCTACCGGCAAAGACCACCCGACCCGTTGATTAATGTGGGTGATTTAGGAGGAAGCAGCTTGCAGGTTTTAAATAGAATCACTAATCAGTTTTTGAGTTTTGAGTGCATTACATGAATATGGATCACTGTAATAGTCAAATTACAAATTGCACTATTTGGAACAGTTTCTCATTGTCAAATTACAAAATCTATTTCATTTCAGTATTTGCATACGAGTATATGATGAAGAGCAGGAGTACTGGGAAATTCGGGCAGTGAAAGCAGATATTAAGATGAATAGACATCCATTTTAAGAGGGTCACCATGTCCGCCTCATTTATAGAACATGAATTGTTTATTGTTCATCAAATTAAGAAATAAGTAAGAAAATGTGCAGATTACATCAAAGCCAAGGTTACATGCTTATAAAATTACACCTCAACTAAGCCCCAATGCACTATTTAGAAACTCCGAATTAAACGAAAATATATAGTTCTAAAATAATACGAACCCGTCTAAACTTGCATTAAAAAAACTCCTCTAAACTGATCAGACACAATAAACTAACACATATAGGGTGAAGAACAAAGAAGAATATGACAGTGCTACTCTCCAACTCTAGATTTGGAAGATGATAACGCCTCCATCAGTGTTTCCCATGCCACCAGAAACTGAAAATAAGCAACTGCACAAAAGCACTGAAATACTTGCTTCCCATCTGCTAAACCAAACCCAACTACAAAACTACCACAAGAAAGCAGTCGCAAATTGGAATCCTCGCTTCCCATGTGCTAAGCAGCTCGGAAATGCTACCATTTTCCCGTTGAATATTAGATCAGCAGAACTTCCAATGATTATTACAGTTGACACAAGTTACAAAAGTTGTCATGGGTTCATCAGCACTCCGTGTTTGCAGCTGGTAATATGTACACTTGCGCTGACCACATCTGCCACATTTAAATTGGTCAGTTGTGGCCTTTGGTGGGCCGCCACGCTCGCAATCAAATAGCGCCTTTTCTTCAATCTGCTTGTTTTCTAATCGTCTTTGCTCACTGGCCATTTCTTCGGCTGTCAAATTGACGATTCTTTCAGGCTTAATGTATCCTAAAAGGACTTTCCTGCGAAAATCTGGATTGTTTGCATCCTTGATGTTGAACATAATGCTTCGATATTTAAACTTGTGAGTACCATTAGAACGACCCCACTTTTCATACATAACAGACTCTACTGAAACAGCCACTCGAATCGGATCACAAGCATCAACTTCTTCTTTATAGCTTTCGTCTGCCTCACCTGAAACTTTGGATAAAGCTTCTAAAAGAAGCTCTCGCATCTTATCGCGTATGGGGTCACCAGATTTAATCATGGAAGACAACTTTGGTGGAGTATTACCAACAGTGGATGGCTTCTTTGCGCTGGAGCCTGGCTTCTCTTGTTTTAATGTTCTTTCCACCTTGACAGGCGCCGCTGAACCAACACTTTCAACCTTCCCTGCACTGCCAAATTCATACTTCAAGTCCACAGGACCTCGGTCGGTCTTGGCAATCTTTTGTGGTCGGGGAGAACTTTGCTCGACTTTACCACTTTCCCTTCTAGAGGTTTTCTCCACCTTGACAGGAATCGGTTTCTTCGCACTGTCACCATTAATGGATTCCACTTTTACCGAATTACCAGCACCAGAAATACCATTTTTCTTCTGTGATGTTTCTTCAAGTATTATACTTTTCCATATCTCAATTAAATCAGTAGCAAAACTCTGAATCTTCCTTCTAGGATGTTTTGTAAGATGCCGTAGACGCTTTCCTACCTGAAGTACACTTGACTCAGTTCAAAGCATAATAATGTTCGTAAAGGTTGGAAATGAATTTATCATATACATTTACAAGTTTAAAGAAGATTTCATTAAGCAGTTCATAAAAGCACAAGTATTAATTATCAGGAAATGGCAAAATGCATAATATATAATGTCACAGCACTGTGATCATCTGCCACAATTTGGTAATTTGCAGTCCTTTTCTAGAAAGCACAAATTACAATAACATTCTATACAATGCCCTAAAAGCCTAAAGATAAATACATCTCCCTCCAGCCATCTCCTTGATTTCGCACCCACCCCTTCGAAATCCTATTCTGAGCACAAGCCTAAAGTTACTAAATAAGGCATTTATTGAACAATTAATTAACACATTCTTTAATTCAGGTTAGCAGCAACTCTGCAGCACAAGTGCATTATGCAGCCTGATTTTAACAAAAGAGAAGGAAAATCCACATTTAATCATAAAAAACTTTCGAAATATTTTCGTAGCATAACACCTCTCACAATGAGCTCCATCCAAATCCTACCCATCGAAACCCCTCCCCAAAAGATAGTCAAATAGCATTTTGCCGCAGAAGGCATGTATTTAAACTCAAAATAGCTTCTGGAAACACAGCTAATGACTTGATTCACGAGTCACTGCTAACGGATGAAAAGCACTAGCTCTATGATAGCTCATTCTATTTAAAACAAGAGAGTTTACAATTTGTATCAGTCTTTGTAATTGACTTTTATTTCAAGACTTAACCCCGGGTAAGACCATTTTTGGTACATTCTTGATGTATATACAGTTTGTACTATCAGATCATGTATATCCAACAGTAAACATTTGATGTCATGAATGACAAACTAGTATATTCATAGCTTCTAAAGCCAAACAAATTGCAAATGTTACCATTACCATCAAACCCTCTCTTACTTTTTAACACCCTCAACACACATGGCCTGTAAGGCCTCATTCAAACTGTATTCACCAAATGAGCTTCATTGATGGGAGAATACAGTAATTGAATGATATGGAATCAATTAAGTCTATTGTTGATCGTCCAAAGAAGCATATGAATGAAGTCTGAAATGCTCGAGTTACAAAGTACCTAAAAATGTTCATAAAGCCAAACATCGAGCTCCTAATTAGGATGAAAATTACATCATGTCATTCAATAAATAGAGATTCTTAACCTAATTTGATGGTGGATTTTATTTAAACAAATTCCTTGTGAATTAACAAAGTACCAACTTTGTGTAACCACTCCCTTCTACTAGATGTAATTTGTGTTGCAAATTGAAACTCGGAAGACTTGGCATAGTGAATAGTGTTTAAGATGAGCTCCAAAACCGCACTCTTTCTTGAGTTTGTCAAAAGAGAAAGTGACATCCCTTTTGTATTTTATTTTTGTGTAGCCTTAATCTTACTCCAAGAACGGTTCTTCCCGTTTCTATCTCATAAACCTACATAGAGAACCACTAGGACATACCAAATATAGTGATGCAACAAATGAACATTTTGCGCAAAGTTTATGCAATTTCATTTTTCATATTCTTTCCTTTTTTATCCCTCCTCCCTATTTATGATCCAAAAAACCTAAATAACAAATGTGACTTGAGTTCACAAAAAAACAAAAGGATGCATGCAAGTCATATTTCCATTGTTCAAATCTATGTGGTTGCAACATCTTGGAAGTTCTGCTGCATAAAGATCTTTAATCTTCTACATTACGCCTAACACTGTCAAAACTATAACTTAATCTTTCCAAAAACAATAATTCCATATTGTGTCACTCTTACAGCTCACTAATCCCATAAAATGTAGAAACGGAGCTTGATCAATAGCTAGCAACAAATGAAGAAATCGGAAAATAAAAAGAAGTAATGGGTTACAACTAAGGTCCCAACTACTTCACCACTATGACCTGGTAAGGAAAACAAAGTAATGATTTCTATTAAATATTGGAGAATGTCGGAAGTCTAGAGCCTCATCTAGCAAATTGTCTCCTAAAATTTTCCCTATGTATGCATAACTATATAGACATCTAAACATCAACAGCCTGGTCACACGATAATTAAAGCTCTCAATGACATTTGAATTACATCTAATGTAAACAAATGGAAGGTTGAAGTAATGATAATTCCTTCATGACTGTCCATTACAGGGTTATGGAACTTTGTTCCAAACCGGTTGTATGGGCAATTAATGTGGGTCTATAGAGTAAACTAGCTCTCTAATCTACAAGGCTAATCTTTTTGGTGAATTCTCTCATTTGTTCTATAACAATGGTATTGGGTTCATAGAGTAAGAGCTCTCTAACCTACTAGGCTAATCTTTTGGGTGATTTCTGCCATTTGTTCTATAACAATAGTATCGAACTCGAATTGGTAGCCTCATGATAAGCAAATATTTTACCCATAATCTATTATACCTTAACATAACACCTTAAAATTTCAACACTTGGTAATAACATAATATCTACAATGTATAAAAGAATGGAAGCCAAAACAAGACCTGCGTAGAAACAAGAATCTGATAGTTAACAGGAAAATCTTTAAGTTCCTTCAAAGCATCAAGGCAGCGACTTTCCTCATCGGAGCTACCGTTTTCTCCTGCTGCTGCATCTGCCGCCTTCTTGGCGGCCTCAAACAACTCCACAAGGTCCTTCTCCATCACTTTTAATCGCTCTCTTCTCTTTTATCTCCAGCTAATTTTCCTCTGTAATTGGGCTTTCCGTTCTTGAAATTTAAAATTCACTCACTGCAACCGAAATATCACATAAAATCATGAGAATTATACCAATTTTTTTACAAACACGAATTTCGAAAACCAAACCAAACAAAAAGCTCTCAACTTTAAACCCAAAAACCCTAATCAAACAATTCGTCGTCTGTGTCAACCATGAAAAGTCAATAAATCCAATCAAAAACAAAACTATTTAAATCAACTAATAGCCTGATTAGCAAGCGATTTCTAGCCAATAAGCCCTATAAATCAACCCAGAAATAACGGATTGAACAAACAAATAGACAAGGAATCAAACATTTGAATAAGGAAAAATAAAAAATTAGTCATATAACATTACATTGAATCAAGAAAGGTTGGAAAAAGTGAAAACAATTAGTTGTTTACAGGAAAAAAATTAAACCTGGTAAAAAAGGAGATGAAAGATCGAGGTTTGAAACTTGAGAGGATGAGGGTGTTTGAGTTGTGGGTTGCGCAGCTTAACAGAAGACAACAAACCGAAGCCTTATTTTGGCAACCTAGGTTTCCATCGTTGATTTTTCCGTACTTTAACAACTCTCACAAGAAATTCGCTAGAATAGTCTAAACTATTCATGATTTTCCTATAATAAATTTACATATTGATTAATCATGGATAATTTTAACTTTGAGGGGTAATCTAGTAGTTAAAACAGTCGTATAAATTAATCTTATTTTAATCACAAGTTTAACGTCTAAATATTTTTAATTGATGGTGGTAGTAATTAAAAAATTCTACGATGATTAGAATCTTGTTAATTTATAACGTGGTTATGAATCGTAATACTAGTTCGAAAACTTATAGTTGAGCAATTACCCAAAACAATTTGGAAAGATTATAATACTAGTTCGAAAACTTTTATTAACTCGTGTTGAGAATAATATATATATATATTTATGATATTATATTTATTTATCTTTTCATATTATTTCTAAAAACAAAGGACAATTTCATCTGTAATTCATATAATCAAATGTATTAAGATTTCTTTTTGATAAAATTTCAATAATATTTTTATTATCAAATCATCATGAAGTACATTATAGTAAAATATTATATTAAAATAATGAGCCACGATAACATGTTTTTTCGTCAACATCTAAAAACAAAGGTTTATATTATAATTGTATCTAACAAAGGGGTTCAATTAATTTATGTTTTATTGTTGGTAAGCTACATACTTTTTATTTGCAATTGTATTTGTTCATATTTATTTGTCGTTGTTTCTAGAAAATACATTTATTATATGTTTTTTCCCTTTTAACTATAAAATTAGTTTTTATATCAAAATCATATATTTATGAAAAAAGTACTTATAGTTCCGTGCGTGCACGGGTAAATACCTAGTTAATTTATAACGTGGTTATGAATCGTAATACTAGTTCGAAAACTTATAGTTGAGCAATTACCCAAAACAATTTGGAAAGATTATAATACTAGTTCGAAAACTTTATTAACTCGTGTTGAGAATAATATATATATATATATATATATATATATATATATATATATATATATATATATATATATATATTAATATATATATATATATATATATATATATATATATATATATATATAATATATATATATATTAGGGTAGAGATCCAATAAGAAGGGGTGTGAAAATAAGAAGGATAGGAAAGTATCACATATTAATTAAGAAAGCATCACAATTTTTTTCTGTTCTTAAACAAGTGCAAGATGAACCATTGATATAAGATCTAATGGATAAAATTCCTTCCTATCCTTCTTATTTTCAAATCCCTTCCTATTAGATCCTAAATCTATATATATATATATATATATATATATATATATATATATATATATATATATATATATATATATATTATATATATATATATATATATATATATATATATATATATATATATATATATATATATATATATATATATATATATATATATATATATATATATATATATATATATATATATATATATATATATATATATATATATATATATATATATATATATTTGGGATCAAATGAGAAGGGGTCTCAAAATGAGAAGGGTGAGAAGGAATCTCATCCGTCTAGATCAAATATCAATGGTCTGGATTAGTTAGCTCCTTGCACGCGGTTCAGCATATTTTTTTACCCAGTTTTTTACATTTTATATCATATCTAAAGATACTATGTTCTTAGAAAAAGATACTATGTTATGAATAAGGGTTACTATGATTATGTATAGTTACTGTCTTCTCTTAATCTTATACAGAACATCGTAACTTTTTAAAATAAACATAGTAACCTTTAATCATAACATAGTATCATTTTCTAAAAACATAGTAACCTTAAATCATAACATAAAATGGAGAAGAAGATCGACGAGAAAGATGATTTTCACCCGTTAGATTTTCATAAGATTAATGGGTATAAATCCTTCTCATCCTTCTCATTTTGAGACCCCTTCTCAATGGATCCCTCCCCTATATATATATATATATATATATATATATATATATATATATATATATATATATATATATATATATATATATATATATATATATATATATATATATATATATATATATATATATATATATATATATATATATATATATATATATATCTTTCTTACACCATAATAGATCAATTGAAGGACAAAATCCACCTAACTTACACCATAATAGATCAATTGAAGGACAAAATCCACCTCCAAACAGCACCAAAAACCAACCACATATTGTTGTCTCAAACCCCCTTTTTATCCCTTTATACACTTACATACTCAAGCTAAACACTCTACCCAAAATCCTCTTTTGTTCTAGTCTAAATTATGCATCATTACAAGCGTACAAAGGCTAAAATAAGAAGTAAAAAGAGCCCCTATTATCCATTTTTATCCAGCCATAAATTCAAATACATTGCTACCATATTCATCGAAGAACATGCACTAGAATATAACAAAGTTTCAAATACAAAAACACCTTCTTTTTTCTCATCAAATCTTCTTCAAGAAAAACCCATTTAAACTTCTGAAAATTTATGGTTAGAAACTCAAATCTTTCATAAAAATAATCTTCATTTGAAGAGCTTTTCATAGACACCAAACTTGAAAACACCCATTAAGAATAAAGTGAGTTATACTTATTCTTTTATTTCACTAGTTTTGATAAAATTTGTTCATGTAAAATTCTTTTTACATGAAGTCTTTCTAAAACTAAAATTATTATAAAATATCTACAAAAAATGTTGCAGATACCCACGCTTAAAAATGCATTTAGGCATGCTTATAAGTGAGGCTGATAGATTTAGCCAAGCTTAAAAATGCATTAATGGATATTTCATCATAATAACTAAGAAAAATAATCTCTTAAGAAGGCTTAGAAATTTAGGCTAAAGGAAGGAAGTTTGAAACATTTTTCTTCCATCAACTTACAATCTCCTATTTTTGTTTCCTAGCCAAAAACTCTCTAGTTGTGGGACTTGTTCAACAAGTGTTGCTCAACACTAATCAATCTCCAAAGTAACAAAATATCAAAGAGTAAGTAAATCTAACAATTTTTAGTTAGAAATCAAAAGTCATTATAGAAAAATCCGAAATAATGCTTTTTTTTTAATTCTTTAAAAATAATTTTAGCAAAGGAGTTGGATCTTAGTTATTGAGAAGTTGTACCAAAGGTTAATGAGTATGTTTGGAGCTAAGTATATCAAAAGTCATTAAGTTATTGAGGAGTTCAATAAACTTGTTTTTAAAAATAAAATTCCCAAAAAAAAGTTCTTAAATTTTGAAAAATGAAATCAAAATGATAATTTTGAGTATGAAATGATTTATTACATGTATTATTATTGTGGGCATCATGCATGTTAACTTTATGAATTATTGTATATTTAAAGGCATGATTAACACTACTTTGTGAAAGTAATTGTGATGGAAAGGTTTATATGGACTTGGAAATACTTGATATGCATTTTAAAGTAATTTTCAGGAGTAATATGTTAAGAAAATCTCTTGGATATTTTTGTTGAAAGTTATTCGTTAAAATCATATTATAATGTCATCAACAAGTTTTGGCCAGAATAATTAGTTTGGAATTTTTCTTGATTTTTGAGTAATCGTTAAATTTTTTGTTGGTAGATTGTGAAATAGTAAAATATAAAATTATTATCAAATGAAGACATATGGACTTGAAATTTTTATCACATACTCATATGGATAGCAACTAATATTTTTCAATGTTTGGGAATAATTTATTGACTTTTAAGGGCCTTAATAATTTTTATTCGGTTATTAATAATCGGTAAGCTAGAAAACGGTAAAATATAAAATAAATACTAAATGACATCTTTTTGACATGAAAATTTTATGAGACATTTATATAAACAGTAGGTACATGTTAGAAAATTTATATCGATTTTCGTGACCATATATGGACTTAGATAAATTCTATTTGCTTTATCGATAGACTAACGATATTAATTATTACAAATACCCTATGTGATTTTTAATGGTTATTTAAAATTTTCTATACCTTAAAACAGTTTATGGAACATTATAAAATTTTTATATGATTTTATTCGAACTCAAATAATTTTAAATCGATTTTATTTTATTTATCGATATTATGCATATACAAAATAATAAAATATGATACATGACTTTTATAAGTTTAAATATCCTAATAAATGTGTAGTATGACTTCGAGTACTTTGTTATAATTTTATGAAGCTAACTATTAATTATTTACTAATTTATCATATTAATGGAAATTATTTATTTATTAAAAGGTGTAATATTGATAATTAAATTGGAGTAAAATAGATATATATCGATAAGTTATAATTGTATCAATAATCTACTGCCTCATAGTGTAAAATAAGATTAACTTAGATGGTTTATAAATTTTATGGATTTAAGACATCATTTAAATAACGATAAATACCTAAATTGTCGAAAATAATCGTAAAACTATTATAAATTGACATAACCAATTATAATCTGATGAGACAACCTTAATGGTCGGTTTGGGAACCTATATTTCATTTGCAGATGCAGATTTCAGTCAAATTATGTGTTTGGATATATTCTAATTTAAAAAGTTGAATTTGGCCCACCAAAAATAATAAGAAGACCCAGATTTCAAAATAAGACCCAATGCCTGTTATTTGGAAATACATAACACTAGGAAATTAAACACGCACTCTACTTTTCGCTTCTTATGGAAGTTTAGAAATCTTAGATATTTTTTGCATTTATCATTGTTGGATTCCCTTGGCTTCATTCTAATTATCTATTCTACTAGTTTTCAATTATCTTGTTTGAATCTTTTGATGTTTTAACTAGAAAATAAGGTTAATTGATTGCATTTTTTTTTTCAATTTTTGCTAGTTGGAATTATCGTCTGCAAAAACAAAGATTAAATACTTGCCTACTTTTCATATTTCAATTAACTTGCTATAGCATTCTAGTTGAAGCTTCGAATTTTCATATAATATTTTATTTTGCGTAAAAGTTCTTGTTGTGGCAACAAATATAGAACTTTCTAGCATTAGATATATGCTTATCTTTGTTTTTCTCTCACCTTGTCATTTATTGTTTAGTAGAACTTTTCTAGCATTATCTCTGTTTTTCTAGCATTAGATATCATTCAAATTGTACAACTTTTTTAGAGCTTCAGTATAATGGATTGTCATTTATTGTTTAGTAGCACTTGTATTTCATAATTATTCTAATAAATAAACAATGTCTCATTTGGGATTTATGCTGAAGTTAAACTATATAATTTGGTATATTTGTTCTCTGATATTCAATACTTTTCTTCATAATTAAGGAATATTATAGATATGTCTGACCAATTAAGTATCCAAGAGTCACGAAAACGTGCAAGAGAAAATGATGATGATATGGATTATCATTTGCCGGCCGTTAGTTTCATTATAATAGTGGTAAGGGTGTGGTATTGTCAAAAATATAGGTTGAGGGAGGTATCTTGGAAGGAATCAATACGTGCTCAAAAGAGGGCATTTTGGATGAATGACTTGAAGAATGATAGAATATGTCGAGATCAATTGCGACTTAACACAAGGTGTTTTGATAAGTTATGTAATATATTGCAGTCCGAAGGGGGTGTTAAAAACTAGTAGATATGTTACGATAAAAGAAATTGTTGCAATGTTTCTACATATGCACATGATTTGAAGAATAGGGTATTACAAGGAATCTTTGCTCAGTTGGGAGAGACAGTGAGTCGTCAGTTTCACTTAGTACTTGAAGCAATATTAAAACTAGGAAAACACTATATTAATTCCTACAATGTTGATTACTCAAGGGATAATAAGTGAAGCACTTTGAGGGTGTTGTTGGAGCCCTTGATGGGATCCATATTAAAATGACAGTTCCCATTGAGGATCGACCTCGGTATCGAGATAGAAAGGGGGATATAAGGACTAATGTCTTGGCTTTTTGTGATTCTAATCTTTGTTTCATTCTCCATAATTTCTTAAGGGCGAAGAAATTAGAAGAAATGGACTTATTGCATGAGGTAGACTAAGAATTATTGATTGAACCAAGAATCGATGAAGAAGGAAGAGAAGAATATATTGCACTTGTTCGTTTATCACCTGAGTGGAATTTATTTCGAGATGAGCTTGCCAAACAAATGTTTAAGGACTACCAAAGGCGAAGGGGACAAACTGTAGAGATTTAACTAATATAGTATAATTGTGTTGTTTGTTATGAAATCATATATAGTCTAGTATCAGTTAATACGTTAAATTTTATCTATTATAGTTTCTTCAATGGGTTATTAGAGATTGGTTTATGTAATAGAAATATTTTAAAACTGTGATGTAAAACTTTGATTCAGACTATCTTGATGAGTTCATGTGATTTATGATTAAGCATAAGCTTTTTATTTCATTACCTATAGTGATACAATGAACAAATATGGAAAAAGACCATCAACTTCAGGCACAACTTCAGGTTCAACACAAAAGAGGGGCTATGTTACATGGACTCCTCAGATGGATGCAATTCTCACTTTTGTTTTGATTGAACAAATTAATAAGGGGAACAAAGGTGATGGTGATTTCAAGCCTCAAGCTTATCAAGTAGTTGTAGATAAGTTAAGAGATGAGTTGGGCATGTAATTGATGTTGTATCACACTATGAATAGGCTTAGAATATGGAAGAAACATCATGCTATCATCACTGACATCTAAACTTACACGAAGTTCAAGTAGAATGATAAGAGAAAGATGGTTGAGGTAGATCTTTATGACTTGCCTCAATGGCACAAATATTGTAAGGTATAGCTGAATAACGATAAATATTAAATATTACTATCTGAAAAAACTAAATTCTAACATAGATTTGAATTTAGTAAGTTCAATAGTATTGGATTAAATACCTAATGGTAGAAAACATAATATTTGATGGTAATATAACATGTAACAATGAGAGTAGCACACAATATGTTTATGGTTTTGTAGTTTACTTATATGTTGCTATATTTATGGTAATACTTAATATTACAATTGCCCATTTGTTTTGTAAAACAGGAGAACCCTAATGCGTCGGCTTATCTAAACAAACGGATAGACAATTGGAATGAAATTTGTGCTTTAGTATTTGTTGATAGAGAGTAGTAGGTGATGTTGCCGAGCAACATGGGGAATCTATTGCTGCTATGACGATTGAAAAAGAAGGGGGCTACCTATTTGAGGCGACTTCGGGAAAGTCTTCTTCTAAGAGATTAAAATAGATCGTCTTGCAGATGCAGTTAGTAGTTTTGGAGAGTTGTTGAAGGACTATATGCAGTCAAAAAACCCTCCAAAGCCCAATACTAAAGAAGTCTACGAGGTTGTTTCGAACATTGTAGGACTGGATCAACACCATGTCTTGAAGGCTGCAAAAAAGTTTTTGAACAACATTGATGAGTTTGCAATACTGAAAGAGCTACCAGATAATGAAAGAGTTACTAGATGATTTGAGCTAAGACTAATTTGGATCCACTTAGATCCTATGATTTATGATGAAAAATGAGAACTTGGAATTATTATGAAACCATTGAATTAAGTTTCAATGATGATATGATTTATCAAATGAAAAAGCATCTTCCAAAATAAATTTACTCAAACAACAATGTTTTAACTTGTTTGACGGGCACTAGTGTGTTATACTCAGCCTTTTGCTGATACTACGCTTCGTATGTTTTCCAATGGTTTTTGGTTTTAGAGTGAACCCTCATGGCACCTCGACGGAGAAGTGATATGCAAGCGAAGGATGAACTTGAGTTAGAGTTTGACTCCATTTTGTTTAGATCTCTTTATTGTATCTGAAAGAGTATTAGTACAGTTGTTTAGATTCGGACTATTTTAAAGATGTAATTCGAACTTCAGACTTATTTCGATTTGGTTGTAACTTTCCTTTATTTTGGACAGTTAAGACTTCCGTTATATTGCTTTGGTTTGGTTCAAGTAATTTACTTGGACATTGGTTTAACCTTTAAGTAACCCCCCTTAATTGTGCTTGCAAAAGTGAGCTTCCGCTTGATTAATATTAATTTCAATTAGTCTTTGCATTCATAATTCGGGGCAATTACAGTTGGCATCAGAGCCAGGGCTTTGGAAGCATGTCTAAAATTTAGGAAAATTGAAAGAATTAGAAAGAATGAAAAATAAGAAAGGTTGAAGTTAAAAATAAAAAAATAAAAATAATAAATTGATGAAATTAGGAAAATGAACACCTTTTTGGAATTAGCACCAAAGTGAGAACTTAATTAGTGAATCTTAAGTATAAAGAGTATATAGACTAGAGTCACTATGAATGTTAGTGAATAAGAGTAAAGGCTAAATAGCCACTGTTTGAGGATTTTACTCCAAGAGTTAAAAAGATAAAATCATAAATAAAAAAGGGATGTTATTTCAAGAAAATCAATCATAAATTATAAAAAAAGATAAGGCTATAGGGGGAACTCAAAAGAGTGTTATGCTACTGCATGATTTTATATGTTTTAAAAAGCGTAATTTCGATATTAAGTTGTCTTTATGAAATGCCGTAAAGATTAATGCTCAGACATAAATCTACCTTTTAACATAACACCCTAAACTAATTCAAGATAAGAATGTCTGAATTGGTTCAACGCATTGCGAATCAAAACCTCGGAGGAGAAAGAAAAAAGAAATTTTCAATAATAGACTTAACTACCACAAACCCAAAACCTATGATAGGGCAGATGACCTAATGAATTTTAAGAATTGGATTGTTGAACTTTAAGGGATAATCATAGCCTAACTGAGTACGCTAATAAAATTCTTGAACAACCGCAATTAAATACAAATCAATAACCACATACCAAGTATATAAATTCTTTTTGTTGGAGATCTTAACATCAAGTGTCAAAATAAAATAAAATAAAATTAAATATAATAAATATTATGGAGGTACAATGTACTTTGGAAGCTCTATGAGCATGCTACAAAAAAAACGATATGATATAAGTCAATATATGAATGTAGTCAACAAAAGAGGATCAGTTAGGAAACTACATAAACTAGTATGAAGAGTCTAAATTAATTGATGAAAGTATTGAGTTGCTAATAAAAACACTCTAATACATGCAACTTCAAATGAAAATATATAATTCTTTGTAGTGATAAGGTATTATACATAATTTTATATTAGTATCCTTTACAATAACACAATAATTAGAAAGCAAAGATGAAACTCATCATGTCCCCTATTGAGCAACCCAAAGGATACGATCTTGATTCTTGTACATTGTACTCTACTTCATGATAAATTCAAAATATAGAACAATTTTTGATTCAATGTTTTTATAAAGATGTAACTCATAATTTCTATATCATCCAAGATAATGAAAAATAATGAGGAAAGTAGAGAGAGATTGAAGATTAAAGTAAGGATGATGGAGCAACAAATTGAATAAAGTTGAAGAATTAATATAGGAACCTTGAAAAATGAAGAATCAATTTTAAATGAGGGAAACGAGGGAAGATTTTAATATCAAGCATGAAAGAAAATTGTAGAAAATGAGAATAAGTGAGGGATTAAGAAAGTAAAATCATGAAAGAGAAGTTAACGTAGATTTCGGCTTTAACTATGTAAATAAACACAAAAAATAATCAGGAAATAGGGAAGGAAGACTATGAAAAAATTTCACTTGTAATTTATTTTATCATTTAAATTTTTATTTTTTCCTTCTCGATCAAAAAACTCAAAACTTATGATTTTAACAATTCTAATGAAAAAAATGGATTGCAAATGCTAAAAGAAATTCATAAGTATTCGACGTAAATTTCTGAATTAAAAATGCAATAGTTTTCATAAACAATTATAAACGCACAAACTAAGTGTTTCCACCATGGTAGAAATACATTATTTGTACGTTTTTACTTTTTAAATATTTTTTTTATAACCAACTTATAATTTTTAGGTTTACGATTATAGTTGTATAATTAGATAATCGATTTTTTTTCATTTTATTGTTTTTTGTAATTTTATAAAATAAAAAAATGAATAGTAAATTATTGGTGATTGATTTTCAATGAATTAATAATTGCATATAATAGCTAATATTTGATTCATTTTTATATCCTATTTCTACATTATTTTACTTGGCAATGTAAAAATGATAATAGTTATTTGTATAAAACTAAATGTATAAATTTATTATTGTTATGAAAATATTTAGTAGCACAAAATGTATAGATTTATTATTATGTCCTACATTATTTTATTTTGTAATGTAAAAATGAAAGGTCAAAATTCAAATACCATCATAATTCCAATTCACTTTGTTAAGAGCTTTTTTACATTGATTCCAATTCACTTTGTCAAAATTCAAATGTATAGATTTAGGCATTATTGAAAAAATCAACCAAATTCAATGTATTGATTATTATGCTAATGTATTCATCAGGATTAATCAATATACATTAAGATGACATCATCATCTAATATTGGAGGAAAAACTTTACTCTGCAAGGTGACACCTAATAAGTTTGGGGGCAGATAATGTCAGCGTCTTTGTTTTAGTTATAGGTATAGAACTTTTTGAGTATCAACCAACCACATTAAAAATAATGATTGAAAACCATCAATTGTGATCCCACAGGAAGATTGATTGTGACACGTAATTAATCTTCTCTCCTATTCAGCCTAAATGTCTCATTTAGTTTTTCACACTTGTCGAGGCAATATTTTAATCCTTAATATCTCAAATTTTTCTTAATTAAAAATTATAAAAATTTGATATTAATAATCCTTGTATTGAGACGAATCAAACAAGATCCAACATGACTATGTTTTAACTTATAGATAAAGAGTAAAATACAAATTAAGAGTGATTAGTGAATAGTGCCAAAAAAATATGGGACATTTAGGCTAAATAGGAGGTAGTATATTTTATTGACAAATGTCTTCACATAGGCGAAATTCTATGATAAGGCTTTCGGGTAGTCGCATGTTTCACTTTCATTGAAGAGCTTTTTTGAGCTGAGGAACTCTTTGACCGCACTCTCTTTTTATGGGTATGAGTTGTCGTTGTTCTTCCCTCCACGGACCCTGATCATAATTTTCCTATGAGCGGGACACACTAGATATGATGATGATGATGATAATGATGATAGGCACTAGAGCTATTCATAGGCGGGTTTCGGCAGGTAGCGGACCTGGTAATTCCTTAAAAGTCTACCTGCAGGCTTAAATAGTCAAAGCCCGCTCACATTTGCGGACTTATATTTTTGTTGCTACTCGCCCATTTTCTTAGCGGACGGAACCCATGGAAAAGCGGGCATTTCTTACATAAAAATTGATAATACAATGCAATTATGAAGTTAAGTCTTAATAGCAATTAAAACAATACTGTATATTGTAAAAATACTCCAAATTGCACAAAAAGTTCTCAAAATACTTAAATAACATAAATATAAACATCATCTTACTACGGAGTAAAGTAAACAGTAGATGAGTAAACTAAAGTATTAATAGTAGTATTAAACTAAGTTAGGTAATTATTTTTTAATGGGTAATGAGACAATAGATGAGTAAACCAGAGCAACTTAAAAATAATAAAATTATTATTTAATTATATGTTAAACTAAGTGAGCGGGTGGGTATACCTGCGAGTATATTTTTGGTGTCCCTACACGCCCATTTGTCTTAGCGAGCAGGTATTACTCGTCCAAATGTTAATTTTTCTAGTCCAAGCCCGCTCGTTTTTCGAACATGGTGGCCTAGGTTGAGCCAGGTGAGCATGAACAACTCTAATAGACACCACATTTTAGAAGATGAATAATTATAAATATTGTTATTCTTTTTTTTTGAGGAAAAGATTTTTGTATTATTACCCAACCAAAAAAACGGGATATAAGAGAACAACGACCCTTAGGTTTCCAGCTTATTTCTCCATGGTTGCATCAGTGTGAACACAATGCCCAACTTCTATGAAGGGTTTCAAGGTGTCACTCTTCTTGTTCCCTTTCAAATAATTAATTTTTGTTCTCTCATTATTAGCAATGAATAAAATCATATAATTTAATTATTTGGGAAATTCCACATGGTAGCATTTAGTTTTAATGAAATGCTAGTGGTAGCACTTTTTTACAAAAATTCCACATGATAGCATCCAATTTAAGCACTATCTAATTGCCGTAGCATTTTCCGTTAAGTTCTTATTAAATTTCATTTAATTCATCAATTTGAAAGTTCTTTCCACATGTTAGCATTCAGTTTTTTTTTATTCTCCATTTTAACGTTTAATCACCATTTTAATGTTTAATTCACCGTTTAATTTATTAACATCCATAAATAATTAATAATTTTATGGAAAAATTATAAGAAATTGTCTAATCTATAGGTATATTTACAAAATACTATCTTATGTATTTTTTTTTTTGCAAACAATTACCTAATCTAATATATTTCTCTACAAATGTGTACCACTTCACAGAAAACGTTAGTTGACTGCTA
The DNA here is from genome assembly GCA_019425755.1 of Amaranthus cruentus. Classification (NCBI taxonomy): domain Eukaryota; kingdom Viridiplantae; phylum Streptophyta; class Magnoliopsida; order Caryophyllales; family Amaranthaceae; genus Amaranthus; species Amaranthus cruentus. The sequence continues at coordinate 13,474,662 of CM033455.1, forward strand.
AGTTTGAGGGTTTGACCAATTTTAGACATTAAGTGTTCTATGTGGTAGTATCTCATTAGTATCGTATTTTTAAATAATTTTAAATTGAAACATATTAATTAGCAAAATAAAAATAAAAGATATTTAACATCATTTTTACCAATTATAACGATTTTCATTTTAAAAAACGGATCTTGCAATTACCCTTATGGATAACTCTTTTGAAAATCCGGTCGAAACAAGTACTTATTCGCCTATTTTTTGATACGTAAACCGAAAATGATATTAGACGTCTGTTTTACCCATCCTAACGATTTTTCGACCGATAAATTAAACATTAAAATGGTGAATTAAAATTTAAACGTTAAAATTATTTTTCCATAAAATTATTTAACATTTATAATTTTTCCATTTAATTATCAAACATTTATGGGCGTTAATGAATTAAACATTAAAATGGTGAATTAAATAAAAAATGGATGCTACCATGTGGAAAAAAACTTACAAAATGATGAATCAAACGGAATTCAACAAAAACTTAACGGAAAATGCTTCGACAATTAGATAGTGCAAAAATTGGATGCTACATTGCTACCATGTATAATTTTCTTTAAAAAGTTCATTTCATTAAAACTGGATGCAATCATGTGAAATTTCCCTAATTATTTTGATGTAAAATGACAAATGACAGTCTTATTGCCATTTGTCAAATGAATCAAAATTATTGAATGTTAAATTTTAATGTGGATCTTCATTTCAAATTACATCTTAATATGGTAGTATTTTTAAAAAATTGATTACAGAATATCTTTTATTAGATTCTATTCTATTTATGCAGTAAATATCAAAAAATAATTTTTTTACTTGAAAAATATCATGACTCATGATTAAAGGATCTTTTAAATTAAATTAATTAAATTTGAATGATGCTATCATTATTAATCTACTATTATGTGAATTTATTTCAAAACTTTTTTTTGCAGGTAATATGCCTAATTGTATCTTTGGTAGGAAAAGAATTTTTCTAAATTATATAGGTAAATTTTTTGCCAGTTGCGTAATAAAAATCTTAACATTGTCATTTAAAATCTCTTTATCAGGTTAGCAATTTTTGAAAATATATCTATGGAAAAAAAAATCATAAAAGTTGCATATAACTTATAATATATATCTTTATACTAACAACTCCGTATATTGCACGAGTTTTATACTATTACTTAATAGAAAAGGGAGAATCACTTCCGATTCGTTCCAATCCTAATCCTAGTGATTGATTCTTATAGAATCAAATAATTAATATATGCATTAAATTTGATCGATCCTGTATTCATCTCATCATGATTTGATTTACCTACAAAACATTTATTATTTTTGTTCTTATGTTGTGGCCGTCTTTATTTCTTTAAATTTTCATTTCTATTTATTAAATTGCTATAAAATTTCTTGTTTATTTATATATACATATAAGTATATTTTAAATATAACCCTTGTGCTCTACATATGTACCCTTATATTCAAGAATTGAGAATAGTAAAAATTAATAATATTTAAGTAGAAAATAAAGAGAAAAGGGAAAGAAAATGGTGAGACCAAAGATGCAATTGGAGAAGTTGGAGGGTAAGGTTTCAAGAGAGCAATATTACTTGCACAATAAATCAATTGTGGCCAAGAAAGTTAAAGAAATGAGCGTTTTAACGGGAACTCATATTTTGTTCCTTGCATTTTCTCCTTCTAATATTCCAACACTTCATTTGGGACACCATAGGCAAGCTATTTATTTCTTTTCTTTTCTTTTTTTCTACTTTTTTATTTATATAATTATATAATATATAACATTATTATGTATTTCTAATAATCTTTCATTTATTTTTTTTGTGTTCAAAATGTTCTTACAATAGATACATTTTTAATTGGTCGATTTAACCTACAACTCTTATAAGACCGTCTCACCATGAGACTTACTTATATATTTAGCTTATTTCTCTAATTCATCACTTTAGAGCTGTAAGTGACATTGGATGATTGGATCTAGCAAGTTCATAAATGTCGCGATTGGCTAAAGTGACATTTACATATGCCACTAAGGCCAAGTAAAATGACATTTAAAATAAAAGTTACCATATTTAAAGCTAGAAATTTCAATTAGTAGTATTTATAATTTGTAAATGTCTCTAAATATATGTCACTAAAAATTTATTTTGGTATAGTGTTTTGTTAGTTCTTTCTACTTAATCTGCACCATTTTATTTCTTCAGTTAGCAATAGTGACTACTTATTTTTTTATGCCCATTCACAAAGTCATTTCCCCCCTCACCAAATTTACTTATTTTTTTATCAATGGCACTCATTTGGTCTTTGTTTAGATGGAGGATATCAGAGGGAAAGAATAATGAGACATTTAGATGATTAAAAAAAATAATTATTTGGATAACCAGAATCGAGAGGAAAAGATTTTATGTGATGTAAATAAAAAATCATGAGTGTAAACTTAAATAAAATTTATTCCTCATAAATCATTTATATTCATTTATTAATAGAAGGTGGTGTGTAGGTGGTGTGTGTGCACTACTGTGACTACTACTGTGTGTGCATACCATGCTCACTCCTCACGGCTGTACTTGTTTTATGATTATTCCTCGATGTCCCTTCAATATTTCTCTTGTCCTATGGTGTGCTCACTCCTCACAAAACCAAACCATCATACTCTCATCTCAAAGCCTTTTGCTGCCTCGCCCTTGCCTTTAGCCCAACTCACAACAATGATAAAATGATTCCTAGAGGCGTTCCTTGTGTATTTATTTGATACCCAGCTACACAAAAAGACTATAAGCTCTTGAACTTCCTTACTAAATAAACCTTTGTGCCTAGAGACATCAAATGGTTTGAGCATGTCTTTCCTAACACATTAAGCCTCACACAACTTCAACATTTAATCCCTCCCTCCATATCACATTCATACAACAACCTTCATTATAGGAAGACTCTTCTGATGATGAATACCATGAACTAGAACCCTCATACTTATCCTCGTTCTCCACCCTCTACCTCTCCTAGCTTACACCCTCCTCCTGTTCCTACTGAACCTATTGTCACCCCTCATTTAAGGCGTTCTGGCAGACACAAAACCCCACCAGTCTGGCTAGCAGACTATGTGAGACGAATAACCAACTCTACTACCACCTATGTTCATCCTCAATTTCAGTGTTTCATAGCACAAATACACCGTAACTCTTATCCTGTTACTTTCCTTGAGGCTAGCCAACACCCTCACTGGAGGACAACCTTACCTTAATCATTACTGACCTACCACCGGGCAAGAAAGCCATTGGTGTAAGTAGTGGCTCTACAAAACCTAATACCTTCCCAATTGGCACATTGAACGGTACAAAGCCAGGCTTGTAGTCCTAAAGAACAAGAAAAAATATGGCGTTGACTATGTAGAAACATTTTCACCCGTGGCTAAACTTACCACTGTTCGTGCATTACTTGCGGTGGAAGCCATCAGTGATTGGCAAGTGTATCAAATGGATGTGAAGAATGCCTTCCTTTATGGGGATTTAGCTGAGGATGTGTACATGAAGTTTCCCACAGGCTATCAAGGTCCTGGGAAACTAATCTCTGTTAAACCTCTTCCCACACCTGAGCTCAAGGTTTACAAGCTTCAGAAAGCCCTCTATAGCCTTAAACATGCCCCTAGACAACGGGTTCACTAGCTCAAGGTTTCCTTCAATCTCAACGTGATCACTCTCTCTTTACTAAACACAATGATCAACACCACACAGCCATTCTAGTTGTTAAAGCAAGTGACAATATTCATGACTTGGACGTTAACTTTGAACACCTAATCGAACATGCTTTGTCTTGTACTTTGGAGAAGGACGATAAAGATGTGTCGAGGTGCGTAAGTTTAAGGTTTGGAACGTTTGATGAGGTGTTGCTTCATCAAAGCATCAAAGTGTGAAGATTAGAGAGCTCGCTCGACCCCTTGAAGGTCGCTCGACCGGTCGAGCGAGATGTGTTTGGTCGAGCGGTGAGACAGTGGCTAGCAGAATGCTTCTGGAGTTTGGCTCGACCCAAGCGCTCGGTCGAGCGGATCTTGGCTTGGTCGAGCAAAGGTGTCAGAACAGTCAAACAATCACTTTTTTGCTGTTTTGTGTATTGATTGTGAGCATTACTTACTTGTTAATTGTAATGTTAATGCTAGGTTTATTGCCATACTTATTAGCATGTTTATTGTGGGTGTTTATTGTGCTTTATAGTGGGTTAATGTGTGACTCTAAGATTGACACTCACCTTCATCTATAAAAGGGAGTATCAATCTTAGAGAAAGAACCACCACAAACACACATACTTGTGAGGGCTATTGCTTTGCTAAGAAACTAGAGGAGTGTTCTTACTTTGCATTAGTATTGAGATCTTAAGTGATTGTTCTTAAGATAAGGGGGTTTATTATAATTGTATTGTTGAATATTTTATAATAAAACATCATTTGAGGGGGAGGTATCAAAGATACCTAATAATCACTTGTGTTCTATTTTGCATCTATTTTTCATTTGTGTTTTCATTGTTGAACCTCCATTGCACCGTTTCTTTCAATTGGTATCAGAGCGGGAAGATCATTTGGGCCATTTGGGGTGTGAAAGTGAGGTTATAAGAACAATATAAACACAATGAGTGAAGGGGGAAAGTTCCTTATTCAATTATTTGATGGAAAGATCAACTTTGCTATTTGGAAAAGCTCCGTGGAGGACTACTTGGTGCAACAAGGCATTGATGATGCTTTGTTGAAAGAGAGGCCAATTCATATTGATGAGGCAAAATGGACACAAATTCGGAAGAAGGCGGTAAGCACAATCCGGCTTGCCATTGCACCCGAAATCAAGTACAACTACTTGAAAGAGACAAATCCCGGTGAGTTGTTGGAAAAACTACAAACGGTGTATGCTTCCAAATCCCTTACCAATAAACTTTGCTTGAGGTGGGAATTGTATCAACTCATGAAGGATGAGGATACATCAATGTAAGACCACATAAACACATTTAACAAGTTGGCGTGCTAATTGTTGAATGCGGATGAAAAGTTGACCGATGAAGAGCAAGCCTTACTACTCTTGGCTTCACTTCCCAAGGACTATAAGAACATAGTCCAAACATTGCTCATAGGTAGGGACTCTATTACTCTTGATCAAGCATTGGCGGCGTTGAGAGAGAATGATAGGTTCATGGTGAGAAGAGAAGGGGAAGAGAAGAAGAATTTTGGGGATGGCTTGTTTAGTGAGGGTTCTAATAGGGGTAGGACCAAGGACAAGGGATATCAAGGAAGGGGAAAGTCTCATGGGAGGGGTGACCTTAGTGACAAAGAATGTTACTATTGTAAGAAGAAGGGGCACATACAAATGATGTGCAAAGAATTTAAGGAAGACCTTAAGAGAATGAAAAGCTTAAGGAATGGGAAATTTGATGATGAGGGTAGCGGGAACGCCGCTCTAGGCATTGGAAGTGATGATGACTATGATGGGGCTCTATTAGTTGATGGGGGAGTGGTTCATAGTAAGGAATGGGTAATGGACTCCGGTTGCTCATTCCACATTTGTTGTGAGAAAGAAAAATTTACTAAGCTTAGTTTTGGGGATCATGGCCTTATTACTTTACCAAATGATGGGGTTTTAAAGTCATTAGAGGGAGCCTTGTGCTCATGAAGGGAGTAAGGAATAAGAGGAACTTGTATGAGTTACAAGTTAAGTGTGGTAGCCTAGGGGCCACAAAAGTGATGATGGTGTGTTTGGGTCAAAGAGGGTTACTTTTGAGGATGGTAAGAATATTGCACTTGAGGGCGAGATTGTTAATGCAAGTGACAATATTCATGACTTGGACGTTAACTTTGAACACCTAATCGAACATGCTTTGTCTTGTACTTTGGAGAAGGACGATAAAGATGTGTCGAGGTGCGTAAGTTTAAGGTTTGGAACGTTTGATGAGGTGTTGCTTCATCAAAGCAACAAAGTGTGAAGATCAGAGATCTCGCTCGACCTCAAGGTCGCCATGCCGGTCGGCGGATGTGTTTGGTCGAGCGGTGAGCGTGGCTGGAATGCATTACTTACTTGTTAATTGTAATGTTAATGCTAGGTTTATTGCCATACTTATTAGCCAAGCGCTCGGTCGAGCGGATCTTGGCTTGGTCGAGCAAAGGTTCAGAACAGTCGAACAGTCACTTTTTTGCTGTTTTGTGTATTGATTGTGAGCATTACTTACTTGTTAATTGTAATGTTAATGCTAGGTTTATTGCCATACTTATTAGCATGTTTATTGTGGGTGTTTATTGTGCTTTATAGTGGGTTAATGTGTGACTCTAAGATTGACACTCACCTTCATCTATAAAAGGGAGTATCAATCTTAGAGAAAGAACCACCACAAACACACATACTTGTGAGGGCTATTGCTTTGCTAAGAAACTAGAGGAGTGTTCTTACTTTGCATTAGTATTGAGATCTTAAGTGATTGTTCTTAAGATAAGGGGGTTTATTATAATTGTATTGTTGAATATTTTATAATAAAACATCATTTGAGGGGGAGGTATCAAAGATACCTAATAATCACTTGTGTTCTATTTTGCATCTATTTTTCATTTGTGTTTTCATTGTTGAACCTCCATTGCACCGTTTCTTTCAATTGGTATCAGAGCGGGAAGATCATTTGGGCCATTTGGGGTGTGAAAGTGAGGTTATAAGAACAATATAAACACAATGAGTGAAGGTGGAAAGTTCCTTATTCAATTATTTGATGGAAAGATCAACTTTGCTATTTGGAAAAGCTCCGTGGAGGACTACTTGGTGCAACAAGGCATTGATGATGCTTTGTTGAAAGAGAGGCCAATTCATATTGATGAGGCAAAATGGACACAAATTCGGAAGAAGGCGGTAAGCACAATCCGGCTTGCCATTGCACCCGAAATCAAGTACAACTACTTGAAAGAGACAAATCCCGGTGAGTTGTTGGAAAAACTACAAACGGTGTATGCTTCCAAATCCCTTACCAATAAACTTTTCTTGAGGTGGGAATTGTATCAACTCATGAAGGATGAGGATACATCAATGTAAGACCACATAAACACATTTAACAAGTTGGCGTGCCAATTGTTGAATGCGGATGAAAAGTTGACCGATGAAGAGCAAGCCTTACTACTCTTGGCTTCACTTCCCAAGGACTATAAGAACATAGTCCAAACATTGCTCATAGGTAGGGACTCTATTACTCTTGATCAAGCATTGGCGGCGTTGAGAGAGAATGATAGGTTCATGGTGAGAAGAGAAGGGGAAGAGAAGAAGAATTTTGGGGATGGCTTGTTTAGTGAGGGTTCTAATAGGGGTAGGACCAAGGACAAGGGATATCAAGGAAGGGGAAAGTCTCATGGGAGGGGTGACCTTAGTGACAAAGAATGTTACTATTGTAAGAAGAAGGGGCACATACAAATGATGTGCAAAGAATTTAAGGAAGACCTTAAGAGAATGAAAAGCTTAAGGAATGGGAAATTTGATGATGAGGGTAGCGGGAACGCCGCTCTAGGCATTGGAAGTGATGATGACTATGATGGGGCTCTATTAGTTGATGGGGGAGTGGTTCATAGTAAGGAATGGGTAATGGACTCCGGTTGCTCATTCCACATTTGTTGTGAGAAAGAAAAATTTACTAAGCTTAGTTTTGGGGATCATGGCCTTATTACTTTACCAAATGATGAGAAGGTGAAAGTAGAAGGTATTGGGGAAGTTTTAATTGAGACTCTCGGAGGTGTCAAGAGAAGACTCGGTGATGTGAGGTATGTACCTAAGTTTGAGAGGAACATAATATCATTGGGTAGACTAGAGAGTAACGGATGCACTTTCAAAGCGAATGGAGGGGTTTTGAAAGTCATTAGAGGGAGCCTTGTGCTCATGAAGGGAGTAAGGAATAAGAGGAACTTGTATGAGTTACAAGTTAAGTGTGGTAGCCTAGGCCACAAAAGTGATGATGGTGTGTTTGGGTCAAAGAGGGTTACTTTTGAGGATGGTAAGAATATTGCACTTGAGGGCGAGATTGTTAATGCAAGTGACAATATTCATGACTTGGACGTTAACTTTGAACACCTAATCGAACATGCTTTGTCTTGTACTTTGGAGAAGGACGATAAAGATGTGTCGAGGTGCGTAAGTTTAAGGTTTGGAACGTTTGATGAGGTGTTGCTTCATCAAAGCAACAAAGTGTGAAGATCAGAGATCTCGCTCGACCCCCTGAAGGTCGCTCGACCGGTCGAGCGAGATGTGTTTGGTCGAGCGGTGAGACAGTGGCTAGCAGAATGCTTCTGGAGTTTGGCTCGACCCAAGCGCTCGGTCGAGCGGATCTTGGCTTGGTCGAGCAAAGGTGTCAGAACAGTCGAACAATCACTTTTTTGCTGTTTTGTGTATTGATTGTGAGCATTACTTACTTGTTAATTGTAATGTTAATGCTAGGTTTATTGCCATACTTATTAGCATGTTTATTGTGGGTGTTTATTGTGCTTTATGGTGGGTTAATGTGTGACTCTAAGATTGACACTCACCTTCATCTATAAAAGGGAGTATCAATCTTAGAGAAAGAACCACCACAAACACACATACTTGTGAGGGGTATTGCTTTGCTAAGAAACTAGAGGAGTGTTCTTACATTGCATTAGTATTGAGATCTTAAGTAATTGTTCTTAAGATAAGGGGGTTTATTATAATTGTATTGTTTAATCTTTTATAATAAAACATCATTTGAGGGGGAGGTATCAAAGATACCTCATAATCACTTGTGTTCTATTTTGCATCTATTTTTCATTTGTGTTTTCATTGTTGAACCTCCATTGTACCGTTTCTTTCACTAGTGTATGTTGATGACTTGATCATAACTGGCCCAGTACTGATGCACATAAGATCACTGACACTAAAACATTCCTCTCTTCTCATTTCCACATGACGGACCTTGGCCCTTTAAGGTACTTTTTGGGAATTGAAGTTAATAGATCACACCATGACATGTTTATCTCTCAATCCAAATACACCACTGACTTCCTCAAAGAATATAAACTCTTCTCATCCAAACCTCTCAAACTTCCCTTATAACCTAACCTCAAACTGACACCTAGCACTACTGATCCCTTCCTTTACATACCAGCTTACCAACAACTCATAGGGAAGCTCATTTACTTAACATTAACACACCCATATATAGCATTTGTTGTTCATAACCCTAGCCAATTCATGCACTAACCCACTACTGTGAACATGTAGGCTGCCAAAAGAGTTCTAAGATATCTCAACAATAATTCCTCTCAAGGTATCCTCCTTGCATCCTTATCTGAGGCAAAACTCGTTGCATATTGTGATAGTGACTGGACAGGGTGCCCTATGTCTAGGAAGTCCACCACAGGCTTCTGCATTTTACTTGGTGACTCATCTATATCCTCGAAGTCCAAGAAACAAGTTCTAGTGGCCAGAAGCTCAGTTTAGGTTGAGTACCGAGCTATGGCTCTCACTACTTGCGAAGTTTTGTGGCTTATTGATATAGGTCTTTTTTTTGGTGTCGCTAAAGCCTCTAATCAAACAAAATTTATAAACACCCTTAACTAAAACTACACAAGTGTAGTGGCAAGAAGGGGGTCGATCCACAGGGAGACGAGTTGCGAGACTTAGGGCCTCTTTAGGTGTTGGGGGATCATGTAAGAAAGATTAGTAATGGGCTAGACTACAACTACGACTATGAAAGAAACAAACAAAGAAACATCGGGGTAGGGTTTGCTCACTTGTGACGACTATCCTATGGTAGAGGTTTGGATTCCTTTAGTTTGATTACAGAGAAGTGGAACACAATACAAAAAGTGATCCGATCCTGGATCGGGCTTGGGATCACCTCCGAAAATCTCATCCTTCTCACTCTCATGAGTAAAGACAAGAAAATCGGGCAACAAAAGTCCACTATCCGTCAACCTCCCCTACTCTCGTATGTGGAGGGGAAAACTCCTAGTTGAAGGGGCGATTGCAAGGTTCAACTCTCGTTGATCCCTTGCACCCGACTTCATTTATTGAACAAGGGTTTAGGTTACTTTGGGATCCAACCCTCGTTGGTCTCCCAAATACAACCATGGCAACCCTCAAGCAATAAATGGAGCAACCCTTCTACTAAGTCTCCATTCAAACCAATATCAACCAATATTCCACCATTATCAAGCCATCAACAAGGATTGAGTTAATCCCAACCCCTAACTAACTACTCACTACTCATTTTATTGCTTAAAGACATTATGATAGGTAATATGACAAGATATTGAACAACCAATAAACACAAGAATCCAAATATCAAAGCTAATGAGCAACAATGGTGAAAACTACAAACAAGCATATAAACAAAAGTAAACTATCAATAATAACTAAGAAGAAGTATTAGAAAGTACCTACAAAAGATAGGAGCAATTGGAGAACAAAAATAAAGAACCCAGAAAAATATTGAAGCTTAAACCTTCAACAATGGAGGTTCATGAAGAAGAGAAGCCCCAACTAGCAATGACCCATTAGATAGAACAACTATAAAGCTAAAATAAACTTGGATTGAAGTATTTTTGTGATTTTTAATGTTGATTGTAGAAAAATAAGCCTAGGGTTTCAAGAACAAAGATGAAGAAAGAACTAAAATACATAAAATAATTCCTTCAAAAATAAAATAATACAAGTACTAAAGGTAATGTAGAAGGTAAAAGGGTGTAAAAAGGGTATGTTCATAATACAAAATTGTCCCTTATATAGCAATCCTTATGAGTGATATAACCTAGGTCTTCAGAAAAAGAAGAGGAATAATCCTTCAAATGACATAAAAAGGGTTGTCAAATGAGCAGCCAAGCCAAAAGCCCATTCTACGAAGAGGGAACGATCGGTCGTTCTACGGGGAACGATCGGTCGTTCCACATTCTGATCTCTGATGGTGTTGTAACATAGGGAACGAGTGGTCGTTCCGGGGGGAACGACCATGGTCGTTCAACTCTCTGATCTCCTTCTTGGGCATGTTTCTTCAAGATTGGGGAACGGGTGGTCGTTCAACTTTCTGATCTCCTTCTTGGGCATGTTTCTTCAAGGTTGGGGAACGGGTGGTCGTTCCCATGGGAACGGAAGGTCGTTCCCTTGCAAAAATCATTTTTTTCTTCCTTGTCTTGGCTTGGATTTTATCCTTTAGTACTTGATTCGATCTCGCTCCTCCCTCGAGGCCTCTAAAGCCCGGGAACCAACATCTCTATCATGCTTTGGCTCGGAAATACATGAGAAACCTGCTAAAACACGAGCAAGCACATGCTACTCTCGAAAAGGGCGTAAATCCGACAAAAACACATGTATATGAATGAAATCGAATTCAAACAAGCCCAAATGAGGTACATAGCAAGGGCAAATTTAGGGTTAATCAACTCCCCCCCAAGCAAGCCCTTGCTTCTCCTTAAGCAAGGAGAAGAAGAAAACATTCAAGACATTAAATCTCACAAAGTAAACATGCGAGCAACAAACTTCCAAATGGCATAAATGATGAACACACTTGCATCAAAGAAAATCGGCTTTGCGAAAAAAACAAATTTCAATAACTCGACCAAAGGCTTAGAAAACACAAAAAGACATGGATATACTCTTGGGCTCATGGCTCCATTAACTTGAAGTGACAACCCGAGGCTCACAAGCTAGTCTCTAAATGGCCCATACAAGACACACGAAACAACCAAGCTGAGCCGAAGCTCCCAAGCCAATCACAAAGATGCGAGCAAACCTCACTATATGTATGTGCAATCAAAATAACAACCACACTCAAATGTGTTTAGGTATCACTCTCGCTCAACCTATAGCTCAATGTAATGTGAGCCTCTAACACAAAGATGTATCCGTGTTTCGCACCTCGGTACTCGGGGACTCTAAGGCAAAGACTTCACTAAAAGTAGAAGGACCAACCTAAAAGAGAGGAAATGATAAAGGCTAAAGTATGATGAAGCGTAGAAAGGATATGGAAGGTTAATGTTACAAAAAGGAATAGCATAACTAGCTAGTTAACCCAAAATAAACCAAAATGACCCATGGTATCACATAACTTGACATTTATTAACTACTAATATTTTTCTATTTTTGAGTTTTTCTTCTTTTTTTTTTTTTTCTTTTTTTTCTTTTTTTTTTTCAAATGAAAATGATATTAAAACAAACACTATACCATGGTTATCAGAATCTCGATCCTGATCAACGATTCTACGATCCTACGATCTAAAATTTGGCGATCGATCCGGATCGTAGGTAGGATCTTAATGTTGGTAGAATCGTACGATCCTGCATAGCTCCAAAATTTAAGTGGTAGGATCATAACACGATTCTACGATCCTACGATTTTACGATCCGATCCTACAAGGGTAATTTAAATCGTACAAAAATTTCATATTATCTAGATTTTACTTATGTATATATATGAATATATCTAAACAATTATATCAATATGACTAAAATTCAAGTTTTTCTTGATTCGCATTTTAAATATGATTATTAAAGATATTCTTCTACAAAACTTAATAGTTGAAGTCAAATAAGTGTTGATTTAAACCTTAAAACTTAAAAAAAGAACAAATACAATTGAAAATGAGTTATCTAAAGCATATTAATGCATATTTGTAGGATCACACGATCCTACGATCCGATTCTATCGATTTCGATCCTACCCCTTCAACGATCCTACGTAGAATCCCGATCCTAACAACCTTGCACTATACTACCAAAAGCGGGTAGTGAAACCAAAAGGCTCTTAGAGTCATATAATACCAACTCAATATATGCAACCATAACTAAAATCAAAATATCACCATATATACAAGTGGTGACCTCAAGAAAAATCAAAAATCAAAGACAAGATAAAGACTAATGCTAAGTGTGATAAACCAACCACCAACATACCATCAATCAAACTAGCTAGTATGCTACAAAAAGGTTAGGGTGATGGTGAAGAAGAGTGTGACAATAGAGGGGTAAGAAAGAAAGTGAAAGACTCAAATGGGATATGAAAGAAAGTGGAGTGTAATGTTGGCTAACAATGGGGTAAGTAAGATAGAGGATAGGTATAATCCAAACTAGCGACTAGATCCGTATAATGCCCAAGTCCCTCAAGTCATGCCTAGTGCGCTACACATCAAACATCTCAAAAACAATCATGTATCATATGGAGAAGGCTCAATCAAACCTCACAATAGGTTCATTTGTGTTTGCTCGACATCTATGGCGGCGCCACTAACCCAAGTGCGCTATGCGTTACCTAAAGAGGTTCGCCTAGAATCCTACTTGTGCCAAATCAGAGAAATGGAATCGCAAGTCAAAAAGTGACACCCATGCTCTCACACTCAAACAAAACCTAGGTCGGGGTTTTAAAAAGCAAGATCCAAAAACAAAGCCAACTGATGCAAGCATATCACCAACATTACACCACATCCAAAAGGGGCATAAATGAGAAGAAGCATGCATAAGTAAGAGCAAGAGTAATAGCAACAAACATAAAAAGGAAAAAAAACAAACACAACAAATATGCACAAAAAGGGAAGTGCACCCTCCCCCCAAGCAAGACCAAGCATCGTCACGAATGCTTGTAGACTTGAAAGAAGGTGCAAAAGGAAAGATGGTACACCCGAGCCAACAAGGCTATAAAGGACCCTTTAAAGGGTGGGTGGGTAGGATACAAAAAAATTAAACCATGAAATATCAATCCAAGCAACCAAACCCTCCAAACTTCCCAAAAACACAAGACACAAATCAAAAACACAAAAACTTAGAACAAGCGCTTCTTTAAGGTCATTAGCTAGACCTTTTTAGTAAATAGCGAGTCAAACTCCTCAAAAGTTTGTCAAACTCACTTCCGGAGAATGCATAGAATAAGACATAGAAGATTGGAAGAGAATAGGCAAAAAAGAAGAGGAAAATAAAGAAGGCACATAAAAATGACTTATCATTACATGATGAATAGCCAAAGAAAAAGCAAACAAAAGGAGAAGAAAGACAATCGGTTGGTATGTCATGACATAGGTCAACATAAGTCATGATATGACCAACCAGAGGCAACGCATCACTAACATCAATATGAGCATGAACATGAGTGATAGGGAGCACATCAAGGTGACCAAGAGACATAGTACAGGACTCAACAAAAGACACACAAGAAGCATGTAGACTCATCACTAATGTAGACATTAGTCTCTAGGTCACTAGGCTCATACAAGGGATTAGAATACACAAATATAAGAGACTCATCAATGTGAGGCACACATGGAACCTCATCAAGAGTCTCACAACAAAGCGGTGCAAACATACATGGCCTAGAAAAGTCTTTCTCAAGAGGCATAAAAACATGAGACTCACAAATACGGATGAGGGAGGACTCATGAAAACAATGCTCAAAATCATAAGACTCAACTATAGAAGGATTATATGGTGTATTGACATGAGACTCACAAGCAACATGTGTATGCAAAGGAGACTCATCAAAGTAAAGCACGTTATCATATGACATATAATCCTCCTCTAAATTCAAGCCATCACAAACCATATCCACGCAAGGCTCATTGTTGTAAGAAAGAGAAAGTTCACTAAGGTCTTGGGATATGGCCTTACACTTCTCAATAAGACCCTTAATAGAATTTAAAATTGTATCATCGGGGTCTAGCCTACAATCAATGAGTGGCAAGGGGTACAAAGAAGGAAGAGAGAACGCTAAGTCATCGTTCCCCATATTTAGATCACCCCCCAAGCCAAGACTCTCATAGGGACTCACATTAAAATTGTTCATATTAACATCATCCCTTGGTGCCAAATAAGAGTGGTCGGTCTTGAAATGGTCAATGCAAGTTGGTTGAGCTGTGTCAAGGTAGGGCGAAAAATAGTGAGTGTTCATGGTAGCCATCTCCATGTCATATGTGTCCTTGGAAAACCATTTAAAGAAGCCCCATGCTTGTTCAATTGGTTAAGCCAAAAACACACCATTATGCATACACTCTACTAAATTTCTAGTTTCAACATTAAGACCCTAATACATCAAATTACACATCTCCCACATTTCAATACCATGGTCACAAGGGAGAGAGTCACCGAATCTCCAATAATACCTCCAAAAAGGTTCATGTTCACATTGGTAAATGAAGCTACCCATTAAAGAGAATAAGATTTTTTTTTGATTTTTTTTATATACAATCAACACCAAAGAAATCAACCTAAGTCTTACAAATCGCAACTCCCCGGCAACGGCGCCATTTTGATAGATGGCTTTTTTTTTGGTGTCGCTAAAGCCTCTAATCAAACAAAATTTATAAACACCCTTAACTAAAACTACACAAGTGTAGTGGTGTAGTGGCAAGAAGGGGGTCGATCCACAGGGAGACGAATTGTGAGACTTAGGGCCTCTTTAGGTGTTGGGGGATCATGTAAGAAAGATTAGTAATGGGCTAGACTACAACTACAACTACGAAAGAAACAAACAAAGAAACATCGGGGTAGGGTTTGCTCACTTGTGACGACTATCCTATGGTAGAGGTTTGGATTCCTTTGGTTTGATTACAGAGAAGTGGAACACAATAAAAAAAGTGATTCGATCCTGGATCGGGCTTGGGATCACCTCCGAAAATCTCATCCTTCTCACTCTCATGAATAAAGACAAGAAAATCGGGCAACAAAAGTCCACTATCCGTCAACCCTCCCCTACTCTCGTAGGTGGAGGGGAAAACTCCTAGTTGAAGGGGCGATTGCAAGGTTCAACTCTCGTTGATCCCTTGCACCCGACTCCATTTATTGAACAAGGGTTTAGGTTACTTCGGGATCCAACCCTCGTTGGTCTCCCAAATACAACCATGGCAATCCTCAAGCAATAAATAGAGCAACCCTTCTACTAAGTCTCCATTCAAACCAATATCAACCAATATTCCACCATTATCAAGCCATCAATAAGGATTGAGCTAATCCCAACCCCTAACTAACTACTCACTACTCATTTTATTGCTTAAAGACATCATGATAGGTAATATGACAAGATATTGAACAACCAATAAACACAAGAATCCAAATATCAAAGCTAATGAGCAACAATGGTGAAAACTACAAACAAGCATATAAACAAAAGTAAACTATCAATAATAACTAAGAAGAAGTATTAGAAAGTACCTACAAAAGATAGGAGCAATTGGAGAACAAAAATAAAGAACCCAGAAAAATATTGAAGCTTAAACCTTCAATAATGGAGGTTGATGAAGGAGAGAAGCCCCAACTAGCAATGACCCATTAGATTGAACAACTATAAAGCTAAAATAAACTTGGATTGAAGTATTTTTGTGATTTTCAATGTTGATTGTAGAAAATAAGCCTAGGTTTTCAAGAACAAAGATGAAGAAATAACTAAAATACATAAAATAATTCCTTCAAAAATAAAATAATACAAGTACTAATGGTAATGTAAAAGGTAAAAGGGTGTAAAAAGGGTATGTTCATAATACAAAAATGTCCCTTATATAGCAATCCTTATGAGTGATATAACCTAGGTCTTCAGAAAAAGAAGAGGAATAATCCTTCAAATGACATAAAAAGGGCCGTCAAATGAGCAGCCAAGCCAAAAGCCTGCGAAGAGGGAACGATTGGTCGTTCTATGGGGAACGATCGGTCGTTCCACATTCTGATCTCTGATGGTGTTGTAGCATAGGGAACGAGTGGTCGTTCCGGGGGGAACGACCATGGTCGTTCAACTCTCTGATCTCCTTCTTGGGCATGTTTCTTCAAGATTGGGGAACGGGTGGTCATTCAACTTTCTGATCTCCTTCTTGGGCACGTTTCTTCATGGTTGGGGAGCGGGTGGTCGTTCCCATGGGAACAGGTGGTCGTTCCCTTGCAAAAATCATTTTTTTCTTCCTTGTCTTGGCTTGGATTTTATCCTTTAGTACTTGATTCGATCTCGCTCCTCCCTCGAGGCCTCCGAAGCCCGGGAACCAACATCTCTATCATGCTTTGGCTCGGAAATACACGAGAAACCTGCGAAAACATGAGCAAACACATGCTACCCTCGAAAAGGGCGTAAATCCGACAAAAACACATGTATATGAATGAAATCGAATGCAAACAAGCCCAAATGAGGTACATAGCAAGGGCAAATTTAGGGTTAATCACTTATACAGCTCCTTAGGGACCTAACCATTTTTCATACTAGTTCTACTCCCTTACTATGTGACAACAAAGTTGCACTTTCAACTGTTGCCAATCCAATCCAACATGAGAGAACAAAGCACAAAGAAGACGACTGTCACTTCATTCGTGAGAAACACAAATCAGGCATCATTTGTGAATGGTAATAAAATTTTTTTGTAATTTTAGTCTGTAAATTTCTTGAAAAATTTGATGGTTATGCTTGTGTTAGACAATATGCATCCCATTTTCTTCACAAAATTAATTCTAATTCATCAAGTGGTATTGAAAATTTATGAATAAAAATTTAAAAATGTGGAATCAAGTGGTACTGAAAATTATGAACATAAATAATTTTTTATAATGAAAGTTTACCTACCATAGAAATAACATGATACATCTCTTGAAAATTTACACTAAAAATCATTTTTATTAGCAACATTTAGTACAAAAATCAAATCAACATTAAGTTTTTAGTTGTTAAGTAATGACCCTTTGCTTTCTCCCAATTTGTGAAGCTCAGCAACTTTGTGAATATTATAAGGAGATTTTCCCAAATTTCATATCATGATAGAGAAAAGAGGCAAGTTATATCAATCATCTATCACTATTTCTCTTTTTCTCTAGAATGTTGTTGTTGTTTTCTAATTTCTGAACCTTTGTCTATGAATTAATTTAGGAGATATGACAATCTTCAGGTACGACAAAATCTATATTTTATTATTTTTCATGAAATACATAATTATTTAAAATAATAATTCTATTTGATTTTTTGTAGAATTATATATGAATATGTTTCTTTCCTTATAACTAGACAATGAAATCAAATTATGAGAAAGAAGGATACAACATTGACGTACAGAAATTGTCTGACGCTTGGTATATTATTTTATTTCCAACTTAACTTATAGTCCCTCCTATTCTTTTGCTTACTTATCCCATTTACTTTTTTATTTTTATTCACTAATTACTCGTATAATATATATATATATATATATATATATATATATATATATATATATATATATATATATATATATATAGGATCTTTTGTGAATTACAGCCTCAAAGTGTTCTCGTTTTGTGAATTACAGCCGCAAAACTTTTTTTTTTTATGAATTACAGCCACCAACTTTTGAAAATGACCACCATTACGGCCAAGTGACCGGTTGACACCGTTGACCATGATTTTTACCGTTGACTTTCCATTATTCTGATTTTTCTTTTTTTTTTTCTTTTTCCATTTTTTTTTTCTTTTTCCTTTTTTAATTTAATTCTTCATTCCCAATCATCTTTCTCTCTCTTCCTCCTTTTTCTCCATCATCTTCATCCTCTTCATCCTCCATTAATCTTCAAAGTCACCATTAATCTTCAAAGACCCAATTTCTCTCCAAAGTCCAAACCCTAGATTTCTTTCCACCATTAATCTCTCTTCATCACTTTCCTTACTTTGTTCTCCTCAAAGACCCTATCAAAGACCCAAATACTCAAAGACCCAATCACCCAAATTTCTCTGCAAATCAAACTGAACAAAATAACCCAGATGAAGAAATCAGAAATAATCCTAAATTTAATATAAAGGTGGTATTTTCATAGATACATTAAATTTTTTTTATGATTTTTTTGATTGACAATTGGTGGAAATTGAGTTGGAGCTATGGAACCAATGACTATAACAATCGAAAGTTCAGAATAAATTTTCATAGATACATTAAAATTTAAACCAGTTCATCAACAATAAAAAGTTTACTAACACCTAATACGATATACGTATCGGTGATCTTGATTTTGAACTCAGATTAAAAATTTAACCAATTTTTTTTTTTTCATGATAAATGAATACCCATTTGGATTCCAGTTTCCCACAACTATTGAAGCTGTCTTGAATCTGATCCTCCTTTCTTATTAAAGAAAAAGAAACCCAGCTAACAAATTCTGGGTTTTATATTTCCACAATTTGGGTCTTTGATTGGGTCTTTGAGGAGAACAAAGTAAGGAAAGTGATGAAGAGAGATTAATGGTGGAAAGAAATCTAGGGTTTGGACTTTGGAGAGAAATTGGGTCTTTGAAGATTAATGGTGACTTTGAAGATGATGGAGAAGAAGGAGGAAGAGAGAGAAAGATGATTGGGAATGAAGAATTAAATTAAAAAAAGGAAAAAGAAAAAAAAAACTCAAAAAAAGGAAAAAGAAAAAAAAAACTCAAAAAAAGGGGAAAAATCAGAATAATGGAAAGTCAACGGTAAAAATCATGGTCAACGGTGTCAACCGGTCACTTGGCCGTAATGGTGGTCATTTTAAAAAGTTGGTGGCTGTAATTCATAAAAAAAACTTTGCGCCTGTAATTCACAAAACGACCAAACTTTGAGGACTGATTCACAAAGTTCATATATATATATATATATATATTATATATATATATATATACATATATATATATATATATATATATATATATATATATTATATATATATATATATATATATATATGATTATATAATACATACATATATATATATAATTATATATATAACATATATATCATATATATTATATATATATACTATATATATTATATAATATATATATATATATATATCATATATATATATATATATAATATATATATTATATATATACATATATTATATATATATATATATATATATATATATATATATATATATATATATATATATATATATATATATATATATATATATATATATATATATATATATATATATATATATATATATATATATATATATATATATATATATATATATATATATACGAGTTCAGTCGAACTATGCTTAAGTGTGAACCATCAACCTTGTCATCTTTTGGCAAAATGTTACTATTTTTTATCCTTGATTTTTATGGTGAAAAGTAACACGTTTTGGCCAAACAACAGCATTTCAAAGTGTTACTTTTACATCAAAAACTGTACTTTTCTACCAATGAAATTTCACAGAAAATAGTAACACCTTTTGCTAAAAGTAACAAGGTTTGCAGTTCACATTAAGACGTTACTGAACTTCTCCTATATATATATATATATATATATATATATATATATATATATATATATATATATATATATATATATATATATAGGTATATATATATATATATATATATATATATATATATATATATATATATATATATATATATATATATATATATATATATATATATATATATATATATATAATATATATTATATAATTTTCTACCTATGATTCGTATTGCACATTACATTAAACAGCAATGTACGTCACATAAATTTGATAACTTTTTTTCTCAATTCCAGGAAAGTCAAGAAAATGATGGTTAGTATACATAAAAGTACTTTATTCATTCTTCTCCATTTCATTATACATGCAGTTAATAATAAATGTTTGTTAGACAACATGTCACTATCAGTAAAATGTTATTAGCAGTTGCATGTGTTAGAAAACGGAGGTAATTGGTAATATGATATATGCTTACTCTTATTTGTTCTTTGCTTATCATACAATAGTATAAAAGTCTTGGAAAATTTCAAGTGTAATCATTTAAGTAGGCATGAAAATATTTATCAAATTCAGAATCTTATATTTTTGTTTAAGTTTGAAACTAAATTAGGTAAAGTATCATATCATACAATACTATAAAAGTCTTGGAAAATTTCAAGTATCATCATTTAAAGATGCATGAAAATATTTATCAAATTTAGAATCTAATATTTTTGTTTAAGTTTGAAACTAAATTAGGTAAAGTGTTTGTATGATATACTATATTATCAATTGTATTTTGTTAACTTAGAATTTAATATGTTCAATTGAATAAAAAAAAATTATGTATCAGGTAAATAATCATACAATACTATAAAAGTCTTGGAGAATTCCAAGTGTCATCATATAAGTAAGCATGAAAATATTTATCAAATTTAAAATCTTATATTTTTGTTTAAGTTTGAAACTAAATTAGGTAAAGTATCATATCAAATCATACAACACTATAAAAGTCTGGGAAAATTTCAAGTGTCATCATTTAAAGAGGCATGAAAATATTTATCAAATTTAGAATCTAATATTTTTGTTTAAGTTTGAAATTAAATTAGGTAAAGTGTTTGTAAGATATACTATAGCAATTGTATTTTGTTAACTTAGAATTTAACATGTTCAATTGAATGAAAAAAAAAGTTATGTATCAGGTAAATAATTAAAATAAACATCAGTAATTAAGTTTTGATTGAAAAAATCATGAATTTTGGTAAATTTAAGAATGATAGTATACAATATTTACAATATTTTTTGAAATTGTTTTTATATATATTTCACACTAACAAATTCGTGCATTGCACAAGTTTCTATACTAATATAGTATATTATTATAGAAACCCGTACAATGCATGATTTTTATAGCATTAACATATACAAACATGATATTAAAAAAATAAAGCCTGAGATATTTTGTAGTAGAAAACTCAATTTTAATAGTTATATAATTATATGTACAAATTAACACTGTAATTTAGAAAATTATCAACAATATATCATGCAAAACGCAAAATATTATAACTTACTCAATTTAACTATAAATAAATGCTAGTCAAAAATACTTTAATGGTAGATATATTACTCAAGATCATATACCACGTGTCATTTTTATTTATTCAATAAATGAGTTTCATTAGGCTTAGGCAAAATTCTCTTTAGTTATGACATTTGAAATATTCTAATCTTTTTTGTGAGTATAATATATGATATTCACTGAGTTGTGAGTTGAGAGTTGTGAGTCGTGATTACTTCCCTCCATATATACTATTATCCAAAAATTTGAAATCCAAGAAATGATATAAAATCTTCGTCAAATGTGTAGATAAGGAATGCTTTCATTTAAACCAATTTTAATCACCTTGACCTTAATGTGCGGTCTCAATTACTCGAAAAATAAAATTATATAACTGTAATTCACATGACCATGCTAGGTATTAGTCAGTTGTAAATGCGAAAAGAAATCCATTATCCATTAAAAAATTGTTAATGCACCTATTCATATCCACATGTCAGTTGTCCACCTCTTTTGGATTTGTATGTGAGTTATCACTTCTCTTTATTGGGTTGTCCTGATCCATTTTTCAGATTTATTTATTGACATTTTCAACGTATCAATGAATTTCTTGATTGTGTTTTATGAAATAGGAGTTGAGACAAGAATTGGATAAGATTAAGAATGATTTAAATGATTGCAAGTTGAGGAAAAGGTATTATTATTATTATTATTATTATTATTATTATTATTATTATGAAATGACTCTTGAGTATTGATTGAGTTTAAATGTACAAAATCATGTATTCATCAGTCATCACACTCTATTGGAAACATGATGTCATTCTTTTAATTGACAGTTATTGGGAAAATCCAAAAAATGTCAATAGTTGTGAAATGATCAAGGACATGGAGGAAAGTCTATTGATGTCACTTCAATGTGTTCTTAAACGCAAGGTATGCATGCTTGTAACTAACATCCTCTTATTCGGTCTATAACATGTTGGTAACAGTTATACAAGAGTATTTGGGGTTTTAAATGGGTGGTTTATGCGGATTTTCTATAAGGATTACAATCACCTTATATACAAGAATTTAAAAACTAATTATGGAATTATAATCATTACTAATATGACATACATAAAGGAGAATAAACGATTAATTTGATTAACAAAGCCTAAAATTACTACACTTTCTTATAGTCTGCCTCAAGTTGAGTGTTAGATATTCTTAGGTAGTTGTTATTCCAACACCCAACTTACACAATGATTTTTCAATAACTTCAGCTCCAACATTCTTTGCGAAAACATCAGCAAGTTGATCCTTCCACTTTACAAAGGAAAAGCTAATGATCTTCTTTTCAAAAGTCTCTTTTATAAAATGTCAATCAACCTCTACATGCTTTATTCGATCATTGTTATTAGGATTCTCTAAGATGCTAATAAACTAGGTTATTCCTTATCAGCAATTGTTCTGAACTTTACTTTCGCACTAGATAGAGCAACTATCTTCTTCTTCTTACTTCATTTAACAAGATTTCATTCTACCTAAGTGAAGTTCCTAGAGGTGAATTATTTGTTGTCCTAATCCCTTGTCAAATCTGCATCTGTATAGGTAAGAAGATTAAGATGATTGTTCTTTGCAAAGAAAATGCCTTTGTTACTGGTTCTTTTCAAATATATAAAATTTCTTATTACTACCTACATATGTTACACTTGTGGAAGAGGGATAAATTTGCTCACTGCTTCAATTGCATATTTAGTATCATGTCTATTATGAGAAATGTACATAAGTTTTCCTAACATTCTCAGTTGCAACCCTTTGTTAGCTAATTTTGCCTTTTTCAAGGATTTAGGGTCCATGTATGGCTATTATAAGTATTTTGGCAAACTTACAATTAAGCATACTTGTATCTGCCAAAACATGAAGAAAATATTTTTTCTAACGGATGAAGATTCCTTTTTTTGACCTAGGAACCACAACACCAAGAAAATATTTCAAGTTTCTAAGGTCTTTCATCTCAAATTCTAATTAAGGATATAACTATTGAGATCTTTGATCTCTTCTACATCATTTTCCCTTGATGATCATATTATCAACATAGGATATCAAACATGTGATTAGATTATTATTCTTCAGGAATAGTGTGTAATCTGAGTTGCTTTGTTTATATTCATATTTTTTCATAGCCATGGGGAACCTTCCAAACCTAGTCCAAGGAGACTTGCTTTATGTCATAAAGTTTCATCTTAAGTTTGCATCCTTCTCTTGCACCAAAATCGTATGAAAAATCAATTAGTGTCTCCATATATACTTGCTCTCCAATTTCCCTATGAAGAAAGTGAAGTGGTCAGCCCATGTCTACAGCTAATTAATGAGTACAACACTCATGTCATATATATTAATCTTTGATATAGGAGAAAATATGTCTGAATTGATAACTCTATAGGTCTGAGTATACCCCTTTGTTAAAACTGAGCGATATATCTTTTGATTGTCCCATTTGCATGATACTTTACTAGGAATGCCATCTACACCTAATAATATTCTTTCATTTTGGAAAAGCACATTTATCCCAAGTTTTATTTTTCCGGAGAGTAAAATTTTTCTCTTTCATAATTAGTTTGTAATTTTCCTTTTTAAGTGCTTCTTCAGTTATTTTTGGAATATCGATAGCGTATAAGGCAACATTAAAGGCCTCTTCATAAGTGAAGGGCCGAGAAGGATGATTTTTTTTAATATTTCTTTTTTTTTCTTTTGAGAAAATCACTTACAAGTGTAGGTAGCTAACAAACTAATTATGTATGCTAGTAGAGTAGTAGGAAACACGCTTATTAATTGTCAATCAATAATTGATATTATAGTAAGGAAAAAGTTAAAAGATTATATTCACAATAATTTTTCTTTTATATAAATTAAATATTAAAGTATGTTTTTAGATGTATTATATATTCTATTAACTTTTAAATTTTGTAAAACAATAATTTTAAGAAAATAACATAGTTACTGAATGTCGATAATCTAATAACTTTAATATCTAATAACTTTTCACCTATACATTGTGGACAATCTAATTCTTAGAATATTTTCTAATTATAATATTTGACCGATAATTGATTAAAAAAATATCCTTTTAACCTGATTACTTGTTATAGTAGGTCAAAATGTTTAAAAATAATAAATAAATATGAAAGAGAAGGTCTAGGACCCAACAATGATAGAAAACAAGATGTGGAAGAAGATAAAAAAACAGAGTATAATCAAGAGAAGCAAGAACAAACAACAAACAAGTGTTTATGAGGTATCAAGAGATACCTCCCCCTCAAATAAAGTATCTTATCATTAATATAATCAACATTACACTAATGACTCAACTTACACACTTGAGAATAATCTCTCAAGTTAGTGAATCCATTCAACAATGAAGTTCACCCTTAAACTAATACAATGAAGAAGAAAGCTCTTATGGTTCTCAAACCCTAACTGTCTAATGTGTATTAGCTTCTCACTTCTTACTTCTAGAGATGTTCTAAGCTCTCTTATATAGCCTTAGAACATATTAGAAGTCCTAACTCAAAAGCCCTAAAGCGCCACACAAACAAAACATTAAAACAGAAAACCCGCAAAGACTTCGCTATACGGTGCTCGACCTCATGCTCGACCAGTCGAGCAAGGGTCCAGACCTTACTGCCTTGCTACAGATCGTTCGCTCGACCGAGCCTTAGGCGCTCGACCAGTCGAGCAGTCTTCGACACCAGCTCCTGCTTCCTTGCTCAGGTTATCTTCATCGCAGGCCTCGCTCGTTGCACCCACACCACGACACTCCGAAGACCCTTTACGTGGTGGAGATCTGGGTCTTGCTCTAACAATCTCCCCCTCAAGCCCAAATCTCCCTTCATCATTTTGTGACACCACTCTTGGTGTCCTAACCAACACATCAACATAGGATTTGAGTCTTGGCTCCCCTTCAAGACCAAACCCATCATCAACACTCTTTGTGCACCACTTATCATTGTGGGAACCATCATCAAAAGTCACCCTCCTTAGTGACTTAGGACTTGCATCCCTTTCAACATGATGCAAACCTCCACTCACTAGCAACACATGCCCATGGTTGCCTATCACACCCTTCAAGTGCACCAAGCACCCCTTTGCCACCTTTAAGACTCCTTCACTTTGAGTCTTCATAGTGTACCCAATCTTCTCTAATCTCCTACATGAGATTAGATTCCTCATCATCTTAGGAATGAACCTTACACTCCTAAGCTTCCTCACTATGCCATTGTGCATTCTCAAATGCACCTCACCAATGGCCTCAACCCCAACTTCCTCACCACTAGGCAAGGTCACTCTCTCAAGCTCACAAGCCATCACCCTTGTAAACAAGCTCTTGTCTCTACAAATATGATATGGGTGTACGGAGTCAAACACCCAATCACAATCATCATCACACTTGGCCAATAGCACATGACCATCCTCATCATCACCCTTGGTCTTCTTCACAAGACCCTCATCAACAAGGTTTGGGAGCTCATCCTTCTCTACAACCCCTTTGAGCTTCTCACCATCACCAACCTCCATTGTTGGCTTTTTCATCTCCCTCAAAAGCTTCAAGCTTCTAAGGTCCTTCTTCAACTTGTTGCAAGTGTATTGAATATGGCCTCTCTTGTGGCAATGAAAGCACACTCTATCCCCATACTCAACCCTTGCCTTCTTAACACCGATTTCCCTCTTCTTTGATGGATTTCTCTCAATGACCTTTCCATCTCCCAAAGATGGAGTATCATCAACCTTCATACCAACCCCCATGGATGGTACTTCCACAACAATGCTACTACTCCTAGTAGCTCCCTCAAGTTTTTCAACTCTCAACAACAAAGACTCAATCATTAGCCTTTGCTCTACCACCATTGTTAATAAGCTCTCCTTCTCTCTTGAGAACTCCAATAAAAATCTCTCCATCTCTTGATTACCCACTGATTTTCTCTCACCCAAGGTTTCAACAAACTCTAATGGCTTCAACAAACCATCCAAACACTTCTCAACTTCCACCATTTTTCTTCTACCTATCTCCAACCCTTCCCTCACTGAATACCCCAAGGAATAACACACCAAGCTCTGATACTGTAACACCCCGATATGATACCAATTGAAAGAGAAGCTCTAGGACCCAACAATGATAGAAAACAAGATGGGGAAGAAGATAAAAAACATAGTATAATCAAGAGAAGCAAGAACAAACAACAAAAAAGTGATTTTGAGGTATCAAGAGATACCTCCCTCTCAAATAAAATATCTTATCATTAATATAATCAACATTACACTAATGACTCAACTTACACACTTGAGAACAACCTCTCAAGTTAGTGAATCCATTCAATAATGGAGTTCACCCTTAAACTAATACAATGAAGAAGAAAGCTCTTATGGTTCTCAAACCCTAACTCTCTAATGTGTATTAGCTTCTCACTTCTTACTTCTAGAGATGTTCTAAGCTCTCTTATATAGCCTTAGAACATATTAGAAGCCCTAGCTCAAAAGCCCTAAAGCCCCACACAAACAAAACATTAAAATAGAAAACCCGCAAAGACTTCGTTGTACGCTGCTTGACCTCATGCTCGACCCAGGCTGGTATGCTCTACCAGTCGAGCAAGGGTCCAGACCTTACTGCCTTGCTGCAAATCGATCGCTCGACCAAGCTTAGGCGCTCGACCAGTCGAGCAGTCTTCGACAGCAGCTCCTGCTTCCTTGCTCAGGCTATCTTCATTTCGGGCCTCGCTCGTCGCACCCACACCACGGCACTCTGAAGACCCCTCACGTGGTGGAGATTTAGGTCTTGCTCTAACAAAAAAAAAAGTGAAACCTACTTTCCCCCACCTCCACCTTGCACCACAATTCGAATACCCCCCTCTCCCTGTCTATGTTCGACATAAAATAATGATTAAAATAGAATTTATTTTTCTTAAGTTTATGTTTTAAAGTATTTGGATATAAGTATGTCCCCAAACTATTTGGAAAAACAAGCTCTTAGGGAAATCACTGATAAGGGCAGCGTTTTCGTACCCATTGGGTTAGGTGCTGGGTTTTGGGTAGAAGAGAAAAACGCTGTCTAAGAGTATCGTTTTCTATTGGGGCACACTTATTTATCCAAATACTTTAAAAAATAAACTTTAAAAAAAATGCGATTAAAAACAAAAAATTAAGATACTTAATGTCAGATTAATTGGCATAAACAATGTTAACTTAATTATGTTGTTGTGATGAATGATATTATATAGAAAGAATTGGAGGAGCACCAGATGTTGGCATCAAAGAATTCAGCCAAGTCCGTAGAACGACCCTTTGAAGATTACATTCCTAAAATGCTTAGCGGGTAAGGGCAACCACTAACCAATCCTCCTTTAATTTTTGTCAGGACTCCCACCAACTAAAGTCTAAAGATATTGCTCTATTCGTGCTAAAACCAAAATAAAGAAAGTCAAACTTTTAATAATAATTTAATTAACTTTTTTATTTTCCTATAAGCGGGCTATACTGAATTCGATGATGAATTAACTTTCATATTCTCCTCGTCTTGTATTGCAGAAATGATGACGGCTTGCTTACGGTTTCAAATATGGTTGTGTTGGAAAATCAACCACCCTTGAGTTTCAATGATAATGACAACTAGCTAGATAGATTTTCGTTCCAACGGTTTATGAATTATTCAAAAAATTATTAATCATATATATGTAATTAAGACTTAAATTGAGATACTATAAATTTATTTGTTTGGAAAACTATAAAAGTATTTATAAGACTCAAATTACTATATTAGATTGAGATACAGTAATATATAAAATACAATCATAAAATCATTCACTAAACAATATAAATTTTAAATAATTACACAAAAATAATAGAGTTTCAACAAATAATAAGTAATATAAAAAAAATTTAAATTTTGAATGTTTTTGTAAATCCTTAAAATACGTTTTCACCTAAAGTACTTTTTTTTACTATGATAATTAACATATAACCTAATTTAATAATTTATGTACTATAAACTACTCAACATAGGTGATAGAATTAACATTTTAAATTCATTTCACTGGTATTTTATCTTAATTATTTACTTAAATAATTAAAGTGTAATCAATTGATTTGTGTAGTTTTTTGAATATAGCCATGTAAGTAACATGAGTTTATCTATGAAAAAGTATTTCAAAATTATTTTCTACATTTCTTAATTTATTACAAAAATATTATAATGAAAATTATTATTCATAGATAATCAATATGTTTGGTGAAAATTATCTATTGTAATTAAAAGATACTACATATCTTAATTGGTAGTATATGCCTATTCAATCTTCAAAAAAAATTTAATTAAGCAAATTTAATACTCCCTCCGTTCTTTTAAGTTTTTTCACCTTACTATAACGGGTAGTTTCAAAAGTTCTTCCACTTTAGAAACTTTTTATTTTTAGAAAGTTTTCATCCCACTTTTACCCCTTAAAACCCCACTTTCCTTACTTCACAATACTATTTAATTATTTTTTCTCTCATACTTTTAGTACAGTCATTACTTTATACTACTTTTTAATTATTTTTTCTCTCATACTTTCAATACAATTATTACTTCACACTATTATTTAATTAAAATAACACCCACTACAACCCAAAGATTCGTTCTACGTTAATATTTGTGAAAAATCCAAAATGAAAGAACAAATAAGATCGAATGGAGTAAAAAAACTATTACATGATATACCAAAAAACATTTGCCTAATTACAAGAGGAAAAAACAAAATTTATTTTATAGTCAAGTCGACATGTATGATCTAATTGTTTCTTTTATTGTATTTTATAAATAAATAGTATGGAATGAAATACCACTATCGAGATCACAAAAGTATTAGGCATCTCAAATAGTGGTTTAATCAAGAAGTTGATAGGATAATTATTTGTATTATTATACTATTTATCCCTTATATAAGGCGTATTTTATGATGAAATGTCTCATACAAGAATTTGCAGTTTTTTTTATAGTTTCAAAAATATTAGCATTGAGGATGTTTTTGCCATTTTCCAATCCTTAAAATATACATGATGTGATGTTGAGTGGAGAATTCAGAATCAGTCAAAATATAAATCTTTCAAATGGCCTTATTTAAAACCATATTGGGAGACACGAGGGTAAAAAACCCAGATTCTTGACCTAAACAATTATATATCGCATTATTTATAAACCATAGAATATTAATGTTGATTCTATGTCATGTAGTAGCTACTCTCACTTATAGAATTGTTAGATCACATAACAATATCACATACTTTAGAGTCTTAATTATATAGCTTGAGATTTTAGTGGAGTTTTAATTAACATATTATCAAAAATCAACGTAACAAAAGGTTACAAGTTCGCATCTCAACAACCTCTAATTTTAAGTGGAATATTTAGTGTCAGGTATGAGAATGATATATGATGCATCCACAATTCTAGTCCAAAGAGTTCTTGTGTAAGAGAACGTATTAAAGTATATAACTGTTGGAAATACTTCACATGTGAAACAAGATCTCACATCGATAAAATAATGGGTTGTTGACTTGCATATATAGTGGGTGAACTGATCTTCCTACTACCATATGGTTTTGGGAAATAATGAAACTCACCAAGTGTATGTGCAAGTCAACGCTCTTGACCCGTGGTTTGTGGGCCCGAGCCCACGGGTTTCCCGTATCCATACGAGTGGGCTATGGTGAGATTATATGAGGATTTGTCACAGCCTAATATGGTATCAAGAGCCGAAGGTGGTTCCTGGTATGATATGGCTCACATGTGAGGGGGAGTGTTGGAAATACTTCACATGTGAGACAAGTTCCCACATCGATAAAATAGTGGGTTGTGGATTTGCATATATAGTGGGTGAACTAATCTTCCTACTACCATATGGTTTTGGAAAATAATGAAACTCACCAAGTGTATGTCCAAGTCAACGCTCTTGACCTGTGGGTTTGTGGGCCTGAGCCCACAGGTTTCCCGTGTCCACACGAGTGGGTGACGGTGAGATTATGTGACTAATTGTCACAGCCTAATAATAACATATCTTAAGAGTCTCGACCATCAGTTTAAACTTTTGGCTGAACTGGTCTTTTAACCTATAAACTTTATTGACAATTTCTAACTTTTTGCAAATATATGGACCATACATATTATTTACATTATCTAAGCAAAAGCATAATAAATATTCCATGTTCACCACTAAAGTGTAGCTCCTATATTATTTATGGGGGCATTACATTGGCTTCCTACTAAACTCTAGATGGGAAGATCACGATGGGAGAAGTTGGAGAAAGTGTACAGATGGGTGCCATTAACAAAGAGGAAACCATTAACTGCGGAGCAGCTGAAGATGATATTCATGGCTCATGATAAGAATGGTGATGGACACCTTGATAAGGATGAGTTGAAGACAGCATTTCGTGCATTAGGAGCTCGAATTCCATGTTATAGAGCTGATCGTGCTATTCATTATGCTGATATTGATTTAGATGGTTCTATTAATCAAGATGAGATTCATCATCTTGTTTCTTATGCTTTCCATTATGGTTATACTGTCTTCTAGATGTACTTGCTTCATTTACAAATTCAACGATAGCTATTATTGTGTTTTTGAATTTGCCCCATAAATTTAAAATGTCGTTACGTTAATTAATAATATGAGGTGAATTTTAAAAGAGTTTGTTTGTTTTATACTCATCATAATAAGCCTTTTTCTATTGATTTCTTGTGTTGTTGATGCCTCTTTAGGTTGTGAAATAACAAGTACTTTAGGGTATAAAATATTTAAACTTTATCCCAATAGGCTATAACACTCAAGAACAATGATAGGGATGTTCTTGATGATGAAACAACTTACAACTATGAATTAGGATGAACACAATAGCAAATAAAGCAATAAATAAAGATACAAGAGATTTACGAGGATAATCTCATGTGGATTACGTTCTCAATTTAGTGGTTAGCTCGATTGTATTATAGAGAATAATAGAGTTCTCCAAGAACTCTAACCATGGGTAGATTAAACTAGAGAAGAAGAGAAGAGAAAAAGAGAGGTTATATGTTTGATCTAGGGTTAAGACTCTACATGGGTATGAGTGTATAGGCTTGTATATATACTAAAAGTGGTATGCTAATGATTGGGCAAAAGCCCATAATACAAAATACCACAACCAACACGCGACAAAATGAAACAAGGCTACCTGGCTGGAAGTTGCTCGTCAGAGAGGAATGCATGCTCGTTCGAGCAATGAGATCAGTAACCTTCTGATTTTCACCCAGTTGTTGCCTCGAACGATGCACTCCACTTGCCTCGTTCGAGCACTACACAAGGGCGAATATTTTCCCTTTTACTTTGCTTTAATTCATTACCCACACATATCCAATTGCACTCATGCACCAATATGCATTGACGACTAGCATTCATCATGGTGCACTCAAGTCACACTAACTCCAACAATCTCCACCTTAATTTGAGTTCACCTAAGACATACATTTATCTAGACACTCCCTCCAACACACTACTAAATAATCAAACAACTAACATAAGCAAGGGGTCAATCCAACCATATCCACACATAAAGTGAACTTGTTGGTGGTTGTCATCATGTCGGACGGATTGTCATTTGTGCTTATCTTCCCTAAACCCAATCTCGTGTGCTTAACTTCGTCTTGAATAAAGTTGAACTCGATGTCGATGTGTTTGATTCTCCGGTGAAAGGTGTTTTGATTTCTTGCTATGTGAATGGCACTTCCACTATCACAATGTATATGCACATAGCTCATCATGGGACATATCACACCAACAAGAGGATTAAGCCATTTTCCTATTTGAACGATTCAGCAATGGCTATGTTCTCCGTTTCCGTAGTCGTCATGGTAGCCACATTTTAAAGCGACGACTGGCAACTCACTTCTTCCCGTTTTTATTTTTGTGTGAAAACAATTAATTAGTTATATATTATCTTTCATTTTTTATTATTATTAAAATTTATTGAGCGGTTTGTACGGGTTCTCATAGTAGTTCTCATAGTAGAAGAAATTTTTGAGTAATTGAGATTATTTCATGGTGAAGGAACTCTTATATGAAACTATCTCGTGATTAAAGAGACTTATAAAGTGAGTATTTTAATACTCAAAATGTTAGTTTCAAGATTCAAAATGACATTTTAACATCGAACAACTAAAATTGAGTGTTTTAATTATGAAGATTGATATTCTTTTTTTAGTATAGAAGGGCAATTTAACTCCCTTAATGGGACCATCTTACGGAGTTGACTCTACCGCATAAGCGGCGGCTGCTCAAGGTCCAAAAATTCTAAAGGCTCAAAAAAATCAATATATCTGATTATCAATTAAATATTAAAAATTACTCCTATTATGTTTCTAGCTACACATGTAAATTTTCATATAATCTATCACTACTTTTTTATACTTTATGACGGTAATATCTTGATAAAGACTAGTTGTATGATAATTATTGATCTTTTATTTCTCGCTAGTAATTAATATTTGATTTAATTTTTCATTAATTATTTTTCATTTTAGGTTACTAAGTAGTGCAATATTATCAAAAAAGTAGTGTTATCATTATATAGTTGTATTCTTTTCTCAATTTAATTTAATTGATCAAATCAGTACTTTATTTAAAACAAAAGAATATATTAGCTTTTAATGATCAACTAAAAAATAAACCTACACATTTAAACTAAAAAATAAACCTATACATTTAAACTTAAAAAATAAATCTTCAAAAAAAAAAAAAAAATTTACAGATACCAAAAATAAATAAATAAATAAAAATAAATTAACACATTCTTGTGAGAGACAGTCTCTTTGAAAAATCATCTCTATTAGGTTGACCCATAAGGAAAAATGTAGAGTAAATATAGGCAATAAGCTTTAATGAATTGGGCCTGAGAAACGTCTCTCAAAAAGACGGTATCTCAGGAGACTAGTTGATAAATTAATTAATGATCACTTAGAATTAAGACTCTACCCTCTTAAATGAGAATTTGTGTTTGGGTAAACACAAATTCTTACTTGAGACCGTCTATACAATAAACGTCTCAAGTTTTGGGGCTGACCCAAGTTATAAGTAAAAAAAAAAACTAATTAGTGGTTTTGTAAGTTAAAAGGGAGATATGGGTTGAGCTCTTGAGAAACGTCTATACTATAGACGGTCAAGAGAGGGCTTGTTGCGTAAATTGTTGCAGCCCGAACCAAACCCGCGTTGTACAACCCAAACCCAATTAGTTCCCCAAAAAGAAACGAGTGACCGTTATTCTGTTAACAAAGTATTGTCATTAAAGATACGAATGAAAAAAAATAAAAAAAAAAAAAAAAGACAACTGTATAAATAAATAAACAGGTCCTCTATTGAGAGACCGTCTATAGTATAGACGTCTCTCAAGAGCCCAGCCCATATCTCCTTTTAACTTACAAAACCACCAATTAGTTTTTTTTTTTAATTTATAAATTGGATTAGCCTCAAAACTTGAGACGTCTATTGTATAGACGGTATCAAATAAGAATTTGTTATAAATAAATAAAAATAAATTTATGATGACTTAGAATTAAGACTCTTGAGAATTTGTGTTTGTGTAAATTGTTGCAGCCCGAACCAAACCCGAGTTGTACAACCCAAACCCAATTAGTTGCCCAAAAAGAAACGAGTGACCGTTATTCTGTTAACAAAGTATTGTCATTAAAAAAACGAACGAAAAAAGATAAATAAATATATAAACAAAAAGACAACTGTATAAACTCTTCTTATCCGACCCTTTCGCATTTCCTTCTCATCCTTTCCCACCAAAATAACCAATTTTGCTGGGAATATTCATTTAATCCCATTTTTGTTGTAATTTTATTAATCTTTTTGAGGTTTTATCAAATTCCCATACATTTCCAAATAACATTAATAAGATTTATTTGAAGAGGTATAATTCAATAAATGAAACTTGATCCCCATTTTTTGGTAAGTTAACTTTTGAATGTTTCAAATATTATATTCTAAATTAATTCATCCAATAATAAAAATTACATTGGTTAGTTGTTTTAATTGAAATTGTCAACTTAAAAGTTAAAATTATACATTATGTTTGTATATTCCCTATAAAATCTTTTTCCAAAATATTACTCCTATTTGATATGTTTTTTTATTTCCTAGGCATTATCGTCATTCAGATATATCTCACTCATAGAATTTATGATCAACGTCTTATAATTTTGTGCACATCAAGATAGCTGTAAAATGGTATTAGATTCCCATTATAATTATTTTAATTTTTTATGAGAAGGTCAATTTTTGATGTATTTATTAAAAAAAATCAAATAATTTTTGTCTTAGAATTTATTAATTATGGGTTTTTGCAGATTTTTCCTAAATTATCAAACGCCTAAGAAGCAGAAAAAAGGTGTACATTGTCAAGAAGAGGAAATGGGAATGATTGAATGTTAAGAAATTGAAGGAAGAAAAATGGCATCAGTTGAAGGTGTGGATCAAGACCTGCACACATGGAATGTATCCGGATCCGGATCCGGATCCGAAGGTCGAGAAGAAAAGATATTTGTATCAGTTAGATTGAGGCCTCTTAATGACAAAGAAATTCAAAGCAATGATTTTTCTGATTGGGAAACCATAAATCACACCACCATTTTGTTCAAGAATTGCCTTGCCGAACGCTCCATGTATCCTAATGCCTATACTTTTGGTAAGTAATTTGCCTCAAATCGAGAGAAAATTATGAATTAGTCTAGTAG
Source organism: Amaranthus cruentus (assembly GCA_019425755.1). Taxonomy (NCBI): domain Eukaryota; kingdom Viridiplantae; phylum Streptophyta; class Magnoliopsida; order Caryophyllales; family Amaranthaceae; genus Amaranthus; species Amaranthus cruentus. Next base: position 13,510,188 of record CM033455.1, read on the forward strand.
TCGAACGCTTTATTTTTTTTAAGCCTTTTGACAAGAATTTGATTCTCGCCAGAAGGCTTATTCCCTTTTACTTTTTGACTATTGGGATTTTCTAGTCTAATTTCCGAATCAAAAATAATTCATATTTTTCTCTTTTGATGGGAGTTTGTTATATGCATTACTTTATTTGGATTTTATATGTTTTATTTTTCATGTTTTCTATTTTTTAAATTAGGCAAGAAAGCTCAGTTATTATTGATGTTGATTGTTGATGTATCGTCATATATTTTGTTTACTTAATTTTTCCATAATATAATGCGAGTTTTGTTTTTATATAAACATTTCAGCTACTCTGATAAGAGATCGTGATGGCTTTAAAACAACAAATTTGAATTCTAATTTTCATATTAACAAGTATTAGATGAGTTATTAGATGATTTTCATATATATGTCGCTTCTTACAATGAGACAGTCACATACAGTAATTTGTGTTAAATTATTCATGATGCTTTTGTATTATGTGGGTGACAGACAGAGTGTTTGGAAATGATGATTCTACAAGAAAGGTTTATGAGGAATCTGCCAAAGAAATAGCACTTTCTGTCCTTAATGGCATAAATTGTGAGTGATCTTTTGAATTCTAATACAATTTGCTTGTTGATGTAAGAAAAATTTTGGGATATATTGAGCATGCGCATTCCTATTAGCCCTCTCTTTGGAGGGGTGTGGGTATGGTCTGTCCACTACCTTCCTCCACTAAACCCTAACTTGTGCATGATACTGGGTTAATCACTATGTAACTTGTGATATTCATATGATGTAGCAAGCATATTTGCCTATGGGCAAACAAGCAGTGGAAAGACGTTCACTATGTGTGGAATCACTCAGTATGCTGTAGCTGACATATACGATTACATCGAGCAGGTTCATAATTTTAAACTTTTTAAGAACTACTCCATCCGTCTCAGTTGCAAGTTCTTGCATGTCGCTTATAACTGGAACAGAATGAGTAGTAAGCACTATCAACTCTCAATGTTGCTAACGAAAGAAACAAACCGTAATTTTCTTTGCAATGTAACAGCATATGGATCGTGAATTTGTCGTGAAGTTTTCAGCAATTGAAATCTATAACGAACACGTTAGGGACCTTCTCTGCGAAGAGACTACCCCTCTTCGACTTCTAGATGATCCCGAGGTTTGTTATAAGCGAGATTTATGTTTTAAGTAAACGAACGCATTCTAAATAATGATTAAACATAAAATGTTCTGTTTTGGTTTTATAGAGAGGAACAGTTGTTGAGAAACTAACAGAGGAAACACTCAAAGATAAGAGCCATCTTCTTGAGCTTATAGCTGTTTGTGAAGGTAAAGACTAGTGTTTAAAGCAGCTTTACACTATTTATCATTATATGTCGTTAACGTCAGAATGTCGAATTTTTCATTATCTGTAGCTCAAAGGCAGACAGGCGAGACTACTCTCAACGAAACAAGCTCGAGATCTCATCAAATTCTCAGACTAGTAAGTGCTTCGCTTTTGTCTATAACGATAATAAGAACAAATAATTCGAGACTTTGAGCACCAAATAGATGATCTGTGGTGTGATTTTATGATTGGAACTTTTGTAGACGATTGAAAGCTCTGCTCGTAAGTTCGGTGGTGGGAATTCGAGCATGCTTTCAGCAAATGTGGTATGTATAAGTCTCGAGTAAACCTTTCTTCTCTATCTAAGTCATTGATCCGAAAAGGTAGTAATTAACTCGAAAATCTTTTGCATATAGAACTTTGTGGACCTTGCAGGAAGTGAACGTACGTCTCAGACGTTAGCAACTGGTGCAAGATTGAAAGAAGGTTCCCACATTAACCGGAGCTTGCTAACTCTCGGAAAAGTGATTCGCACATTAAGGTTTGAATAACCTCCATTGAGTCTTAGATAATAAGTTAATATGTATTTTTGTAAATGTGAAAGTAAAAGGCAATAATATGATTCGGGTGCAGCAAAGGAAGGAATGGGCACATACCTTATCGAGACTCCAAGCTAACGCGTATACTTCAGAACTCTCTCGGAGGAAATGCAAGGACGGCTATTATATGTACAATGAGCCCTGCTCATAGTCATCTAGAACAATCCAGAAACACCCTCTTATTTGCAAGCTGTGCAAAAGAAGTTTCTACCAATGCAAAGGTGAATGTGGTGATGTCCGATAAAGCGTTGGTGAAGCAACTAAGGAAAGAATTGGCGAAATTAGAGAGCGATTTGCAGAATATGTCGTCGATTCCTTCTAAAGGTGATGCTGCAGCTGCTCTTAGAGAAAAAGAACTCCAAATAGAAAAGGTAATAGCCTTTAAGTCTGCTTTTTGCTCACGTTCATCACATGAGACATACTTTCCTATATGGGTAGTTTGTTAAAGTATATAACATATCCTGGCCTTCAACCATCGGCTAAAGCTTTTGGTTGACTTGGTTTCTTGACATGATATCAGAGTAAATGTGACAAGAGGTCACGGGTCCGAATCTCAACAATCCTACATTTTAAGTCGAATATTTAGCGCCAGGTATGCGGAAGATCTGTGTTGCATCCACACTTTTGGCTCAAAGTGCTCTCGTGTGAGGGGATGTGTTAGAGTATATTATATACAACATATCATGGGTATTCAACTATCAGCTAAGTTTTTGGTCGAATTGGTTCCTTGACATTTGTTTTAAACGTGTTAATTGATGATGCAGATGGACAAAGAAATAAAAGAACTAAGTCGACAGCGTGATCTTGCACAATCGAAGGTCGAAGAGCTGCTACAATCAACAAGGAAAGAGCAGATTTTTGAGCCACGAGTCGACGAGTTCAGCCATCAAAAATCAGAATCGCGGGAAAAAATATCATGGCTAGATGATCCATCAGAAACATCTGATACATCAGATTACCAGCGCTTGGATGCTGACCTGGCAACGTCAGATTACCAGCGCTTGGATGCTGACTTGGCAACATCAGATTACCAGCGCTTGGATGCTGACCTTGCAACGTCAGAAGCCTTCAAGTATCATGACGATCAGGGTACTTTTGACCTTACCTCTCAACGATCAGATCTTCTCGAAGATATTGATCAAAACCTTTTTCACAACAACTCTTTATCGCAAGGAATCGGGGGTACTACACTGGATTTTACAATTGATGATGCATCACTTGGTTCTGAGAAAATGGCCAACACTGCCAACAATATCAGAAGGAAAATCGATGAAAAGAGCGAAGAAACCTGTAAGCAAGTCAGTTGCGTTGAAGTTGAAGAAAAGGGTATCAACAAAAGTGATGCACCATATGCTACTAATTTTTTCTCTCGGGAGAAAGAGATTCAACGGGAAAATGAAAAGAAAAAGGAAAGTGAAAGTGAAAAAGATAAACCTAAAAGAGAGCGTGCTGTATCAATTGAAGAAATCAATAGTATAGATGAGAAGCAAACGGAAAAGGAAAGGGAAAGTGAAAGTGAAAAAAATAAACCTAAAAAAGAGCATGATGTGTCAACTGAAGAAATCGGTAGTATAGAAGAGAAGCATATAGAAAAGGATAAGGAAAGTGAAAGTGAAAAAGATAAACCTAAAAACGAGCATGTCTTATCAACTGAAGAAATCGATAGTATAGAAGAGAAACAAACGGAGAAGGAAAAGGATATTGAAAGTGAAAAAGATAAACCTAAAAAAGAGCATGTTGTATCAACACAAGAAACCGATAGTATAGAAGAGAAACAAACGGAAAAAGAAAGCAAAAGAATTAACGGAGAAAAGAAGGAAGAGAGGAAGATCCACGAATGTGATGTTACGGACCATGACTCATTGGTTCAAAGAATCAAGGAATTGCAAAGGACTATTGACATGCTTGTTAACCGGAATCCCTCAGGGTTCCACTCGCCGTGTTCTACTGATTCAGAGATGTTGAGTAATAGAGCATCAAGCTTCAGCAGAAGCAGGAGTTGCAAGGCAATTCTTACGTCAACTCCCACTTCAGATATCACTTATGACAGGGCAGTGCTCCATTCTCGAGATCTATCATTTAACGGATTTGACAGAGAGATTAGCTCAGAAAGGCCTAAGGGCTTGCCTCGGGTTTTGGATCATCATGGGTCTTTTAACACGGGAAAGCAATCGAAACTTGGCGTCCCTATGACATCCATCAGGACTGCAATACTGCATGAAATGATCAAGGATGTTAAGAATTCAGATGCTAGTTATGGTTCTAGCTTTTACAATTCTATTCTAGGATCAAATCGAGATATCAAATATGAACCCCACAAGCAAACAGGCGATGAAATGGTCAGTAATTTGTTCTAACTTTGTAATATTGCAGAAAGAATGATTCTTTTCTTACTAAAAGTGAATTTGTTTTTGCAGGACGGTGGCACAGTCGATGAGGAGAATGAATCGAAGGAAAGCGAGTCAAGTGGAGGTGCACAAGAAGTTGGTTCATATACGATGCGGGTGAGGGATTGCATGTCCGAGGGAACAATAACCGGTGTGCAATCCCCATTAAATTGGTATGACGAATTCGAGAGTCAGAGGATCAAGATAATTGAACTCTGGCATGAATGCCTTATACCATTAGTTCACCGAACCTATTTTTACTTACTGTTTAAAGGCGATCCGTCCGACAAGATCTACATAGAGGTCGAGCTACGCAGGCTGTCTTTCATCAAAAACAGATTTGATCAAGGTCTCAAGATTGTAATGGATGGTCAAGTTTTTACCCCATCTTCTAGGTATAATCTATAAACATTAAACCGTTATCTGGAATTGTTTACTAAGCCGAAAAAAAATGAGAAACTAATGTTTTGCAACTATATTGTGATACCGCAGCATAAGGGCATTGAATCAAGAACGAGAGATGCTAGTGAAGCAAATGTACAAGAAGATCCCCGCACATGAAAGAGAGGGGATGTTCAAAAAGTGGGGAATCGTAATAAACAGCAAGCAGAGAAAACTGCAACTAGTTCGACTCCTTTGGACAGACACGAAAGACATGCAGCACATCCGAGAAAGTGCAGAGCTTGTTGCTAAGCTTGTTGGTTTTGTAGATGAAGGTCAAGTTCCCAAGGAGATGTTCGTTGGTCCTAGTGTTTTTCGTAGATCGTTTAATCGAAGATCTTATAGCTGGAAATCAAACATGTCTATAGCTTCCTAAAGCTTTTGGCTTAAATTTATATCTCTTATACTCTTTTCTGTTTTCTTACACAAACACTGAAATATGATTGCTTCATTATTTGGTGTCAGTACTACCTAACTACTGACTTCTTTATTATTATTCTACTTAAATATTTTTGACCCTTGAATATTTTATGGCTCTATGCATTGTGTGCACGACCACCCCAAAGTGAATATGCCGTTTCAATCAGAGTCTTTACTTTAAGAAGCGCTAAACGTCACAAAAAGATGGGTCACATGCACTATTACATAAATTCTACCGAGTAATTTGCCACTTCTTCGTAACTTGTAAACCCAAATCGCTCAAGGTGACATCCTTTTTTAAAATGTATTTTGGTGTTCATTTACAAATTAAAGAAAGACGAAGAGAGGCAAAAATGAGACATAACCTTGAAAACTAAAAATATTCCATTAAAAGCAATTTCTTATATATTTTTATGCATAATTTATTTCGTACCCAATCATTCCCGAGTTAATCTAGGTTCCGTTTCTTGTTCCTGTTCCCATTCCCCATTTCAAACCATATGTCGTTCCAAGTAAGAATGACTTAAACGGTCGGGCAGCAGGGCAGGTCAAAAGCAGGTCTTAAAATATTTACGGGTAGCAGGGCAGATTTTGCATTAACTTGGGCACTATAAAAACTTGCCACCCTCAACTTATATGACTAATGTAATAGATTATAATATACAAGTATAAAATTATCTGATCACCCATGTTGATAAAAGATGCTATCGCTACAAAAGAATGGTCTATCTGGGAATGCATCACAAATTTCATTCAAATTGTTGAAATTTGCAGATAACCGGAGTTTAGATTACACTACATGGTATGATCATATCAGAAAATATACTTACTATTGAAATTGAAAATGGCTCAAGCTTGTTTAGCATACACTTCTAATATCATACAAAAAAGACTCCATTTAATATGTTATACTAGATATAAAGGGAAATATTTACAGATTAGCTGTAATTAAGATTGGAGGACAGCACCTTCAGTGATCTTCCAGCCTGACTTTAGAAAACACATCTCATATCTAGTAGTATAGGTTCTGCTGTAAGAATCGTTGTGCTCAGGCTGCGCAGTGTCAGTTAAGTTTGCTGATTCTGTAAGAGTTGCTTCGACTGTAGCCCGTTTACCGTCCAGGGATACTGTCACACTTTCAATAATCACATTCTCTAGGGTGTATTCCCAATACCAACCTCGCCCTGCAACTTCTTTTGCACGATCTGTCCAAATCTTAAGCATGTTGCCGTCCAAAACCTGGTATTTTTATTTGTGTTAGTAAGCACAATACACACATCCAACGCTAATTTATTACAGCATATAGCACTTTAATCCATATGTTCTGTGCATACAAACCTCTGACAATTTCTCCAGACTATGACTTGGTCCCAAGGCCTGCGATTTTATATTCTGCCAAGTTTTAACCATAACTTCTGCAAGTTTAGCATCCATTTTTGGTATTTCCTTCTCATTATCTTCATTTGCAGGAAAACCTGCAAATTTTCATAATTTTTAATGAGAGCCCTAGTGTAAATTCTACTCTTCGTGACATTGGGCTATAATTGAGTTCAGCAAGGTAGCAAATTCAAGGGCACAAGAAGGAGAGATCTGGCACAAAAGGAGTTCAGCAATTGAGATTCACAACTTGGCTGCACTTGGGTTTAATGTAAACTGCCAAGCTGCCGAGTGCGGGTGCCACGGTCAAAAAACACATTTACAGTGTTTGATCAGGAGGGAAGAGAAAGGAAAGATGATAAATGAGAGATATGGAAAATTCCATATGTACGCCTTCTCCTTTTTCTGTGAAAATTTTCAATTATTCAACAATGTAAGAGCTACCGTGTCTTGAGTTTTAAATGAAAACTATGATGAGAGTCTTTTCACAATTTTTGATGGTCAATTGATCATTTTCCTTTCGAATTTTTCTGCTTATGGAGAGATTTGATTATTAATGAGATTGAGGGAGTTCATTCCTTCCAAATCCTCCCCCCCGTAATACCAAACAAAGAAAAATTTGTCCCTCCGAATCTCTCCCCTTCCATTCCCTCCAAATCTCTCAATCAAAACACAACATTAGGGTTCATCCACAATAGTGAAAGCACACCATATGCACCCCCTCACAAGTGGAAATCAATAATACTGTTCTAATACCATTCGCTATGGCTGAATATATTAAACAAAACTACAAGAAATTTTATATTTTGTTAATTCATACCTGCATTGGAGACATCAGAAGCCAAAGCTGGACCGACATGCTTGTGTGGAATAGAAGATCCACTCCTGCCGGGCAAAAGTTTCATTCCAGCCAAAGTTGTCAACCCAATCACTACACCAGCACACATAACTTTCACACCTACATCTTTTATCTTCTCAGTAATCGATTCTTGCTCATAAATTTCTTCCGCATAATTTGAACTGGCTAAATCAACATAATTTGACATGTTATCGTGATCAACCATGGTCATAATATCCTCATTTTCAAAGCCATTGACTGCAATATCTTCTTGCCGTGTTATGCGTTCTCCTGAGCTAGGAGTAAAAACCTTCTGCAGTGCCTGGATGACACTAGTCTTGACATTATCAATCACTGCAGTAGCTTCAGCTCCAATTCTCACAATGGCTGCTGCTGCAGCCAAAGAGGAGCCATTTCCCCCCTCCAGCCGTTCTAAATACCTCAGAACAATTGGGTCATCATAATAATCCCCTAGTTTGAACTGAACACCTTGTGTCTCCCTAAATCTCGAGAAAACTACCTCCATGAGCCAGGTTTCCAACAGTTTACAGAGTCCTGGGAGAATATCATTATCCTCATCATCTATAGAATTCTCCAGAACAAATTCCACAATTGATGGATCTCGGAAGGGTGAACTTTCATTGTCAAAACCCAACCATGTCCGACACTGATCAAGATCTCCAACCAATAATGCACAAAGACCCCTCTCCAATGCAAAATCTTTCTCCCGGTTTTCTTGAGCGTATAAAGAGATGGAATCTCCCATAGGCATCAATTTCGTCTGCTGAAGTTGTCGAAATAAGTCATCAGCATCTTGAATGAGATGAGGCTTCTTGCTATTGAAAGCTTGTGCTACAAGGGCTAGAGCTACTCCGTAAGCTTCAAAGCTTTCAGCTGGAATATTTTTGGGTGTGGCAGTAAAAAGATCAACCTGTCACAAGAGACAATAACAATGATCTGGATCAGACTGAGAACAGAGAAAGCAACTGATCTTCCTTTCATATTAGGCCAACTCCTTTTAGAGTGTATAGGGTGCACGTATTTTAGAAAATTTTGAGGCACATTAAGGCGATATGCGTCCTAATAGTGCGGTTTCTAAAAAGCTTCTATGTGTAAAAATAGGCTGCGGGCACAAAAAGATGCAGTTAGTGTCATAATACCCTCTTTGCACCTTAGATCACCTAACAGAAAAACAACCTACAGAGGTATTTTAAAGCGTGGAGGCAGCTATGTCTTGGGCTTCCATGCATAGGCATGCTTTTTCAAATACAACAGCACAATGTGTGTACTACTCCCTATTCTCCAAATCAAGTTTCCATCAATTAAGTTTAAGTCAATGTCCATTAGTTGGTCTTCAGAAGGGAAAAAATTAAAAGGATTTGGCCATCTTGACAAATTATTCATTTCTCACTGAAAAAGAGAAACATCTAAGCATGGTCTTAAATCCCCAGTGGCCAGTTATCTTTTCCCAGGATCTGAAATATCTAACAGATATAAAGCTGTCCAAGCTTGTGAAAGTAAACTAATGTCCCAGATGGAGCCAAATAATCACAATTCTTTGGATTTGGATCATAACGCATTATAGTAAAATGAATCATCAAATTAACTCTTTCTTTATGATGTAAAGTTGTAGAGTAAATGATTTTTTCAACCAAGGGTCAATCGGACACAGCTTCTATGATGCGTACACCCAATCCTCTTAACCTCTCGCATAGATGGAAGCCACTTTGTGGCATTGGGGTATTGCAAGTAGTTTTACTGACCCTAGCTTATTTTAATCTTTTTAAATTAGAAATATCATATACAATAAATGTAAAGAGATGGCCTTAGATCACAGTCAAGAATGCAGGAACTAATATAAATTAACCACTACAGAGTCCAGTCTATGGGAAAGGCAAGAGGTTATGCTGATAGTTTCCAGACCCAGACATGACCAGTCAAGAGCTAGCAACCAGTTTTAAAACAACAGTACGACCTCTTAAAATCAAGAAGGTAAAATTATTGGTCTCATCTCATTAACACGACATTTGTCACTGCCTCTTCATAACATGGAATCTGCTTTTGATTTTTCAGGGAACTTGTTTTCAATATTTAGAAGTGATGATTCAGTAAAATTTTTGTTTAGAGGGATTCCGCTAAACCAGTAAAACTTAAGATGACAAGAAAATTACGAGAAACCAAGACCAAGGAGGGAAAATCCCCTGCCTTAATCCTCCCTCTATTTATCTTTTCTTACTCTTTCGAAAACAGCATTATAGGATTCAAAGCAATTGCTAAATAAGATTAGTAATTAAACAGAGACAATTGAGCAACTGCAAAATGAACCTGCTCGGCAGCTGTCATATGCAGAAAGGCCTCATTCATGAAATCCTCACGGGTAAAACCTCCAGCTATCGCTGCAGCACCACCTCCTCCAACAGACCATAATATGTTGCGCACACCATGAAGGCCTTCATCTCTTTTCTTCTGAAATTCATCACTGAGAGGCAAAGCCAAAAGCTCCAAAACATAACGGGGCTTGATCTCCTCCAATGTCTCATCAACCTCTGCTTGTAAATCCGGTGCAAGACTGCTCGAACCTTCCTCCTATACATCAGAGTTACAAAGAGGTGCCTCCAATATTAGACACCATTTTCCAAAATTAACTCCCGATCAAATCTAAAAATTAGCGCACAATGGTTCATTACTTAAGGTAATGTAATAAGCAGATATAGGAGTATAACTAACAAGCATGAAATAACTTAAAATAAGAATGAAAGAGGCACATGCTCCATGAATTAGCTTTCTTTCCAAGTGAATCCTTTATGCCAACTAATCTTGTATTTACTACAAATATGATAATTATAAAATATATGGTTGTAACAGTTTCACTTTTAGATAGAAAACCCTAATTGCGTCTATTTTATAAAAAATCTATCCTCTTATGTCATGACGAACTAATTCATGAGGGTCTTACCTGCAAGAGTCTTAGAGCTCGTTCTAGGGCCTCACAACCATAGATATAATCAGGAGGAGACAAAGACATAGCATCCCTTGATAGGTCAATAAAGGCAAGTGACATTGCCAATACAATATCATGTTTGAAAGGTTTAGACAGTCTCTCTTTCAGCAATGCATCTCCAATTCTAAGGACCAGTTCAGACTCTCCTGCCTCTTGCAGCACACACAATGCTCCTGGCACCTAAAGCACCAAAACCCAGCAATCAAATTAGATACTCACACATGTAATCTCAAAACTTCATTCATCATGTTCACATTTATGTATATTGGATATTGGATATGACCAAATTCATGGATAAATGCCCATGAGTTTACAATGGCATTACATTTCAAGTGAAGTTTACATGACATGATGCAAATTTCATCTTCAAGCAGCCACAGCACCAAATGTAATCGATACTTCTGAATACTACCAAGAAATAACTGATTGATATAGATAGTAGATACAACTACAACACTCTACATTAACAAGAATAAGAATATCAACAATCATATAACAACAGAGTTCAAAAGGACGGCATATAGATAATGACACAAACATGCCTTGTCAAAAGGAACTTCAAATAGAGTAGTCTCTTCATATGCATCAGAAAGACCCAAATTGTAGTCCCTTCTTGAATCGGGGTCAGAAAGAGTGTCACAGGCAGCTTGAAGAATTTGTCTTCGAGCAATGAGAGCATCTTGGGTAAACCCATATTGTGGGGGTTTAGAAACCCTTCCTTCATAAGCTCTCCTAATTCCATCTCCCAGAAAATGGGCTTCAGCCCCTAAGACCTGCATAAACAGAGGTCAAGAATAAGAAGTATTCATAATTGAGAACATCTCAATAGACAGTATTGGTAATTTCTATCAAAAATGTGTAGAGACAGTAATAAAAACACGAGCTCTACAGTTGGAAAATCCAACTATCCTCAAAAATTTTAACATCAAAAACCACATAAAAGTTGCATTATCACATTATTCAACTCAAAATCACTTCAACGAAGTTCATACTCTAATTTTCAACTCAAAAACCTTGGCAATCTAAATTCCAGCATAAAAGGTTGGGCAATCACATTACCAACACAATATTAGTAATATTGAAAAATTAGGGTGATTAACTTCAGTAGGAAATAAAATTATTCAACTCAAAATAGTAATCAAGAAGGAGGGTAATTCAATTTTCAACACTAAATAAGGCCATGGAAAGTTGTAATATCAAATACCCACCAAAATTAAGAATTAAAAAAGCATGGAAAACAGATTTATCAACATTCAAACTTCAAAATACTAAAATTTAAGAAAAGATCAAGAATTCAGAATACCTGATAGAAATTGAGGGGAATAGTGATATGACGGTCAGGAGGGGAGAGAGAAGGAGGAATAGAAGTAAATGTGGAAGAAGAAGAAGGAGAAGTAGAAGCATCAGAATTTGAAGTGGGCAAAAATTGAAAGTCAGAGAGAAGACGGTCAGCCCATTTGCTCCCCGATAATGAAGTCGATGCACCAGAATTTGTGGCTGCGTTTGGGGTATTAATAGAGATTCGATTTAAATTATCTTTCTTGGAAAACGAGAAGGATGAAAATGGAGGTTTAAGAGAAAGGTAACAAAGGTTGAAGCTCGAATGTTTGAGAGCTTCCATTTTTGTTTGGCTATGGAGGAAAGAGATGTGAGTTGTGTTTTGTTGTTAGCTTTGCTAAACCCTCCCCAAAATCTCTGCTCCACCACAGTAAACTCCAATTGCAGTGCTCAATTTATTTAATACTCTCTCCGATTCTTTTTTATAGTCCATTTTCTTTATTTGGTCAGTTCACTTTAAATGTTCATTTTTTATTTTTGGCAAAGATTTTTTACCTAAATACGTCCAACTACCCCAACTTATATTATTTAAAATACCCCACCTATCACATTTTCAATTATTATAATCACTTAAATAACTCAACTACCCCCTTTACAATTATTATAATCACTTAAAATACTCCCACAACCATTTTTCTTAATTTGCGTGCCCACTAGAAAAGTGGGCAATAAGAAAGGGTGGAGGGAGTATTAAAGAAAATTTGCAAAAAAAACAGTATACAACTTTTACAAGTATGAGTATACAAGTCTTCGTTCTATAATAATCGTTATATTTTCTATTTTGGAAAGTTTCATATTACTTGCTATATTTCCATTTTTAGTAAAAAACCAATTATTTAAAGTTCTACCTACTTCTATTTTATCCTACGCTATATCTCATTAACTTTTATACCGACCATTATTTAATCTTTATAATATTTCCAATCATCTAAAAAACTATTTTCCTTTTCATTTTTCATCAAATAATATTAAAAAAATACCTAAAAAGAAACCCACACATGCTCCTAATAATTGCACGGTATTTCCTTAATATGTGTGTCCATGCATTTGTAGCAAGCAAAACATAACAGAGGAAGTATTAGTATTAGGGGTGTTCAAAACCGGATACCGGATCGACCCGGTTCCGGAAATCCGGGTACCCGCATTTTCGAATACCAAAAAAAGTGTTCTGTTTCCGACCCGGTTTAAACTGAGTACCCGAATTCCGGGTACCCGATTTAAACCGGGTCGGAAACCGAATACCCAGTTTTGTTCTTTTGCGTGAGTACTATTGCATATTTGCATACCTGCACCTCTCATAGCCATTTTTAATCATTTTCCTTACCCTTATATCTAAGCTCACTTTATCTCTCTCATTTCTGCTATCTCTTGTACCTTTCATTATCTGCTCCCTCTCACTGCCGGCATAACCCCAGTTAGTAAGTTGAAATTTTATTTTTTCTTTAATTTTTTTTATTTTGTTTACTTAATGTTTTTGAAATTTAATTAAGAGTTTTATCATGAAATGAAAAACTGAATTTATGGGTTTTTGACAAAGCTTTCTTCAATTTTTTGTGATATATCTTTAAAATTGTGATTTTTACTAATAGTTTCATAATTTAAGTAGGATCGGATCTATACTCTTAGTTTATTTAAGGTTTATTTTCCCCTTTTGCAAATTAGGAAGGATTAAGAAAACGGCTGCCTGGGTCTATGAGGAGTACCCAACTAAGAGCATTCACGAAGTTTTTGCTTTCACCATCTTCAATCTTGGTAAATATCTTCCCTTGTGAGGACAAAGAAGTAGAAATGGGGCAGCTGTGAGGAAGATGAAGAAAACGGCTGCCAATGAGCCCTGTGACTGTGAGGAAGATGAAGGAGATGAGGAATTAGGTTTAGGACTTTAGGTTACACCTTGGGTTTAAATACCTAGGGTTAGAAATATTAAAATTTAGACTTAAAAGGCCCATGAACAGCAGCAGGCCCTTCATTTGCCAAACCAAAAAAAAAATTTAAAAAAAAAAAAATTTTGGATACCGGGTACCCAGATTTATAAAAATACGTATCCGGTTCCGACCCGAATATCCGGTTTATAAACCGGGTACCCGTTCCGGAATATCCGCTTTTTACAATACGGGTCAAAAACCCGGTTTTTAAAACCGGATACTTTTGAACACCCCTAATTAGTATACATCATCATCATACTCAATATCCCGCCCGAAAGCAGGATCTGGGTGAGGTAAAGTGACGGGCAATTGATACTCGTACTTTCTTCACAAGGAGGAATAGAGGAAAACTGTTGGTTTTAACCCCAAACAGTAAGAGCCTTGCAAAATGAGGATATGAGTGGCAACATTGTCTCAAGGGTGTAATTATTAGCAGAAAAAAGACAACATAAGTAGAAGCTAGATCCAACCAAAAAAGAAAAGAAAATGAGAAAAAAGAAAATAAAAATAAAAATAAAGTAAACCACGATAATTATACAAAGAAACAAAACAAAACGTGTAAGAAGCAACTAGACCCTAGGACAGGGAGGTAACTAAAGAAACTACTAGTAGGAGTATGTAACTTATACTAGTACAATTATCTGAACATAAATTCTTGAATGAGACGGTCTCACCGTGAAACGTATCCCACACTTGGGTTAAATAACCCAAGAATAAAAACTTTTAGCATAATGAACCTCTTGTATGGACTCGTCTCACAGTGAGACGGTCTCATATATACAATAGGGTTGTTATATGAATACAAGCAATGATACCTCCTATATGTATTCTCATAAAGAAGAATTCGGTTATTGTGAACTACACACACGCTAAGAAAGTAACATATCATTTTCCTTATACTTAAAACGTTTACAAACGCTACCACTGTTAATACTCTTTACAAACAAAAAATTTTGATTTTGAATAGATTTCAGATTTGATTTATCTTGTAAAGATTCTATTTTTTAATTAGATTTTTTTTTAAAGATGTTGTAGTCTTCTTAACATGGAATGATAAGTTACCTTCTACCTCTCTTTGATTTCTTAATCTGCTCCCTCTTTATATGAACTTCTTTTTGTATATTTATTTGAAGATTGTTTATAACTACTATGGTATGGATAATAGAAAAGTAAAGTTGGTGTTTGATGTTAGTAAGAAGGAGGGTAACTCTAATCTAAGTTAAAACAATTTAGATTGCTTATTCAACAACTCTTTTAATGATTATTCATTATTCATTAAATAAACTCATATCCTTTTAAACAAATTTGTGCAACACTTGTATAAGATCGTCTTATGGTAAGACACATTTAAAGTGACTAGTTTAAACATTAAAGATGTATGATTGTTTTGTTCCTCTGAAATATCTTCTTAGTCATTTATATTTTTGATTGTTCAATGTAACATTAATTTTTAAAAAAATATTATGATTAAGTTGTGTTTTTTGGTATATTTAGTTAGTAGGATCTGAAGCAATCTTTTCTGTTGTACTATCTTTTTACTTTCCAAAAAGATCATAACATTTTAGAATTGCTCCATTGTCATACATATGTGATGCTTTTTTTTAACTTGCACAGTTTTATCCACTTGTTTTTTAATTTTACAAAAGTTGCTACTTTTCTGCTAAGTATGGAAACGAGGGGTATACACTGCATACTACACAAAGTAATAAGATAACATCAACTTCTTGTTGTATATTATATTTTTATTTAAATTAGTGACGTTACTTATTTATCTCTGGATCCGCCATTGTTACAATTGTTCATAGAATTGGGTTTTTTTGATTGGTTTTTTTGTTGTAAATAGTGGTTTATAAAAAAAAAGGGGGGGCGGGGGGAATTCCACGTGGTAACCCTGAGGTTTTGGGTTTTCCACGTGATAACTAAAACTTTTAAAAATCCACGCAGTAACCCTCAGGTTTACGTAAATGTTCCATCATGACCTTTTTGCAGATAAAAACATTAGCAAACGTTAATTTTGAAGCTTTATCGCTGTTGTATGCATATTTATGCGACTCATATTTCAAATGTCATCAGTTTGAAACTTTTTCCCCAAAATATAAACCTCAAATCTACCATTTTTCATCCAAATCATATTTATTTCCCCAAATCCAAAGATGGTAGAGTTTGGGTTTATATTTTGGGGGAAATGGTTGAAACTGATGGCATTTAAAATGATGAGTCGTATATATAGGCGTATAACAGACTTAAAGCTTCGAAATTAATGTTTGCTAATGTTTTGCTAACGTTTTATGTGCAAAAAGGTCATGGTGGAACAATTTGGTAAACATCAGGGTTACCATTTGGATTTTTTAAAAGTTTTGGTTACCACGTGGAAAACCCAAAACTCAGGGTTACCACGTGGAATTTCCCTAAAAATAATCTAAAAACGTTGAAGATGACCTATTGAGCAGGTTACCAGTCAAAACATCTTTAAAAGCAAATCTAGTTTAAAGATGGAACCTTTTAAGGATAAATCAAAGTTAAAACCTTTAAAAGTAAAAGAGATAAAGTTTATAACTCTAGAATCAAATTTTCTTTTGTTTTATTGTTTGTTATTGTGTAAAATTAGCTCTTAATTAGAGTTACCATGTACATGCGTAAAGATATGATGAAGATCAATTAAAAGATTAAGTACAAACTTTTTATTGATGTCTTGATGATGATGATAATTATGTAATGGCATGTTTTGAATCAAATTATCTTTGATAACTAAATTATCTTTCTTGAGTTTTTTAAATTCTAATTTTTAGTTTCGATAGTATTAAGATTTGAAGCAGCGAATATTTCCAACAACCTCAACATGACTTAATTTTGAAGCCAATTGCACTTCTTAATGTCCTATCACACACATTAAATGACACACTAACAGAAAACATAAGAGTATATAGGTTCAATTACTAGTAATTTGTTATGGTTGTTGAATCTCAAACAACCATGTGAATTAGGGGTGAAAGTTCGGTTTGCGGTTTGGTTTTTTCATAAAATCAAATCAAACCAAATTTATTTAGGTTTTTAATTTTTCAATCCAAATCAAACCAAATTGGGCCTTAATCTAAATCGAACCAAACCAAATTAATTCGGTTTAGACTTTTTCAAACCAATTCAAACCATATTTTTCATTAAAAACAAATTTAAATGAAAAAAGTGAGGGAAACTGGGAAAGGAGTGGAAGTGTCAAGTACTTAAGTGTGGGACAACGGTAGTACATATATTATCAAAGGTTAGGGTTTTTAATTTCTTAGGTTTAGAATGTATTGGGCCTGGGCTAATACATTAACGTTAGTCGGCTATATGTAATTTCTTATATATTTCGGTTTGCGGTCTAGAATTTCAGTTTTCGGTTTTTGAAAATTCCAAACCTAATCCAAACCTTAATATTTCGGTTTTTGAATTTTCAAACCTAATCCAACCAAATTTAAAAATCACCAAACCATATTTGTTATACGGTTTGGTCTGGTTCGATTTGCGGTTTTAATCCGAATAAGTTTCACTCCTAATGTGAATAAAGAAGAAAGGGAGAAGAGAGGAAATTCAGAAAAGGTTAAGAAAATTGTTTTTTTCCATTATGTTTCCTAAACTCTAATACACCCTTATGCCCCTTTTATACTAGTAATAGTCTAAGACTAACACACAAGAATTGGTTCATTACTGTTAGAGTATATAACATATCTTGGGGCCTCAACCATCAGCTTAAGCTTTTGGTTGAGTTGGTTCTTTGACAATTACATTTACACGATTCACACAATCCTTTATCCCAATATCAAAACGTTCATCTTTCAAAAGTTTTTTAAAAGATTTAATAATCTTCTTTTGTTTAGCTTCTTCAGATCGTAGAAAAATTGGTTCTTCAAATTGTATGGTTTTGTAAAACTCTTCACTTCTCATCTTTGCAACCACTAAAAGAAATCTTTAGTTTGCAAAAAAAAAACTTCAAGAACTCAAATGACCATGGCAATGCTTTTCACAAATAGGTTGTATGCAATTTAATTGTAGTATTTCATGTCAAGAAATGAATGTTTCAATAGGTTAAAGAAAGAAAAAGAATGAAAGAGAAATATTAGTGCCAAGGAAATAATGGCTCTTGATACCAATGTTATGGTTGTTGAAATTCAACCAACCATGTGAATAGGAAAGAGATGGAGAAAATTAGAATTTATTTGGAGAGGATAAGAAATCTAGAAGAGAAGTTTTATTTAATTTTATTTCATCAACCCTAATACAACATTTATATCCTCTTTTTTACTACTTTATAACTAATTACATTTGACTACCAAATATACATATAACATAATTTCTTTAGTCTCTTCCTTCTATTTGCCTAATACAAATTCTTGTGAAAGACGGTCTCTTTGAAAGACCATCTCTAATTGGGTTGGCCCATTAGGGAAAATGTAGAGTAAATGTAGGCAATAAGCTTTAATGGATTGGGCCTGAGAGACGTCTCTCAGAAAGACGGTCTCTCAGGAGACTAGCTGTTTGCCTAAAGCTGTCTTTTTTACCCTTTTTGTTTATTTTATTTTTTGTTCCTTATGTTGGTTTGTATTAATGATGATAGTAAATTACATTTGGATCTGCAATCTAGGTTTTAATTAAAATTTTAGGTTTCTTCGACCATTATGATAACCTAAAAACGTGGTTCTTTTGATAAGAATGATCCGGATGTGGGAACGGGTCTTATAGGTGTTCCAACTTGTGTGGATGTGATGAAATTTCACATTAAAGTTAATGTTAAAAATGGAAAGATTGTTGATGCTCTTTTTCCAACTTCTTCTGTTGGTACGTACGTAATTATTTAAATCTTTTGTTTTTTCTATATTTAATTTCGTGTTTTTGGCTTTTGAGTTTTATTGATGGGAAAACTTTCTTTTGAAATCGTTACGGTATGTTTGGTAACTTAGAATTCATTTTCAAATGTTGAATTGTCCCAAATACTATGTTTGGAAAATTTTAAATTTGAAAATGTTGGAATTGGGTCAATTTCATAGAATTTCAACAACAATGTAAAAAGCTTCAAGTATCAAAATTTGCAAATTCCATGTATATAGATGTCATTTACAATTTTTGAATTTAAATACCAAATTTAAATTTTTTATTGTTAAATAAATTCTATATTCCAAAACACTACCTTAATGTTTTCTCTTTGTTAAAAATTTTTGATGGGTTGATGGTTTGGGATAATCTAATTACTTTTATTCTAATATCTTCAAGAATGGGTGTCCATTATCTAAGATTTGAGATAAACTAAAGTCTATTAATTGCAAGGTCGTCGATTAGCAAGGGCAAAGCGGGCTACTGTCTAAGGCTCAAGGCCCAAAAAACTTATTTTTATGTATAAGTGATATTAATTTTAATTGAATTTAGATATAAGTTATATTTTTTGCTAAGTAATATGAGTTCTTTGTGCTTTTTTATGAAGTAGTTTAGATATCAATAATCAAAAACAAAAGGTGTATAACATTATATGTTACGCCTTAAGTTTTTAGGGGATCTTTTTATTTTTTTGCTTTGGGGCTCAAAGATAAACGGGACGGCCCTGGTTAATTGATAATAACATCAAGTATGTAATGGTTGAACTTTTGGATATGTTACAAATTGTTAGCCTTGAAGTTAATGTAAATGTTATTTTTCTTTGCATGCACATGATGATAATGCTAATGTTATTTGATGCAAGGCCCACTCTTTAACAAAGAGAACCATGAGCAACGACCAAGGACACGTTGTTTGAGGAGGCCTAAATATTTTGATATATTTAAGGGAAATTATCATTGGTGCCCCTGAGGTATGCGTTTTTATCAATGGTGTATAAACTTATTTTTTTATTCCATTGGCACCCCTGAGGTTTAATGGTAATACAAACCGTGACACTTTTGTACTTTTTCTGTTAACTAACCGTTAAGTTTGAAAAAAAACCAAACCATGGTTTGTATCTGATTAAGTGAATTGTTTTGGCTCTTCATTTTCCCTCCTCGATCATTCTCTGTGTTGTTCATCATCATCTTCGTCTCCTTGCTTGAGCACGCCATTATTGTCGATTTTTCCTCCTTTTTGCTGCTCGAATTGTCGTTGGTAAGTTCTCGAATGTACTTTACTTTTCTTTTTGTACATGCAAGTACTTGGTCTTTGTTGTTTTTTGCCCTAAATGTCGACTGTAATGGTACAATTTTTTCCATTTTTCTTCTTAAAATTTGGTAGCATTAGGGTTTTTTTTGTTGAATTATGGTTTTTACAGTTGTTCTGAGTCTTTCTCTGTAAGAATGAACCCTAAAATTAGGGCTTTTTTGAATTTTGAAATTTTGGTGCAAGTTATGATTGTTGATGGTTTTTTTTTGGTTTTTTTGTTGATAGATTGTAAATGGATGATTGTGTGTTGTTGAAGTTTGTGTATAAGGGTATTGAGACAGAAGTATTTGTTGAGGATGTAGACTTAGTGAACTTGTTGGACATGATCATAGATTATTGGGATAAAGCTGAGTCTTTGGGACATTTGATGCCTGAGCATCCTAGTTTCAGTTATTTGTACAAAAAGAAACACGTTCAGATTGTTGATGACAAAGCATTGTTGGAGATGTTTAGCAGAAATAGGGGAGTTGAAAGTATTTGCATCAAAGTTGGAGACTCTAAACCTAGTGTGTTGTTAGATAATGCTAGGAGACTTAGGGAAACCCTAAAGCAAAATGCACAGAAGAAAGAGTTGGAGGCCAAACAAAAACCTATTGAAGCTGATGATGGGGATGATGATGATGTTGTCATGATAATTCCAACCCCTAGTCTACCCCATGAGAAGCCTGTTTTGACACACGATGATGATGTAGACCCCACTCCTGTAGAAGCTGTAGAACCTGAACAAGATGTAGACCATGTTGAGGAAGCTGTTGAACATGTTGATGATATGGTAGTTGATCCAGTTGTTGAACTTGAACAAGATGTGATTGAGGATATGGTTGTTGATCCAGTTGGTGAACCTATACAGCCTGATGAACCTGTGATGGAGGAAATGGTTGTTGATGATGTTAGTGAACCTGTAGAAGCTGTTGAACCATTAGTGGATCCCATTCCAACCCCATTACAGATTGTAAAGCCCAAGACACCCAAAAAACCAAAGGGTTACTTCAGACCCAAACTCTCTGTCCTTAGACCAAGGAAGAAACCTGTGGAGAGCATTGTAGTGGAGACTCCACTATCTCCTGGTGACATCTATGATGTCATACTTGAAAATGTGGAGTTCTTGAATGAGATAACTCAAGCTACTGAGGAGGCTGAGGAGGCTAACAATGAGGAAACCCCAACCAAAACACCCAAGAAATCACCCAAAAAAACACCCAAAAAACACCCAAGAAATCACCCAAAACACCAAAGAGTACTATGACCAAAAGAATTCCTAAGAGTACTATGAGAAGAAAGGGTATAAAGCAGGTGGTTACTAGAAGGTCTCCAAGGCTAGTTGAACTGAGTAAGGAAAAAGAATGTGTTGCATCTACTTCAGGACCCTTACTAAGTGAAAGTGAGGATGAATCCTTTATTCCATCCATGTCAGTGCACACTAGTGACAGTGAGTTTTCATAATTAATGGTCATTCGTAACCTTATTAATAACAAGTTATTGTTTTTAGGTTATTCGTTGGTGGATATAATTTGATATTTTTTTCATTGATGATTTATATAACGAAGAAATAATATTTTTAATTTATTGTATTTTCTAGGTTAATTGAGTGTATTAGTATTTTGTCTAATTGATAAAATTAATAGTTTATTAATTGTCACTTGAAAAAAGGTATAACGTCCATATTTGAAGAGCTCAATGTATGGCTTTCGCTCAAGGGCTCAAAAATGTCCAAAACGACCCATTTTGACGCATCGCTTCTAGAAATGGTTTACAACATTTAACAAGTGTAGTGTTTAATGAATTGAATAACGTCAGAGTTTTTTTGATGGGAGGGAAAAATTGAAATTTTATTATAAAAGATGGTGACACAATAAGAAAAGAAAAAAATTAATGTGAATAATACAACCTTTTGTTAATTTTCTTACAACAATACCAACTATTGATTAACTATGAATAAGACCAACTTAGGGGGATATTTTCCAAGAATAATACCAACTTTAGCTTATTAACTAATTTATCATTTTTTTTGTCTTATAATCACCTATAGTTTGATTTTTAACATGTTAAGGATTTTTTAAGAAAACACCCCTTTAAGATATTATTATTCATGGGTAATCAATAGTTATTATTATTGTAGGGAAATTAACAAAAATTTGTATTATGCACGATAATTTTTTTATTAAAAAAAGGTGACAATTGGCGACAAGTAAAAATTGAGCTTAGACACCCTATCAAAATTTTGAATGTCATCCCACTATTTTTAAGAAAGATTACAGGAAGACCAATGTTTCAATGATGTTCTATTTTAACATGTCTATCAATTAGCTACGATGAATGCATCTACTTATCTTAAATCGATTGAGCGAGATAAGTTCTAATGAATCTCAATGCTCGTGTTTTGGTACAAGGATTTTATTTACTGGAAACATTGTTAAGTTTTTCTTACTTAGGCAACGCAGTTAAGCATATTCCTTACCTAGGGGGGATCTAATACGGTAATACCGCTCGAGCATTATTGATCATTAGTTACTAGTAAATAGGTTTCTCTCTCTTTGAAGACATTTCTCGAGCCGAGGGACTCTTTGACCGCACTCTCCTCTATAGGTATGAGCTACCATCGTTCTTCCCTCCCCAAACCCTGATTATAGTTTTCTATAAGCGATGATGATGATGACACTACAAAAAAATTGCAATCTTGCGACCAAAACCCACCGACTACCCATTTTTAGTCGGAAAATTCCGACTACTTTTCCGACTAACCCATGTTAGTCGGAAATTCCGACTAAATTGCGACTAAATGTGTTTTTGGTCGTAATTTCAAATTAAAAAAAAATAAAAAAAATAATATTAATTATCACCGACCAACCACCGACCAACATTTAGTCGGAAATTTTTCCGACCACTTTCCGACCAAAAGTTGGTCAGTAGTTGGTCGGTGGGAATTTTCATTTTTTTTGATTTTTTTGATTGACCAAATATAGATATAAGTTGAAAACATTTAGATGTAAAACACAAAAGTTGTTGTGGTGTAGTGGTTACCACAATGGTTTGCAAATCAAAAGTCCCTAGTTCAGTTCAAGGCAACAACATATTTTGTTATTTTATTAAAATTTTGTCTTATACTCATAGTTTTGCATTATTAATTTATTTTTTGTCTTACTAGTTTAATTTGTCGGTACTCAAAAAGTTTAATTTGCATTATTAATATATTAATAAGATACAACGACTAATAGTAATAATAGTAATAATAATAATAATAATAATAATAATAATAATAAAGTACTAATAATGCGCTAATATGACTAATAATAACTAATAATACGGCTAAATAACTAATAAAGTACTAATAATCTACTGATACGAGTAGTAATATACTTATACAACTAATATTATACTAATGAAACACTAATACGTACGACTAATAATGCATTAATACGACTAATACGAGTAACAATATACTAATACGAGTGATAATATAAATATAATAGACTAATACGAGTAACAATATACTAATACGAGTGATAATATAATAAGAATATAAAAAATAAAATGGAAGGAGTAATATTATGTTATAAATTCAATAACATAACTAAGAGTATCACCAATCGACTCTTTGTTTGGTGGTTGAAGCATATGCCTCATATACATGAGGTTCTGTATTCGAAGCTCCTCAGCGACATTGGTGTGCTGATTATGTGAGGGGTTCATGCGGGTGCCACGTGGGCGTGACTGGTAGCCACGTGGGCGTGATGTGGCGAATTATTGAAAAAAAACTTTTTTGTTGGTTTTTTTTTCCGACATACTGGTTGGTCGTAATCTGGTCGGAAAAATTTTATTAATTTTTTATTGGTCATTTTTGGTTTGATCCTGAAATAGTGCTTACCGACCCATTTCCGACTAAAGGGTAGTCGGAAATTTCCGACTAATTTTCGACTAGACTAGTTAGTCGGAAAATACCGACTGTTTTCCTACTAAAATGATTTACCGACCAATCTGAGCCGAGTAACTCAAAATAGACGGAATTTGGTCGGTATAGCTCTATACCGACTAAATTCCGACTATTTTGAGTAGTCGGAAAATTGCATTTTTTTTGTAGTGTGATGATGATGAGTTACCAGTAACAAAATTGATTCTCTTTTTTAAATGGTATGTGTCTTTAATTTCTTCAGCTCGCATAAGAAATCTTTATCCTTTTAATCACTTTTCATTATTCCTTCTTCTCTCAGCTTGTTGCGCGACTCCCCACCAACTTCTTGTAAAATCTGTTTCTATGATATGGCATATGATTTAATAATAATAATAATAATAATAATAATAATGATAATAATAATCATAATAAGGAAAAATTACCATAAATAATACAAACTTTTAACTTTTTCCCCTCAATAATACAAACTATTAATTAATCTTGAATAATATGAACTTTAAGTTGAGTTTTCCACCAGCATTCAATTTCACCTACAACCTTTAATACAAGTCATTAGGGCAAAAAAAATCAAATTAAACAAAAATATCCTACCCCTTCCCTTTCCTCATCTTGCACTACCAAGTCATTAGGGCAAAAAAAAAATCAAATTAAACAAAAATCAAATTTGGTGCACCATTAATCTGGGTGCACTAAGATTAGGTTGGGGAATCGTTTGTTGTCGCTTAGGATGAGAGGAGATTATCACCGGTGACTGGAAGAAGTTGTCGTCGGAAAAGGTGTCAGGTTTGCCGATTGGGCTGGGAACGGGGTAGAGGTAAGGGTGGTCTTTGAAGGGTTGGGGAAGGGGTGGATCTCACTGGTGTGTGGAGGGGGAGGGGGGAGGGTGGCGCCGACGCAGAGGGTGGGGGAGGTTGTCTGGCAATGGCCGGGTAATGGGGAGGGTAGGTGGTGGTTGTGGAGGGGAAGTTAGGCAGGGGGTTGTTTTAATTAATTTTTTTTAGTTTTTCTTTTTGTTTTTTGCAAAATGACCTGCAATATTAGGTTGTTAACAGGCCATGGATGTTGGTGGAAAACGTACCTTGAAGTTCGTATTTCATGGTTTATCAATAGTTGATTTTATTGTAGGAAAAATGTTAAAAGATTGTATTATTCGTGATAATTTTTCCTAATAATAATATTCAATTGAAGTCATCTACAAGGAACTACTCGGAAACACAGATAAAGTGTATTGGGCAGACATTGTTTGGAATAGAGCTAGCACTCCTAGAAGTTGCTTCGTGGTTTGGCTCGCCTACCATAAAAGACTCAAAACAAAACAACGACTTAAGAGTGTGGGGGTGGTGGGGGTGGTGGAGGATGATTGATGCCCCATTTGTGAATCCCAAACCGAAACGACTGAGCACCTTTTCTTCAACTGCGATTTCAGCTATCAATGTGTAGAAGCGATTTAGCACTGGCTAGGAATAACCTGGAGTATCAAGAACATGAACGATCTAGATCGCAAACGCTGCATGCCTTAAACACAACGGACACTCATAGTAGCTATCTTCTGCAACCTAATCTTTGCGATCTGGAACGTGAGAAATGAAGCTATTTGGCAGAAAAAAGTTGCCACAATCCAGAGGATAGTTGAAATTATTAAAACAGATTCTAAAATCAGATTCATCTCCCTAGCTAACTCTCAATGAGTCCACTTCTTGTTGGCTGAGGAACTTGTAATTTAGCTTGATGCTCTTGTAGCTTTTCTTGTTTGGTGGCCTAGCAGCCTTATGTACTTTTGGCTTCTTTTGGTTAGACATTTAGACCTAGTGTTTTGTTTTTGCCGCCTGTGGCTATTTTTGAGATAATTCGGTCTCTCTTTTGCATATGAAGAGTGAGGATGAGAAACTCTTCCTAAAAGGTGGGCCTCTCTTTCACACTTATGCACCTAATAAGGAGAGCCCTAGTTATCTGGGATAATTTACCCTAATGTAATTATTTGTTTAGTATAATAATAATAATAATAATAATAATAATAATAATAATATTAATAATAATAATAATAATGGTTATCATTACTGTTTCATCTCCTTATTTATTTCCATTCGGTTTATTTTACAAAAATTATACCAAACAACCTCTTGATAAGTAGATAGCCAACTTGGGTTATGAAATATTATCTTAGTATCAGAGTATCAGAGACAGAGCAAAAATTGATCAATTTTTTGAAACTCGGTGTAATTTCAAAATTTTTAGTATTTTTCTAACAACTTTATTCTTTAAACACTAAACATATACTATATAATTTAATGATTAAGCCTTTAATTTTCCGAGGCTTTATACGATTGAACATCATATCATCATACATTCTAATAAAATTCTTGGGAAATGACAAATGTCAATGTAAGAGAAGGTGTGCCATTTGTAATTTTTCTATTGGTTAAAAGCTAACAGATTTCTTTCTTCAATTAATACTGCCTTTTCTGCATTGTTGTTTCAATCTACATTAATGCTTGTTTAATTTAAGGAATAATTTATTAGAATACCATAAATAATTTAAGGAATAATTTATTAGACCATAAATAATTTACTACATAATATCTCAGACTTTATTTTTTTGATTAAAATATATATTTATATATGTCGATGCTAAAAAACCGTGCATTGTACGGAATTCTATACTGGTGTTGAATATGTTAACAACCTCTCTTAGTTAATATCGATGAGCAATCAACTTACTTAGAATTTGTCTAACATCTTAACAATTACTGGCACTCATTAGTCTATAATTAATTGTTGCCAACAATTTCAAGTTTCATTGAATTAGTACCGAACATCTCTTATCTATTTTTGTGTTGGACTACTTTTTCCTTTAATTTATACAACTCTCAAGATAATGCAAATATTATATAATTATAATATAATAATATGAAAATAGTGACACCAAACTCTATTAGCCAGCTGGGAATGAATCCACTTTTTCAACACCTCTCTTAAAATAACAGTTAACACTTATTAATACACCAACCAACCATCCAACCAACACAAACTTCATACCTCATATTAACTGTTTTTTATCAATTAATACTCCTACACTCTATAGCTACTCTTTTATTTTTTATTATACTTTATCCGAAATATATCATAACATAGTGTATAGTAAAAAATCATTATCACTGACAAATATAATAAAGCAAATAAAATATATTCAACAAAATCCAATAAAAAAACCATATACCCTTTTGGTCTCTTTAATTTGTCTAATTTTCTATTTAGATCGCTTCATTTAGTATAAATAGATCTTACTTTATTTAATACTAGTATAAAACCCCGTGCAATGCACGGAATTCTAGTATAAAGATAAAAATAAATATAATTTTCAAAAACATGTAATAATCAATATATTATATACTAAAGATGAAGTAATAAATAATAATTGTTAAAACAAAGTGATATGATATTTTTATATGTGTAATAAATTTAAATAGTTAATTTGTAGATGAGTAAAGTATACAACAGGTTGATTAATTTTATTTGCCACTTAAGCCAATAAAAAATTAATCTAAAACACATTTTAATCGACATGTTAGTTTTATTTTTATATATTTTAATTAGAGTTACAAACCAATGATAGTGTAAGATACTAATCTAATTTTTTAAATTTCTTCTAACTAATATTGAAATTAATATTTAATATTTATTTTAATATGCTAAAATAACAATAGTCCTAATTAGACTGAAAATTTAGATATCAAAATCATAATTTTATTTATTTACCTATTGATATTAAGTTAGTCAATACATTAAGTATTGTTCATAATTTCCATTTTTAATTATTAATTAACTTTTAAAAAGAATATACATATCTCAACTTCCTTTTATTATTATTATTATTATTATTATTAGTATTATTATTATTATTATTACTATTATTATTAATGATTAATTCATGATTAATTCAAAATATTTACTATACTTATTTCCTTAATTCAAAATATTTACTATACTTATTTCCTTAATTATTGTTATATATTTTAACTTATTCTTTTACCATTTTTAGTCATAGTATTGTTAAATAAAATTTACTTCATTTGCCATATAATATGCCATATATCTATTTCTTAACCAATTAAAATATTTCATTTGCCTTGCCTCCTTAGAGGATGACACTTGAAATTTTCCAAGATTTTTATAGTATTCATTTACCATTTTTAGTCATAGTATTTTTAGTCATAGAGGTATTCTTAACCAATCAAAAATTTCCATTTGTCATGCCTCCTTAGAGGATGACACTTGGAATTTTACTTCATCTTTATAGTATTGTATATGATATGATATGATATGATTATTTGTATATTTTAACTTTCTATTAGAGTATATAATATATATTGAGGCCTTAACCATCAACCTAAATTGTTGGTTGATATGGTTCTTTGACATGGTTTCAAAAGCCAGTATGAGTTCAAATTTCAATCGCCACTCATTTAAAGTAGAATATTTAATCTCAGAATGTTGCATCCATATAACTAAATAGCTCTTATGTGAGGAGATATATTTGAGTATATAACATGTCTTGAAGACTCAACCATCAGCTTAAACTTTTTATTGCGATAATTCGTTGATACTTTCTCTTAAACTCATCTGTATAAATTAATTTTTTTCATTCATTATCAAATACTTATGTTAAGAATACCATATTTCCTAAATATTCCACTAAAAAGAATATTTTTTTATATTATTAAAATCAGACAAAATACAAAACTAAAAGATACCAAATTTGTAGTGCCCTCTCATCTTGGAAATTTAAAGAAGAAAATTGCCAATTCATAGTTTCTCTCTCATATATTTGGTCCCTCAGCCACCCACCTTCCTCACCATTCACCATCATCCTCAAGAAAAAGACATTTTTCATTTAATTATATTTTTAACATTGTAAAGATTATTTATTAAAAAATAAAAACCATAAACAGAAAGAAAAAGTAGCACCTTTAATTTTATTTCTCCTCCCAAAAATTCTCCTATTTCATTTCAGATCTAATGCATAATTCATTATTTGCTAAGATAAGCATCCCATCATTTTATCATAAACCCTAATCTTTAAACCCACATTTTTCTCTGTCTAATTTATGATTTTTTAACATTTAATCTAAATTTTTGGGGTTTTTTCGGAAACCCTAAAACACCCAGAATCAAAAAACTTTAATTTTGCGAAAATGGCGACGAGAGGGTCAAGATCAGAGAAAGTTAGGCGAATTTTCCAGCAATTCGATGTGAACAAAGATGGGGGATTAAACAGAGCAGAAATGGCGGCTCTTGTCGTTGCAGTAAACCCTAGGGTGAAATTTTCTGATGAACAAATCAATGCAATTCTGGACGAAGTTTTTCGAACATACAACGAATTCATTGATGGAGAAAAGGGGTTAACTTATGAGGGACTTCTACGGACTTATGATGATGGTGCAGGAGATGTTGATCGAGATTCTGAAGCATTGAATCTTGACGTTATTTCAAATGAAGGTGAAAGTTCGATTGTTGAAGCTTCGACTTCTTCAGTTACAGATGAAAGAGCAATGGAGCCACAAAAGAAGCAAAGAACAGCAGCATGGGCAGCATCCCCAAATCATGGGATAGTATTTGATGAAACATGGAAAATTGTGGATGATTTGGAGATTTTGATAAAGAGGTTGAAAGCAAAACAAGGACAAAAAAAAGATGGGAAATTGAAGAATGATTTGAATTCAGATGTGTTTTCTGATGCTGGTTGGTCAAGAGAATTCGGGCCGGCGTCTTCAGAGATTTCTGAAAGGGTGAATTGGGTAGAATCAGGGCATGATTATGCTAACTTTGTTAAAGAATTGGGTGGATTAAGAGGAAAAGCAGATGGAGCCAGATCAAGAGAGGAAGCATTTGATGGGCATATGGCAATTGGTAGAGTTTTGTATGAACATCAATTATTTAAAGAAAGTTTAGTCAGTTTTAAAAGAGCTTGTGAATTGCAACCTGTTGATGTAAGACCACATTTTAGAGCTGGAAATTGCTTATATGCATTGGCTCAATTTGTTCAAGCCAAAGAAGAGTTTCAATTAGCCTTGGAAGCAGCTGAAACTGGTGGGAATCAATGGGCTTATCTTCTACCTCAAATTCATGTTAACTTGGGGATTACACTTGAGGCTGAAGGTATGGTTTTAAGTGCTTGTGAACATTACAGAGAAGCTGCTATCTTATATCCTACTCATTATAGGGCTATAAAGCTTTTGGGTAGTGCTCTATTTGGGGTAGGGGAGTATAGGGCATCTGTGAAAGCTTTAGAAGAGGCTATTTTTATGAAACCTGATTATGCTGATGCACATTGTGATTTAGCTTCGGCGTTGCACGCCTTAGGGGATGATGATAGGGCTATTGTGGAGTTTCAGAAGGCCATTGATTTGACCCCAGGTCATATTGATGCTTTGTATAACTTGGGAGGGTTGTATATGGATAACGGTAGGTATCAGAGAGCTTCTGAGATGTATACTAGGGTTTTGACATTGTGGCCGAATCATTGGCGTGCTCAGCTTAATAAGGCGGTGTCGTTGTTGGGTGCGGGTGAGTTTGATGAGGCTAGGAAGGCGATGAAGGAAGCTTTGAAGATGACGAATAGGGTTGAAGTACATGATGCTATTGCTCATATGAAACAATTGCATAAGAAGAAAGTGAAGGTTAATGGAGGTGGCAATGGGGAGAATTCTTTTACCATTGTTGAACCCATGAAATTTAAGACTGTAGGTGGGAAAACAACTTCAAGACAAGAGTTGGCTACTGCTCTCGAGATCAGGGCGTTTCAGAGGGAGTCGAGATTGGGTAGATGTGATGTAGATCTTTTGAAAAGGGAGATAAGTGATAATGATGTGCCTTTGTCATTCTCTGGTACTGGTATACCAGAGAAATCCATCCGAAAGAACGTCTTAGAGGGGATTCTCCGTAGGCTGCTTAGTTTCTTAAAACCCGAGACTTTTCAAGAAGCAATCAAAGCTATAAACGAGAGAATTCTGTCGGCCTTAGATGATTCCGGACTGTCTAGGGTGGACATTGGCATGTTCTATGCTCTTATTGCTCCCCTTTGTAGTGGCTCACCCGAAAAGAGAAAACGAGTCGCATTTGAAGCTCTTTTGTACCGCCCTGTCAACGAGGGAAACACCCAGCTAAAAAAATCCGATGCTTGGAGGTATATGAAGCTGTTGAGATCCATATACATCCCAGTGCACGGATCAAGCGAGATATTAGAAATCCATGGGGATACAGACACTTCAATGATGACTATGACCGAGTTCCTAGCAATGTTCGATGATCCAGAATTCGGTTATGGTATACTGTCTACCCTGCTTAAACTTGAGACGGGTGACCGTGTGAGGCATGGACACTACGTCTGTGCAGTTTGTCGATACCCAATCATTGGTTCTCGGTTTAAGGAAGTGAAAGCTCAGTTTAGTTTGTGTAATCAGTGTTATAGTGAAGGAAAAGTGCCTTCCACAGTGAAGCAGGAAGAGTATTCATTCAGGGAATACCAAAGGGAAGCAGAAGCTGCAAAGGACAAGTTGAAATGTTTTGGTTTCCAAAAGGAGCAATCTGAATAAAATTGTAGTTTAGTTGGAATTTGTTAACTGTGTAGTACTATCCAATCCATATTCCATCCTTATGTCATTCAATTTTTAAGGATAGTTGCTTGGTGTGACATTAAATTTAGGCTACTCATATGTGTTGTGCAGAAACTAATGTTGGTCTTTGTATAGTGATTTTTTTTACCTTGAGTTTCAAATGTGAATTATTTCTGTTTAATTGAGTTTGTGCAAATCTTTTTTATTATGTGGCTCCATTTCTTTTGCAAATAAATCTCTTTATGGAAGCTTAGAATGTTGTTAGTTTGATGGTTTAGAAGGAAGGATATTTTGTGTTCCAGATCAGGTAGATTGCTGTTGCTTTGTTTTATCACTTGGATTTCTTGTGCATTCCTTATTTGGTCAATTTTCATTTCTTGAAATTTGTATAATTTTATCTGCTTGTTGTTCTTTTTTGTGTAGTTGTTAGAGGGGTTTAAAACAGATCCGATGAGTCAATAGACACCCGACTTTATAACCGAACCCGATTTGACCCGACTTAAAAACTAATCTAAAATTACGTGAAAACCAATTTGAACACAAAACCTGATTTTGAACCGACCCGAAACACCAGACCCGAAATCAACCCGATGACCCGAATTGACACATTTAGTAGTTGTATGGAGATTCTTGAATTAAAGAGGAGTTGATTAACAAATAAGTTTATTTGGTTACTCTTTTTATTATCAATTTGTTTTAGGACGAAACTTTATTGGTTTTGTATGATGTCAAGTTGTCGGACTCTCCTCTTTGTGTGAGTTTTGTTATCTACGAGGCTAATAATAAATTTATTAGAGATTTGAGAAATGCGTTTCTAAAAGTTAAAGTTGTTCAAAATTGATCTGATAAAATAACCCAAGATCTAATATAGGCTGACCCCACTCGAACTAACCAATGTATAAAAATCAAAGATACTATCTAGGTTTTTACATATAGTCAGAAACTCAAAATAATTCAAATTAAGATATTCTATTTGAATCCAGCTTGAATACTGAAATGAATACCTTATTTACTCCTTTACCTTCTAATTTTGCAATATTTTTCTATTTTGAATTTGTTTACATTATTATTTTTGACGTTGACACTACATTTTTATTTTTTGCATTGACCCTACATTTACATTTGTTATCTGTATGCAAATGGTTTTTTCATCCATTAATTCTATTAAATATTTTTCAATTATAAATTAATAAAGTAAATTTGTTTTGCTGAAGTAACATTTTACCAATACGTCATCTAAACTCGAGTATCTTACATCAGTTACAATATATAAAATAAACTTAAAAATAAATAGTACCAATAAATATAATTTAGCCAATATTCGTGGTGATAATAGTTTTAATTATTGTGGAAAGAGCTACCGTGATTGGCTGATTGCCGATATCTTAATAGGTGATTGGTCTACCTTCTATTATTAGATGTCAAAATACTGTCGGGTTCTGCCAAATTGATACATCGGACTACAAGTAGTAATGGTTTTTAGCTTTCAAATTCTTGAAAATTAATTTTTATATTAGTGGATTAAAAAAAGAGTGTTTTTGTGAAATATTATATTAATAAAACATATAAATGATATCATCTAAAAAAAGCGTATAAATGATAGAGAAAGTAGTAATTTAATTAAAAAACATTGACGGAAATATATTTACTGATTTTTGTAGAACACATAAGATTATTCAAGTTTCGTTGTTCGAGTTTTCAAATTTCAGTGTAATAATTATTTTCTCTATTTTATAATATATGTCATAAATACTTTATAATTTTCCTATCTAGTCCTACTTTATTCCTACACTGTGTATCTCATTAACTCTTATTTTTTGTCATTATTTAAGAACAATGATAATGATATTTTACTATCAACTAATTATTTCCATTAATATCTCACAAAATTCATTTTACAAATTCTTGTGACAGACCATCTCTAATTTGAACAGCCCATTGTCATTTTTAATTTAATTAAGCTTTAATAGATAGACCTGAAAAACGGCCTATGAGAAGACCGGTTGAAATCATTTTCCCATACTTGCTATCTTAATATCAAATATTTTTAATCTTTTAAATTCCGTTCCTTCCTTTCGATCCATCTAAACAAAGTGTAAGGATGAGAAGTAAAAGTTTCACTTAAGTAAGAGCAATAATTCAAAAGTGAAGCAAAAAATAAGAATAGTTATGTTTGCTTTTTTATCTTTATTATCTACCTTTTGTTTTAAAAGGACTCATAAATCATAATAGTGATCTTTGTTTTTTTGGTGACAAATTAAAGATGATTGCTAATTAGGAGGAAATTAGTTGTAATTGATAAATAGATGTTAAGTTGTGTGCGTTCTTTCAATTTTCCATACAATTATTATCGTTGGCGGTAAAATGTAATCATTTCCAAATTGGGTGATTTTTTTTTTTTTTTTTTGAGTTAATTGGGTGATTATTTGATGACAGATTATCAAAGGTCTCCTCAAATCAATACTAATGTTATGTTTGGGAACCATGATTTCATTTGAAAATATGGAATTGGCTAAAATCTATTGTTTGGCAAATTAAAAATTTTAAAATTTGGATTTAGATCAAATTCCACCATTATTTTCAAAGTAGTTAAAGTTAAGGATTTGAGAATGACTACCCAAATCTTGTCATTCTCAATTCTTCATTTATGATTTCATAATTGAAATCCATAATTTGAAATGAAATACTTGTTCTCGAACCCTACATTAAGGAAGATTACCTAAGGTAGTGTTTGGCAACATGGAATTCATTTGAAAATTGGGAATTGAATTTTGATATTCACATTCAAAAATTGTAAATGATACCTATATGCTTGGAATTTGCAAATTTTGTTACATGACCAAATTTTACATTGTTATTGCAAGTCTATGGAATTGACCCAATTCCACATTTCAAATTCAAGATTTGCCAAACATAGTATTTGACCCAATTCAACATTTGAAAATGAATTCCACGTTGCCAAACATACCATTATAATTTATTCTTTTTACAATCATCTTATAACAATTTTAATTATTGATTAAACAAAAATAATCTGGACTTAGGGAGTCTTTGATTTATATACACTAAGGACACATGCTACCTATTATAGAAAGTCAATTTGAATAAAAAAAAAGATAAATTACAAATTTACAAATAAATAAATATAGACCCTATCAATTAGAGGTGCACATGGTGTGATCTGGCCTGGTCTCATTTGACACAAAAATTGACCCAAAAGGAAGCCGACATTTAGATGATGTTAGCTACTGATGTTCATCTTGGCACCAAAAACTGCGATTTTCAGATGGAATGCTATGTGCAGGGGCGGATCTAGGATTTTAAAAATAGGGTGGTACAATATTTTTAAACATACATTTTCAAGCACGATTAAATTAAAATTTAATTTTTACATTACATCGAAAAGCATTAGATATTAGATATAATGATGCATATAAAACGCAAAATATAAAAAATAATGTTAAATTTCACTAACTTATTAGTGTTGTGAATGGGCTAAGGCTATGGTGAAAGAACAAGAACAAAACTAAGTGCAAAGAAACTAACCAAAAACAGAGTATGCAACAATGGAAGCAAACACAACAATCTAATGAGGTATCTATGGATACCTCCCCCTCAAACAAAGTATCTTGTCATTTATATAATCAACATTACAAGATGACTCACCTTACAATGCTCTAGAACAAGTCTCCAAAGCAAAGACCTAATACAAGTAGAGAACTCTCTTGGTATGAAACCCTATCACTGTTAATGTATTTGGCTCACTCTAAGATGCCCCAATACACTTCTAAGACCCCTTATATATTGCTAAGACATAATAGAAGAGTATTGGACAAGCTAACAAAAGATCCCACAAATACCGGCTTTAAAACAAAAAACCCGCTGCTGTGTTCTATCTAAGCTGCTCGACCGAGCTGGGCTTGCTCGACCTGTCAAGC
The DNA here is from genome assembly GCA_019425755.1 of Amaranthus cruentus. Classification (NCBI taxonomy): domain Eukaryota; kingdom Viridiplantae; phylum Streptophyta; class Magnoliopsida; order Caryophyllales; family Amaranthaceae; genus Amaranthus; species Amaranthus cruentus. Next base: position 13,545,476 of record CM033455.1, read on the forward strand.
GTGAGTCCAGAGCTACTGCCTGCTGCTGCCTTTAAGGCTCGACTGATTTCCCTATGCTCGACCCACTGCTCGCCTGAGTCTCATTTGGCTCGACCAATACAGCAAGCCTTCAAAGGCTACTGCTGCCCCATTCCTTGCTCATCTTCCTCAACTCATCATCATCTAGCACCTGGTCTAGAAACCCCAACCGAAGCAATCCATAACCCGTAGCACACTCCGCACCACTCTCAAGTGTACAAGACATCGCGTGAGCTACGAGGTGCTAAAAGTTGTCATCGACGTCGCGGGAATTGGGTCTTGATTCAACAATTAGCTTTCACCATATACGAAAATAAAGAAACCATCTCGACTTTAACAAAATTAGGCACTTGATTGTTTTATAAAAAAAATGTTAAATTTCACTAACTTATTAGCCTTTACCGTATACGAAAATAAAGAAGGCATCTCGACTTGAACAAAATTGTGTACTTGATTGTTTTATCAACAAAACAAACATGTAAGAAAACAAATATAATACATATAACTTTATTGAGTGAAAAAATATATCAACTACAATGTACTCTTGGTTTATTTCTTAACAAAGTATAATATTATTTTCTTATGTTCTTATAATACATAGGATTATTTACCAACTACAGCCTCTTAGTTTACTCAATTTCAAATAAAAAGCCGCAAACTTTGTTTTTTACCAACTACAGCCTCCAACTTAACAAACATGACATCGAGACAGTCAAAACAACCAAAACAAAGGTAAAAAAATGGGGTTGGAATGGGGTGTTTGGCTGTCTCGATGTCATGTTTGTTAAGTTGGAGGTTGTAGTTGGTAAAAAATAAAGTTTGCGGCTATTTATTTGAAATTGAGTAAACTTAGAGGCTGTAGTTGGTAAATGATCCTAAAAGTAAACATATAGTTCCAAATACAGTACGTTATAGTTCCAAATATAGTAGATTATAGTTCCAAATATAATACATTATAGTTCCAAACTAAATATATTATAACAGTAAACATATAACACCATAATGTATTATGAAACCAAATATAGTACATTATAGTGCCAAATATAATACATTATAGTTCCAAACATAGTAGATTATAATTATATAGTACTCCCTCCGTTCCCTATTGATGTTCCCAAAAGGAATGTTCACGGGAATTAAGAAAAATGGAATCTTTTAGATAGTGGAGATATTATTTTATTGAATAATAAATTTGATGGAGGAAAAGTGGGGACCGCAAATATTAAAAAAGTATTTAAAGAAAGTTAGTAGAAAAATTATGGGGACCACGACTAATTAAAAAATATTTTTATGAAGTTAGTGGCATACATGTGGAGAACCATAAGGAATATAAAAATGTTAGAATAGAGTTAGTGGAAGATATGTGGGCCCATAATCATTATTAAAATATTAAAATGAGGATGAGTGAGGTTATTTATGTTCAAAATTTGTGATATGAATGGAAAGATTCCTTATGGAAACAACAATTGAAACACCCCAAAATGGAAAGTGAGAACTTCTTTAAGGAACGGAGGGAGTAGATTATAGTTCTAACTATAGTACATTATAGTTTCAAATATAATGTATTATAACTGCAACTATAATATATTATAACAGTAAACATATAACACCATAATGTATTATGAAACCAAATATATGGCATTATAACTGCAACTATAATATAATATAACAATAAACATATGGCATTATAACTCCAAGTATAAGCAAATATATAGTTCTTTATCATCAAACATATAATACTAAGACATGTCATATAAACTCCAAGTATAATGTGTTAAGAGTTCCAACTATAATATACTATAACAACAAATATAGGTGATTAAAAATACAAATATGATTGTTACCTTCGTAGAGGCAAATAGCATTGCTATGTCGGTGGTACACATCTTCATCTTCATTGTCTCCGTTTACATACTGATTTTTTGCAACATCTTCATCTTCATTGTCATATCCAACCGACATTGATGAAGTTTGTATAATATGAAAAAAAAATTAATGGTTCGGTTTACATACCGCTCTTCGCCATTGTTGATGCTTATGTAATTACGGAAAAAAATTAGAACAGGTATCATCTCCAACGTACCTTGAGCGCTAATAGAGCCATCGTTTTTTAGGGAATATGTAATATCGAATTCAGTCATTAATTCCTCCATTGTTGAGTTATTTTTGGAAAAACAATAATGATAGATATAGAACTTCAAAAGAGAGAAGAGGAGTAGTTAATTTACAACCATGATTGTAATGTGGAAGCTCTCTAATTGTAATGAAACTTGTGATCTTTCATGAAGAAGAGCGTTTAATTCAAAAGAGAAACCTTACATATTCCAAGAATTTGACAATTTCCCACGCATGAATAGCAGTTACTACTGTTTATATTTTTTCTTCTGTTTTTACACTTTCCAAATATAGAAAATTGAATTTGTTTATGGGCTGGGTTGTTGAGTGTGTCGTCTATGCTATAGATGGTCTCTCCATAGACAGTCTCTCAGGAGACCTTCTGAAACTTATTTAATTCAAAATTTCTTAAAAAGTTGGATTGAGGCCCAAGGGAGTAGTTTATTATCTGGATCTTCAAGAAGTCAGCCCAGCCAATCTTTAATTACCTCTAGTTGTGGCGTGAATTTAGCCCATTTGATGATATATATGCATGAATTTGGAATCACTCTTTTATTTTACACAAATTCTTGTGAGAGATGGTCTATTTGAGAGACCATCTTTAATTAGATTGGCCCATAAAGAAAAATGCAGAATAAGAATATACATTGAGCTTTAATGGGCTGGACCTGAGAGATGTCTCTGAAAGAGACGGTTGTTTATTTTATGATTCATTTTTTAAGTACTATCAAATGTAAAATATTATGTGGAAGAGATTTTACAAAGTTTAATATATAGAAATGTAATAATTAGATTGGAAACAAAAAAAATTGTAACTTACAAATGGGAATAGATGAATTTTAATTTAATTAATTGTTTTTTGTATACCAACAACAATTTCAAAATATTAACCTCAATATGTTGGACGGATTAAATCAATGGATCATTTGTAATGGTTACTAATATGTATTCTTCTTCTTTATTCATTTCGATTTCCTACCATCTCAATCTTTAAGTCTAAATCCTTATAATCACATTCCAATTCTACCCTACTGGTCATCTTTGGTGGTTTTCGCCCTATTTTCAAGTCTTTTGAGATATATCCTTATTGGTTAGTTAATAGTCCCTCTCTACATAGGTCTAAACCATATTAAACGATTCTCTTTCATTTTTTCTTAAAAAAAATTTAAGAATCCTAAACTCTATTTAATATCTTTGTTTTGAATCCTAAACAATTGTGTCAGTTTTTCTTTATAATAATACAATTTATTTTCCATTACCTTTGCTTCTGTTTGTTGCTAATAGACCCCTCAAGAAGTTAAATGAAATTTCTATCATTTCCCAAGCTTATGAAGTTTTTTTTTTTGAAAAATGAAAATTTTCACTGATCCAAACGAAACTGTACAAAACAATCAGAGCAACCAAGCTTATGAAGTTGATCATTGTACAAATAGTAATGTTCTTTACATACATATCGCATCAAGTAGGGGTGTTCAAAAAATCTAACCAGCTTGCCTCAACTCATTGACCCGCTTGACTCGACCTGCTGACCCACATCCTAAATGGCGGGTCATTTTTTTATAAAAATACTATAATTCGGGTCGGGTACCCGACCCGCCTTAACTAGGTTGGGTCATGGTTCACCAAATACATTGAGTCGAGAACTCGCCTAAACATTATGTATTATCTTTATCAAGTTGAAATTTACACGTTAAAATTTTATAATCAATATAAAAATCAATAGTAATGGTATGTTTTTCACTTCCCTTCAAAGTATAAACTAGGGATGGCAATTCAGTCCGAATTTGACCATAATCCGACTCGATCCGAGAAATATAATCTGATTCGAGTCCGAGGAAAAAGTCATCCGACTCCGACTCCGACTTTACGATCCGAGTCCGAGTTAGAGACGGACCGAAGTTGGACCTCATTAAAAATCCATATACTAGTATACTTGTACGCTCAAATCTCGTGACAGCGTATATATGGGTTTAGACCTATGCTTGAATTATAGTTATACTAGTACTATAGAAAATCGTGTAACGCATAATTTTTTTCATCAACATTAATATTATACAATAGAAACACTCAAATTAACAGTTATAAATTATATGTATACATTAATTCTGTGATTTTGGAAATTGACAATAATATATTAATATTATACATTTAATTTAGTCAATTTAACTATAAATAAATGCTCAAAAATACTTAAATGGTATAATAACTCGGGTCGGGTTTAATTTTAGTTTTTATGTGTACTTCAATTTTAAATATACAAGTTATTTCGTATCGAATTAAATCATATTCAATTTCGATTAATCGGGTCAATTTTAAACAACTATTCATTGAATAATATCATATAAGCAACAATAAAAATAAATAAAAGCATGAAACATTTGTGGGGTAAACAAAGCAGCCATATTTTGGCGAATATATGGATGTAAAAACAAATAGCAGTCGTATTTATTTTTCACAAAGCAGCCGCATGTCTTCATCTATTAAATGTCCTATGGAAGCTCAAGCCAAAAATCATGATCCCTTTAAATTTGGTCTAAGTATTAAATATGTAAGTAAAAGTATCATCAATTTTGTTGTAAAGGTAAAGGTAAAGGATCTTTCTGGTATCCCGTACAAGGCAGGGTATGAGTGGGCCGGAGGTTTTCTTTTTCTTGAAAGATGCGGACAAATCATATCCGTACCCTCAAGAAGGGAGTAAAGAGAAATGCGCGCAGCCAAAAAACCCTCCAATTGATACCTGCGTCTAGTAGGGGTCATGCAGATGCTGTATATTTAAGTAGCTTGTGCATCAAGATGCCTTCACGCAATTCTACTCCTACTATTTTATGAGATATGGTGTAGACTCTTTATATTACATCTAAAACAAATTATCTGTCTAGTTGTAAGTCCTTGTTTCCTTTGGAACTATAAACCATAAGAAATAACTCAAGCCAATTGTTTAAAGTACGTGAAATATTAAATTTTGAAAATAGTTAATATTCTTATGAGCTTTTAAATATTTAATATATCTCTCATTAATTATATATTTCTGTGTTATAAATATTAATTTGGTATGGTCAATCAAGCAATATATCGATTTATAGAAAATTAAAAGTAACACTCAATGTATTATAAATTTCACGAGAATTTAATTCAAATGGCAACTAAGGACTTCTAACATGATAAAATTGTTGTTAATTTAGGTAGTAAAAAATATTCTAATAAATCTTGTCTACAATTTAAAGTTGTTTTTGACAAGTAAAATTTAATTTACACGTCTTTACATGTTGCTATATAAAAGTTCAAACCTAAAACACAACCAATAACTGAAATTTTGAGTTTCTGCATATTACGTGCGTTACTCAAATCTAAGTATGTTCATTTTGATATCTCATTACTTAACTATAAGTGTGTTCCAACTTCATTATCCAATTCTTTTGACATGAGAATCATGGAATATATTAGTGGATGAAAACTTTCTCTTTCACCCATGAATATAATATGTACGTAGAGAATTCTCCAACCTATATATCATGATCAAATTCTTTTTGACATGTATTTGGTCATAGTCATGACCATTAGTCTAACATCCTACACAAAGAAATATTTAGGTTAAAAAATCTAACGAACTGATCATACTCATACCTTTTCAAGGAAATAGATATGAGAAAAGCGTGCAAACTACTAAATCTAAGACATGTGTTTATGAACACTAATAATCTTAGTTTAAAGTAATTTATATTTTCCCTTTAACTCATTAGATTCATTTCCAAAAAAAAAAGAAAAAAACTCATTAGATTCATGAAAAAGAACATACTTTTAGCAATTGCACTATTGGCTAGTGATGGAAAGAAAGCTGAATAATAAATAGGGCAATGCAATAAAAAGGACATCTAGAAAACAACCTAAGAAACAAGTAACAACCATGGGTAAGCCATCTAACCTACCAAAAGGTTTCTTTTTAGAAAAATATTGTTCATATTATTAGTTCCATGAGTGATTATAATTAGTAGACTCACTAGCTAATTCAAAAAGTAGTAACAGTTCACCACAATCATATATAATCACTTTACTAAAGCCTCATTAGCGGCTGATTGTCAGTTGAATCATTGAGATGATAACATCACTCATTACTCATTACTCCTCACTCCTCACCTCATGCTTATTATGTTTTTACATGCATTTTAACCTTTAAAAATATAGTATTAGATGATACCAATAAATTATAAATAAACATAGAAATTTTTATAATCAATATTTTGATATTATGGAAATAACATGGTTTTCCGAAAATTTATGTTATTAATCATCATCGATCATTATCATTATGCATAGTGGTTTTCGCTTATAGAAACTATATAATTAGAGTTCAGAAAGGATGATCATACCTATAAAGCTGGATAGACTAAAGACAAAACAAGATAAAAAAAATAGGATAAGACAATTCAATATAGAATTTCACACTACTTATAAATCATCATCATACATACATTATATTAATTCATAATTCATAAACCTTTGTGTCATTTATCATTCTATAGTAATATTTGTTCAAAGTGTCACTTCCATAAACATTTGCATCATTTGTCACTTTTTATAAGCATTTGTTCCATCATGTGTCACTTCATAATATGTACGTACTCTTGCAGTTCCAAATTAAATTGAAACTTTTCTACTCATCCTTTTAATTAAACAATAATAATCCATCAACTACTTAATGGACAACCCTATGCATTCTTGCATTTTCTTATTATAATTAAACTACTTTTCTTCTTCACCTACTTTATTTATATCATATCAACATTTAGTTTTCACATTTATAATATTAGAACTACTCTTTGAAGTACTCCTCTGGGCTCCCACTCATTCTCATTAATTTTGATTATTTTCCTTTTCACAATACAATATTACTATATTGATGATTATAATTAATATAATTTTCAGACTAACAAAAAAAATATATATATATATATATATATATATATATATATATATATATATATATATATATATATATATATATATATATATATAGGATCAAATAAGAAGGATCTTAAAATGAGAAGGATGAGAAGCATTTTTGTTTGATTTTGTTTGGATACTATGTATAAGAAATATGATACTATGTTATAAAGTAATGACATTTTAAAAATTTTGTTATAGTTACTTTTCTGTGTAACACACTACAAAAACAAAACGAATAGGCTTAACTTTTTGATAGCCTATTAGTCAGATAAGCCTTTTAATTTCTTCGTCGCCTAAATCTTTGTCGCCTTTTAATTTCTTTGTCGCCTATTGAGTCGCCTGACACTATGCGACACAATTTATTACGTCGCCTATTGCGCCATAATTATTACTGAGAATTAAAAAAAAAAATTTCAAAATTTTTACATTAAAATTTATATACAATAAAAAATATTATTTACATCTATACAAAAAACTTAAAATTTAAAAATAATAATTAAATATAAATATTAACTAATGTACAAAAAATAAATATAAAAATACAAAAACTAATAATAAGCACCACGACTTGAGCGACTACCACCACCGCGGCTAGGATACGATCCCCGGGAACCACCCGATCCGCCTGGGCTACTACCCATATCACCACCCCGACTTCGGCGACCACCCGCTCCCGAACCACGGAAACTGCTTTCCCTGGTAATGCGGTATGTAAATACTCGCAAGTTTGTTCGAGAGACTGTAAACGGATTTTTATTTCTCTTATTTGATCTTGAGAAGGGGTCCTCTCATCTAATTGAGCTTGCATGAATATATGAAATTCATTTATGGCTTGTTGCATCGTCTCGAGGTGCGCCGCCATTTCTTCTTGAGTTTGGCGCTGCTCTCGGGGGGTCAATTGGTTCTCAAAAAGGTTAGGGTAGTAGTATTCGTTGGCGGACCCCAAACCATAGTACCCGGGGGGGTGAATTCTTTTTTTATTATTTACCTCCATGATCGCCTCAACGTAAATTTGAGAGGCGTCAGATTCTTCACCCTTTCTTATTGCTTCCGCTTCGAGTTTACGATAGTGCTCTTGTTACACAAATCAGAAAAATGTTATGTATAATTCAAAAATAAACAATAAACAATTAATTTAAAAGGCAATAATAATGAACTTACTTCTATTTTTTTGTCGTATTCCGTAATGAGGACACGCTGGCCATCCGCATTGCGTACTCCTTTGGTTCGTAACAATAACCTGTAAGGAGTAGGCTCTACGTTGCCAGATTCTTTGGCCTTCGAAAAACAAATACTTGAAGTTACTTAACCAAATATTAATTATTGGAAAGTTAAAGAAATTATTAATGTAAATTAACTTATCATTTTTTCGCGTAAACGCGCCGCCGAATACGGGCCACCACGGTAGGTGGGCAAAGGTGGCGCACCGGAATCCCCTTTACGCCTGTTACTCTTCGCGCGAGAGTTTTTGGCCTTAAACTCCGCGGTGTCCGAGTAACTTTTTAAGGCGTTCCAGAAATCCGGTGGGACAGAGTCAGGGCAAGGGGGTTCCTGTTCCTCGATCCCAAAGCCCTGACTTTGCCTCTCGGCCCGTTCCCTCTCCCTCTGGGACGCAAGCGTTCGCTCTTTCGTTCTAAGTTTGTTCATTCTATCTCGGTAACGAACAGAGCATCGCTTGTACCATGCTTCGTGGACATCTCTATCAATTTGAGGATCCCACTTATAGCAATTCTAATTTTATATGAAAATTCAAAAAAAGAAAAAAAAATAGCAATTTTGAGAATGGAATTTAACTTTGTCTAAATTTAAAGAGGGTCGTTAACGTTATACCTTAAATTCGTCCCAATAAAATTTTTTAACCTCCTCTGGCACCTTCTTCCAAGAAGTACCATGAGGGTATAAAGACAGTCGAAATGTCTTTCCAATATTGGAAGAAGACGCCCTGTCTTGGATTGCTTTCCGCTGCAGCATCAAATCTAAAGAAAAAACATTAATTAGCAACCTCTACTTTTTAACTAATTCATTTACGTTATTAAAGATAACTTACTGTTTGCGCAGCGGAAGCCATGGAAGTAACGGCCTACGATCCCCAGGAATGTCCCAAGAAGCCATGTGGGGTGGCGTAGGACGCGTTTAGCGAACGTGTTCGCCTAGAGAAGGCTTTTCTTCTTCTTGAGGGTCTGCCGCAACAGCTTCCTCATCAACCTCTTCAACAACAAAATGAGGTTGTTGCGAGGTAGCACCCACATCCAGAGGGTGTCGTGGTAGTGGACGCATTGGGTGCTGGTTGGGAAGAGAAGCAGAGGCCGCAAAAGGAGAAGATGATCCAAGATAGCCCATTTGGGAGGGGGCACGTGGTTAATAATTAGAAAAGACCCCCTCTTGGGCATTTGGATTGTTGGAGGAAAGGGGTTGTTGGTTGAGCAGGCTTTGGAAGGACTGGAAAGGGGGTTGGTTGGTGAAGGGTTGAGAAAAGGGCTGTTCAAAAAGGTAAGGGCTTGGTTGTTGATAGGCAGGTTGAAAAGGTTGGTGCAAGGAAGGGTTGGTGGGTGTGCTATAGTAACTAGGCTGTTGGAAAACATAGTCACTAGGCGAAATATTGTTCAAGTCGAAACTCAAAAAATCAAAGAATTCATTGTTAGGGTTGTTTTGGTTGTTTGGGTTATCAGCCATATTCGCTATGTCAAATAAAACTACACAAAGCCAAAAAAATTCAAGTAACAAAAATCAGAAACTATACTAACATTCATACATGAAGAATACACGAAAATAAAAAAAAAGTACAAGTAACAAATATTAAATATCATACTTGAATAATAACAAAGCTCACTTAACAAAACATATCTAAGTAATAATAACAAAGTTCACTTAATAAAATATTTTTCTGAGTAAATCAAGAAAAAAAAATACTAAGTAACAAATATATTTTTTTAACTTTTGAAAATCAGTAAAAAAGACTCAAACATAATCCTAAAAAAGACTCGATTGCATGAAGAATAACTCAACAAATTCCAAAAAAATCAGTCCAAGTCAGTCCAAATTAAAATTTAAACATGCATGATTAAACCCTAAAAAATCCCTAAAATGTCGAAACAAAAAAAAACTCAAAACAAAAAACCTAAAACAAAAACATAAGCCTAAAAAAGACTCGAATGCATGAAGAATAACTCAACAAATTCCAAAAATATCAGTCTAAGTCAGTCCAAATTAAAATTTAAACATGCATGATTAAACCCTAAAAAAACCCTAAATGTCGAAACAAAAAAAAGTCGAAACAAAAAACCTAAAACAAAATCCTAAATTTCGAAATCATCCATAAAACAGCATGTTTAAACCAGCACAATTAAACTTGCATGTTTAAACCAAAATAAAAAACCACAAACACATTAAACATGCATGTTTAAACCAAAACAAAAAACCAAAAAAACGAGAACAATTCATACCTGCTGAGCAAGCATCCCCAAAAATGTCGAAATCATCCATAAAACAGCACAATGCACATATGTTTTAAAAAAACAAAGTTAGATAAATCTGAAACAAAAAATTTATCAAGAAATTAACAAAAAAAGTTTTAAATATAGATTTAAAAACGACATTACCTTTAAAACACAAGATCAGTTTGCTCCAAGTAGATCCACCGGAAAATACTTAAAAAAAACCCACAAAAACAAGATTTAAGTGAAAAATTAGAGTTAAATGTAAAGAGTGAAGAAGACTTAGGGAGGGAAAATTAGGGTTAGTTTTGGAAATTCAGTTGAGAAGAATAGGAAAAATTAGGGTTAGGAGGAGAGAAAGGAGAGTGAAATTGGATGTGGAAAATGACGTGTGGGATGCCTCTATTTATAGGCAAAAGTATGCGACCCATTAGGCGACGCGTATTTGAGTCGCCTATTAATTAAAACGTTCAAATTTTAAATTTAAATAGGTTAGGCGACGCAATTTGAGTCGCCTAGCATTGAATACGACTGTTCACTTTTCATTGTCTGGTCTTTTCAGTTCAGTACTTGAGTGTACTTTTGGACTTATGCGACCCCATAGGCGACGCAAATTTGAGTTGCATAACCTAGAAATCAGTCGCCTATTGCGTCGCCTAATTACATGGCTACGTGTCTCAACCCCATCCTAGTATTTTTGAAAACGTGTTTTTAATTATAATTATTATTCGTTATTATTATTATTATTCGTTATAATTATGATTATTATTATTATTTATTATATATATTATTAATATTGTTATTATTATTATGTTGAATATTAATTTTTATTATTATTATTATTATTATTATTATTATTATTATTATTATTAATACTGTTATTATTATTATGTTTAATATTAATTTCTATTATGATTATTACTATTACTATTATTATAATTATTATTAATTTCTATTACTACTATTATTATTATTATTATTATTATTATATATATTAAAATTATTATTTTAATAATGTAAAATTTATATTAATATAGATTCAAATAAAAATAATAAGAGTAACATACAATAAAAAGATACAGTATATTAATTTATACTAGTAATAGTTTACATCCAAGTCACCCTCATCGCTAAAATACTCAGCCTCATCATCGTTTTGCTCATCACCGGACAATACTAAATCAACATCAACATCTTCGTTGAGAATAGGTTTCGGCGATTCCGGTTCATCCTCGCACTCAATGAATTGTCCGGAAGGATTGCGAAGCGATGTGTCAACATTTTGTTCATACGAGACCTGAAAGTGTAAACGCTGTTCCTCTTGGAATGCACTGTCATCTACCTCATTGGTTGTAGCAACACTAACTTGGTATTTCTTGGGCTTGACTTTGCACACAGCTCGCCAATCTCGTAAATCTCGTCTTAAACTTGGATACGCCATGTAGTAGACTTGGGTCGCTTGACTAGCTAGGACAAATGGGTCATACTTTCCGTACGACTGATTGCTGTGGATGTCTACTATCTGGTAGCGTTCGTGAACACGTGTGCCGCATCCACGTCCATGACGATTCGGGTCATACCAGTGACATTTGAATAGAGTCACTCTCTTAATTGACATTGCTGGATATTCAAGCTCTATAATGTCTTCACGACCATAGAAGTCGCTCTCGCTTTCATCGGTGCCTTAATGCACCCTGCCTATTGTCTGCGGCTTTTCTCGTAAGCGTGTTTGTTAGTGTGGAACTTATAACCATTGGCGTAATGGATGTTATATGTTTTTGCATACTTCAAAGGTCCCTGTGCCATGTCTTTCAGTATTTGGCCGTTCGGAACACAATCGAGATGGCCAGAAAAGCCTAAATACCAAACATAGAGTTAGACTATATGAGCGAGTAATATCAAAAGAGAGACAACTGACACTTACGTAATGTTTGAAGAATATTGGACCATGGACTCTGACGGGTGAGTCTGACTTATGAACCTGCTAAGATACGGTTCAACCTCTGGACAGTTCATCAGAACATACCGGTGTGCAATTTTTAGATCTTCGTCGTCTAGCAATTTTGTTTTACCCCTCCCATGGAATCTGACTGGGTGAGTGAAAATCGGAATGACACCTGATCTATCATTGTTCTCACCGCCGTCGTCGTGCATAGGAAGGTCTCTATATCTACATCTTACCTCTGGCTCAAAGTAATGAGATACAAAATGAGAAGCCTCTTCGATAAGATATTGATTGCACATTGATACTTCAACATGGGCTTTGTTTCCAACATTCAATTTCAGAAGACGTAAGTACCTAATTGTAAATAAATATATTAATTTGACAAGAAATAACAAAACAATTAAAAAATCATAAATATTAATTGGATGAAGTGCACATACTGTTCGAAAGGATACATCCACCTATATTGAACGGGTCCAGCTATTCTCGCCTCGTATGGTAAATGGACGGGTAAATGCTCTATGCAGTCAAAGAACGAGGGGGGATCTTCTCAATTTGACGATAAGCGGTATTTCCGACTCTAATTTCATCATGTCAGACGTTTTCAGTCTTGGAGAAGTTATTGTCTTGAAAAACAAGCTTAACTCAGTTAGAGCCTCCCAAACAGGTACAGGGAGAAGCTCATGAAAGGCAATCGGAATTAAGCGTTGCATGAAAACGTGACAATCATGGCTTATCATTCCGAATATGGAATGTTTGTTCATGTCAATGTTCCTAGCCAAGTCGGACACATAACCATCTGGAAACCTTAACGTCTTCAGCCAGTCAAGCAGAGCATAAATCCCTCTATCATCTAGAGTGTAAGATGCCATTGGGATTTCGTTCCCCACCGGATGCAATGCACTTCTGATGCCGAGCTCCTGCATGTCTCTACGTGCACCAATATGATCCTTTGTTCCCTTTTCGACACGCATCACTGTGTTAAATATGTTATCAAAAAAGTTTTTTTCAATGTGCATCACATCAAGACAGTGTCTGATCATATTAGTTTTCCAGTACGGTAAGTCCCAAAACACACTTCTTTTTTTTCACCCCCCAGTGTACGGTCCATACGTGTCGTTATATTCGCGAGCACCATCCTCGTACACTCTCTTCATCCCGTACATGTCAAGCTCCGCAAGTAACTCAACACCGGTGCGAATAGGTGGGGCATGACCTTCCTCTTGAACCCTTGCCATGAAGTTAACCCGGTCCCGTCTGAACGGATGACGCTCAGGCAAAAACATACGATGGCAGTCAAACCAACACATCTTCCTGCTGTGTCTCAAATAATAGGCCTTTGAATCGGACATGCAATAAGGACATGCATTTTTACCGTGAGTACTCCAACCCGATAACATCGAATATGCCGGAAAGTCACTTATTGTCCATATCAATGCCGCTCTAAGACAAAACTTCTCCCCCGTGTGCACATCATAGGTCAAGATGTCGTCTCTCCACAACATCTTAAAGTCCTTTATCAAAGGCTGCAGGTAAATATCGATGTTCTGCTTGGGATTATCAGGCCCTGGCGCAATGACTGTCAAGAACATGTATGGCGTCTTCATGCACATCCACGGAGGGAGATTGTACGGTGTCAAGATCACTGGCCACGACGAATACTGTCTTCCTAAGCAACTGATACACGCGCTTATCACGCGTGTTTTGCACTTATTTTTAATTTGTTCTTATTCTTTGTTGTGCATATCTTACTTAACTTAGGCCTTTAATCGTCAAATTTTATGATTTACGCTTGTGGTGTAGTGGTTTCATTAATTTCAGGAGTTTTTAGCCAATTTCGAGGAGGTTTTAAGGTGATCGGGCGCTTATCGGACCTCGGGATTCAAAACCCGAACCTTCGAATTAAAAGCTATAAATCTTGGTGAAAATTCAAGAAGGAGTCGAGCATGGTCGACTGGGGTCGACCCCGTAGCTGTGCAAATTTCAAAGATCCAACACTTAGAAAATTTTCTAAGTCAAAAGAGTGCCCAGTACAGAACCAGTCGACCGGTCGACTGGGGCCAGTCGAGTCGACTGGTTCATATCTGACAAGCTACTGTTCATTTTTGTCCGTGAACTTTTTGCCTCAAGCTTCCCCCAATCCTTCCCCTTGCGTGCTTCAGCCTCCCCTCTCCTGTGCATCTGCTCCTCATGATGAAGAGGGTTGCTTGTTTAACTACCTAGGCAATGATGGTGAATGCAAGTGGGAAGCCCATGCTTTTGGCTATTTATACTCCAATTTTCTGATGCAGAACACACACCATTCAGCCCCATAAGCTGAACTTACTCTATTCTCTCTTCTTTCTAAGTTTGTTAGTACATTTGTATGCTTAAACACTAATCCATTCCAGAAACTTGTAGTAGTTCTTCCACTTAAACACTTTCATTTGGTACTTTAGTCAAGCATTTGGATTGTAATATTGTAGTTGAACACTAGTAGATTGTAGTAATCTTCCTTTGGTAATTCATCAAACATTTTCCAGAAATTGTGGGTTTGATTTAGCATTTGGTTTGAAATATTCCTTGGGTTTGAATATTGAAAGATCTTGTTCATTTGTGTGATTTTCATCCCCCTCCTTAGTTGAGGGAAGTAAGTATTCTTAACTTAATTTTCTTCTTTGTTGTTGTTTGCTCTAGGAATATGATGATATTTTATGTGCTTATGTTAATAATAAACATGAGTGAGTAGTCTTCTTTCTAGAGTGTGGGGATGTAGTTAGCTAATTAACTTGCTTATGGGGTAATGGGTTGAGCATAAATATGTACATGAAAGAATATGTGAGTTCCATGGTAAGGAATCGAAAGCCCATTTCGATCTCCATCCATGGACAATTTATGTTGATTGATTGTTTGAATGCTTGGGAAGTATGAATTCATGCTAGTAATGAGTCGCCCAGAAGCTAACTTTATTAGGATTCCTTTAAGGCCTAGCCCGTCCTTAGGATGATGAACCATGCCCATCTTGTATGATTCTTTCTTGTTTTAACATAAATTGGAGGTCATGAGCATGTATTAGGGAGTTGTTAATATGGTCGAGTTATACGCCCAGAAGCCGAATCTCCTAAACCATATTAGTGACTATATAGTTCCTATGCCCAGAAGTTGTGGAACTAAATTAGAAAGACCTTTCTTATCATAAAATGGTTAAAACATATTTTCAACCCATCCCTTTAGCATATTAAGAAGCTAAAATCCCCAAACTCTAGTCTTTTTATATATTGTTTAAAACCCGAATTTGAAACTTGTTGTCACTATAAAAACTCAAAAATCATAAACCTTTTTGTCATTAGACTCTTTTTGTCACGAAAACATTTCCCTGTGGACCGACCCCTTACTTACCGCTAATGCTAGTCATTAGGGTTATTTAAGGCGAATAAAACTAATTGTGTAGACCGGACCTAGTTAAACGATCAACGACCTACGGTTCCGCGTGCTATCAGCAACCAAACGGATTGAATCCGTCTGTACACAAACCAAGCCTCACATTTCTAATATCGGCAGCAAAATCTGGATGTGTTGCGTTGAAATGTTTCCAGGCCTCAGAGTCTGACGGGTGACACATTTCCCCCTCTTCGCTGTGGTGGTCAGCATGCCATCTCATCTCACAGGCCGTCGCTCGAGACGCATACAACCTTTGTAAGTGTGGGCCAATCGGAAGATATAATAAATTGTTTCCTTGGAATCGTCTATTTCCCACGTCGTCTCTGACCCGCCTTGTTGTCGAACACGTACGACAACGCTTGGCGTTAGTAGTACGACCCCAATAGATCATACACCCATTAATGCAACAATCAATCCTCTCTGACGGCAAGCCAAGCCCCGCTATTTGCCTCTTTGTGTCGTAAAATCTGGATGTCATCGAGTTCGGTTGCGGTAAAGCCTCTCGCATCAAAGTGCACATATCATCATACAACCTCTCAGAGCAATTAGGTTCTGTCTTTAGATTGGTCATCCTACCTATAATCGACATCTGAGAGTAATTTTCGCAACCTTCATATAGTGGAGTGTTTGCGGCACTGAACATTTGAAAAAACTTTAAAGCCTCCGGATTCGGCTCTTCGGGAATTGCGTATGTAGGTGACTGCGCCTCCACGTAACCGTATTCATTTTGGGGAAAAATGTTTTCGTACGCATCCGGAAATCTACTCGCAGCAGCATCATGCACCATACGAGCGTAGTTATTTTCGTCCGCTATCGGCTCTTGGGGTAAAACATCTTCAGGCAACTGTTGCCTAGCAAACGCGTTATTGCCGCTGCTACCTTCACCGGAGGCAATATCGTAATGATACCTCCAATCGTAATAATCTTCCTGAAAACCTCTCCTTAGCAAATGCTCCCTCACATCATCTGGATTTTTAAACACAACATTTTTGCATCTCGCACAAGGACATCTAATTTTTGATGAATGACTCTTCGACAATGCAAATTTTATAAATACTTCTAATCCCTTAATGAACTCTATATTAAAGGACCCGTCATCAAATTCTCTTTCATACATCCAGTTTCTATTGTACAAATAATAGCTACCGTCATCCGTCATCGTGTACACCTATATTAAATTTTAAAACACACTTAAGCTTATAAGTATAAAAAAAACTAAATTTTATGATAAACAAAAATAACATATGAATAAACCATAATGATACATCAAATAATGGTACGGAAATAAACAAAATAATAAATTAATCTAATACTATTTCATTTAATCATTATACGAATATAAAAACATATTTCAAAAAATTAAGAGTAATTTTACACAAATAAAACAAATAAAAAACATACAAAAATCAAATATCAAACATGTATAAATTAAATAAAACAAATTATCAACAACCACAAATGATTTATTTTCATGCATAATTACATATAATAATAATAATAATAATAATCATATATGTACAATTTAAAAAAATATTTACAATGTTAGAAATATACCTTCCCACAAAATCGAGTTTCTTTTCCGTTCCTTCAAAATCAGATACTACGAAATGTGTTTGATATTTTGCGTTTGGCGTATCAAACACTAACATTTACCTGGTTATATAGGCAAAACACAAAACTTATGCGACTATTTATGCGACTACTATCTAAATTTGAAAATAAAACTGTGCATTTTTTCCCGCTAAAGTGTTAGGCGACAAACATGTTGCAGGCGACAAAATAGGCGACAAAATTTTTGGGTCGCCAGCTTTGAAGAGGGATTTTAGTCGCCTATTGCGTCGCCTACTCTCTCCTGTCAGATTTTGCGTGCGTCGCCTAACGCTTTTGTTTTTGTAGTGACATAGTTACTTTTACAATTATGTATTTTTGGCTCAATCGTGACCATAGATTTTTTTATTATAATGAAATCAAGGGTGCAAAGTCCTTCTTACCCTTCTCATTTTCAATACCCTTCTCATTGAAACACTGACCTATATATATATATACTCCCTCCGTTCCTTAAAGAAGTTCCCACTTTTCATTTTGGGATGTTTCAATTGTTGTTCCCATAAGAAATCTTTCCATTTATATCTCAAATTTTGGACAAAAATAACCTCACTCATCCTCATTTTAATATTTTAATAATGATTATAGGCCCACATATCTTCCACTAACTCCATTTTAACATTTTTATATTCCTTATGGTCCCCACATGTTTCCCACTAACTTCATAAAACATTTTTAATTAGTTGTGGTCCCCATATTTTTTCCACTAACTTTCTTTAAATACTTTTTTAATATTTGTGGTCCCCACTTTTCTTCCATCAAATTTATTATACAATAAAATAATATCTCTACTATCTAAAAGATTTCATTTTTCTTAATTAAATGGCATTAACATGGAAGCATCTATAGAAGGAGGGTATATATATATATATATATATATATATATATATATATATATATATATATATATATATATATATATATATATATATATATATATATATATATATATATATATATATATATATATATATATATATATAATATATATATATGCATTTTAATAATCAATGTTAGTAATAGTCTAATAGAAGTATATTTCAAAAAAAAAAATCACAAACTCACAAATGGAACTCAAGTACACTTTTATATACATCATCACTTCCCTTTGTTACTCCCTCAACTAAAATTGTCTTCCTCATCTCGATAAATTTCTAGTATTTTTTTAAGAAATAATATTTATTTTTAGAAATAATATATATTATTTCCAAACTTTTTATTTACACATTAATATTGCATTTTCATACATTTCAGCACTAACCCATAAATTTATTTTTGTCTTCTTTTACTCGGTTTCCTCAACAAATGCTTATAGTAAACCATTGGATAAAGTAGGTACCTCTTTCTAGGTGAAAAAGTAAGCCTTCATTTTTAGATGAATAATTTACGGATTACAACAGTTAAGATTTCAATTTAGTATCATTGCGAATTGCAACCTTTAAAATATTAATGTGTACACCATTAATGTCAAATGACCATTAACCAACCAAAATGATTTTTAACCGGCCTAAATTACCGTCTCACACAATCCTATTAGGTTATTACATTACTTTTGCTATAATATGATTGCAAAAAGAATATATATTTTTTAAGAAGTTACTTCATTCATTCCAAAACTAGTGGTTGCATTGTAACATAATCTTTTCTAATAAATTACTTCATTCATTCCAAAATCAAAATCACTATGGTTATTTTTTTTTTGGCATTTATATCACACGTTCAATTATATTGCATCTGATTTTGTACATTTTAAATATGACACTTGAATTTTATCCTACCAACTCAAGAATTAAAATTTATTAGTAAAAAGTTTATATTATAATTAATTTGGAAAAGGAAAAAATAGTAAATTGTGTAATTGAGTTAGTTTGTTTTAATTCATAATATAGGTTAGAGAAATCCTTAGTGCGATATCTCTCTATTAGGCCTAAAGCGAGTTTCCACATGAAATCTCAGTGCATAATAATTTGTGTATTTTCTTTTCGGAAATTCTTACTTGAGATCGTCTTTTGTAAAGACGTCTCTCAAAAGTACAGTCTAATTCTAAATATATACTCCCTACGTCCCTATAAATTTGCAGTATTTTCTATTTTCGTCCGTCCCACTTAAATTGCAGCATTTCTATTTTTGGACTATGACTCACCACTTTCTTTTAATCTAATCCATACATTTTAACTCTCTTTTAATTCCATCCACACAATTCATTCTCTCTCTTCATTTATTACCACTTTCTTAATTCTCACTATTTTTCTCTTTACTACTATCTCATAGGGACGGAGGGAGTATTGTTACAACCCTAAATATAGATTTTGGCTGAACTTTTAAGAGTCGTATTTACAAACGACGGTCTCTCAAGAGAGCACCTGCTTTTCTTTTTTATTTTCGTATTTGTACAAGGAGTTTTAAAAACGCGTATACTATTGACCCCTTAGTAGTATTCATTTCCTAAACAACCAGAGAGAATCCTTTAATTTTATTTTTATAAAATAATCTATTTTATACTCCTTCCGAATTATTTTAGATGTCCTATTTGGATTTCACGGTTATTAAGGGTGGTGTGAGGTCCATTAAAAAGGTCGTAGTTGGGTACTTTAATTGATTAAATTAATTGTAAAGGTGATAGTTGGGTATTGGGAGTAGTAAAAGTGAGGGTATTTGGGTAAAAAAAAGATAGACAAAAAGGAAATGAGACAATTGATATGAATTTACCAAATAAGAAAATGAGATAACTAAAAACATTCAGAGGAAGTATTGTTATCCGTTAATAGGGTTTATTGTGAGCAAATACTTATAAAGCTTTAATTTTTAAGATAAACTAGAAAAATGACATGATCATGATAATCACATTGGTTTTCCTATATTTTAGAGATTTCAAAAGTGTTCTCCTCTTTAATTAGATCTTTAAAAGAATATCTAATTAAACCAGAATCCTTGAAGTAAGGATGGAAAACAACTTTATAGAAGTATATAATAACTACATACAATAACTTTTATGAATCGCTTTTGGCTAAGCTTGGCCAACAGAAAGCATGGATCCTCTTTTGGACCACTTCAAAGCGTAATATATTCTCATCATCCCTTCAGCCACGACCGACTTCATTAGTTTTCTTAAAGAAACTTTTAACTTATTCAAATAAAAAATATAAAAAGTCTAGATCTAAATTCACAATATTAATATCAACAATTATACTTTTCACTCATCATATATATATATATATATATATATATATATATATATATATATATATATATATATATATATATATATATAAAAGGTCGGACCTAGGATTTGAGGGATGAAGTTGCACAACTTAATTACAACGTAAGATAAAAGGTTATAGTACTTGGAGTGAAAATTTTTATTCCTGAATTATTTTTAAGAGAAAGAATATGATTTTCACTTGTTGTCTGAATTTTAGTGACACTTATCTGTTTATAAACTAGCATAGGAATTGATGCTTGATTTGCGGTGGGTCATTGAGTTTATAATAGTGATATTTTTATTCGTTCATCCTTAAAATATAACGATCAACAAAAACATTCTATTGCTCCAATGTCATTAAGTGAATCTCACCTAGGGTGGGATTTAAAGTGCTAAATATACGCAATCTTACCCTTATTAGTGATAACACTAATAAAAATGTTGTTTTTGATTGTGTGAAACTTCACATAATAAGAAGTGCGCTTGAAATAAAGAGTCCTTTTATTATATATTGTGCCTATCATAATTCGCAACATTTAAATCTTTTGCCCATTTAAAATATATCTATATTGAACATAAACTTCAAAATCAAAACTAACCCATAAAATTATAGTATGAAGTCTAATTTAATTTTCCAAAATCTTTTAATTCTCACCAATTTAATGTGAACGATAATTCACAACAATTCAGACTTTATAAAATTCATTTTTTTATGAAATACGCCATTATATTACAACAATTACAAATATTTAGAGATAAAAGGAAGAGACATGAAGTAAACAACTAACATTACTGCACCGGCCAGCAGGCGGGCGGCGTGCTTATCTTGTGTGACAACACTAGAGAGCGAGCGGCTCTTCTAGGCGGGCAGCTGTGTGTACCTTTCATGTTTCAAAGCATATATAAAGTTAATGGAATAATAGTAGGTGGGTTTTTTGGAAATCTTAAATTGCATTTTTTTAGATAATAGTAATATGCTATTTAAGTTAAGGATTATAAATATTACTTAGTTCCAAACAATTAAGGATTAGCTTAATAGTAAGAAATGTGTATACTTGGATTAAGAGGATTTCGGTTCATAACCTACATAATTAATATTTATTTGAATTTTTATTATGGAGGATGGGGTTGCTTAAGCAACCCCTTGCTTAATGCTAGGTTCAAAACCTATATAATCAACATTTCTTTGATGTACATTTATAAAATTATTGTTTATTAGTGTTCATGTTATACAACATTATGTTATGGATTTATATTAAATAAATTTATGTGATTGTTAATGATATATAATATTAAATTTGTTTATGATTGATTGTTTTATATTTTTTAATTAAATACTTCATTTTTTTATACAGGTAATTAGGTAGAAGATGGTGTTACATATGATTTAGGGAAAAGGTTATTTATTAGGTGGATAAGGTAAGACTAGTTCTAGGCTAATTCAAGAAAACTCTCATAAGAACGTATTCCTAGGTCTTGTTGTCGTGATAAGGATAAACACATAGAGTGAGAAAGTAAGACCTGTAGGGCTAGTACCTTTGGGATAGGTGTGTAGTCTTATTGTTAACCTTGTGAGAGAGTAGAGTTTCACATAGTCAGCCTCATGTAATGCCGTTAATAAGGATTAGAGGAATCTACTTGAGGGACAAGCTAAGGGTTCAAGGGACATTGTAGGAGACAAATTTTTGGTTTGAAGATAGGGAATTGGGTAGACTCATTTGCACTAACATTAGTTAGCTAACATGAGCTAGTACTTCCAATAATGTTGTTATGCCCTCTAATGATAGCCCAATTGCACTAACATTAATTAGTTTGCTAACATGAGCTAGTACTTCCAATAATGTTGTTATGCCCTCTAATGATAGCCCACTTGTCAATATGTCCAATATGTTTATCTTAGTGATAACATGTTTCTATAGTGATCGATCCAACCCTATATCATACGTATCCAATGGAAATGTTGAGCCAAACATACTTAAGAGGACAGTTAGACAACTAGGTTGCATTAAGAGTATTCTTTTGGCTGCACTGCGACCTGTTGAAGCCCAACGACCAGCGTAAGGATCTTATTCATTATCATATATGTCATTTGTCAGTCACACATTTATTTAGGAGAGGTTCCCATAGTGTGGTGCGATATCTTTTTGGAGCCTTACGCAAATATCCACTTCATTGAAAACAATTCCTTGGTAAGTCATACCCATATCTCTTTTTTGGGGACGATCCTTCCTAGCTACTGCTAACTCCTATAGGTCTGACTATGTGATTTATTAATTATTGAAATTGATAATAGTTATTTTCTTTATGTCTTATTATGTTTTGTGTTTGGAGTGGGTCCGAGTATGCGTAAGGCTTGCACAATTTACTTAATGAGCCCTATTTCTGAGACACCGTATTATTAGTGGATATCCAGAGGGTGAATGACAACATTAATCATTTAAGGGATCTATCTACCGTATGATTAACGTTCAAAGGTATCACTTGTTATTACCCCCAACCACAAACACATTGGTTGTTTTTATTTTGTTACTGCATAGTATTTAAATTTATGTGCTATTTATCATACATAACAATTAGAGGGGATTCAAATGTATCACTTGTTATTGCCCCAAACGACCTGAAGCACCTGGTTCAATATTGAACCGATAACTTAAATGAAGATCTCTAATAATTTATAACAAGAACAACAATAATGGTCTAACATAGTGTAGCTAGGTTTTTCCTTTCTATTATCACCAACTATACAAATAATTAATTTCCATCAACTCCTTAACTACAAAAATTCTTTAATCTTCCTCATCAAAAAAATAAAAAAAAATGTTCTATGGTAAATGATGATTTTATAGTTAGCTTTCGGGTTGCTTTATTAACTTTTCAAAAGCTAACTCAAAACCAAAAAAATAGACTAAAAAAGCCCAAAATGGCAACAACTATTTATTTCAATGATCCTTATAGAAATACTTCAATATATACTTCATCCAAATTTTTAACCTGCATTTCAGTCAAAAAAAATAATTTTTTAACCTGCATCCAAATCAACTTTTATATTTTTCATAATTGTGTTAGGATGGAAGCAAAAAAAAAAAATCAAAGAAAGCAATATAATTGTAATTTTTTTTTACTTAAACAATATACTCTCTCAGTCTTATTCATTTTGCATTAATTGTCATTTTAGTTCACTTTACTTACTTCCTCCGTTCTGAAATACTCGCTACATTTTCGTTATCGATACTCTTCATCGTTCAAGCTTATTTTACTTATTGCGGCTAATGTATAAGAAAAAATATAGTCAAGTGAGATCTTGTTTGAATTGTCTAATCGCATACTTTCATAATATCAATTTTTATATTTTTTAGACTTGTATAATTTTATATATGAATGATCAAAATAACGCATTGAATTGCGTAAAAAAGTAAAATATAACAAATTTAATGGAATGGAGAAAGTATTTTACATCATTTTTATTTATAGATAATAATTCAATCATCTTTTATAATTTGATCCATAAAATTAATTCTTTTTAATTAAATCTAAACAATTCATCATTGTCCTTCATTTATTACAAAAAGAGAGGGTATTAAAGTGCATGTAGATGTAGGCTATAGCCAATTAGCCATATACGCCATATACTGTAGGACTTAAAAAGCCAAGACAGTTTCAGTGGAGTACTGCTAAAGCAGACGCTCCCTCTCCAAATTTGCGTCCCCCCAAAAATACAACACACCTCCAACCAAAACTATGATCTTCAATTATTCTTCTCTTCTTCTTCCTCCTCTTCTCCCCACTTAATATATTACCCACCAACACCATCATTTCATTTCATGGCTAACCCAACGGCTATTTTTCTTGTTTCCCTAACATTCACCGCCATTTTCGCCACCATCACTCTCGCTACCGTCACTGAAATTGACTCACTGCTAGCTTTTAAACGCACCATCAACGATCCACTTGGCGCGTTAAACGGTTGGGATTCTTCCACGCCATTAGCTCCCTGTGACTGGAATGGCGTCTCCTGTTACTTTAGCAGAGTTCATCAACTCCGTCTCCCTCGTCTTCAACTTACCGCCGAGCTTTCTCCTCAACTTGCTAATTTACGCCAGTTGCGTAGATTAAGCCTTCATTCGAACCATTTTCATGGCTCTATTCCTCATTCTTTCTCCTCTTTCTCTCTCCTTCGTGCTCTTTACCTCCATAATAACTCCCTTTCCGGCGTTATTCCTCATGGTCTTCTCTCTATTAACAATCTTCTTGTCGTTAATCTCGCCGGTAATCATCTTTCCGGGATTGTTTCAGGCGGATTATCTACTAATCTTCGTGTTCTTGACCTTTCTTATAATAATTTTTCAGGACAAATTCCAACGAATTTCTCCGAAACTTCACAACTTATGCTTATAAATCTTTCTTCCAATAGATTTTCCAGTGCGATTCCGGCGAGTATTGGTTTGCTTCAATCTCTGCAATACTTATGGCTTGACTCGAATCTCCTTGTTGGAACTATTCCTTCGGCGATCCTCAACTGTACCTCGCTTGTCCATATATCGGCTGAGGATAATTTTATTTCCGGTAGTATCCCGGCGACTATTGGAGCAATGCCGCAGCTGGAAATACTTTCTTTAACCTCCAACAACCTTTCTGGTGTAGTTCCTGCTTCATTGTTTTGCAATGAATCTAGTACTATGTCAGTTCGATTTGTTTTTCTTGGATTAAATTCCCTCACGGGGCTAGTAAAGCCGCCAAATGGATGCACGTTTAATGGTGGTTTGGAGGTATTAGACCTTCACGAGAATCGCATTGTTGGTGAGCTTCCTGATTGGGTGGCGGATATACCAACGTTGAGGGTTTTGGATTTTTCTAGTAACCTCTTTACTGGGTCTCTTATTCCAGATTATGGGAATTTGACCGTATTAGAGGAGCTTAGAGTGGCTAATAATTCTCTAAGAGGTCAAGTTCCTAGTCAATTTGCACAATGTAGGTTTTTGAAGGTTCTTGATCTTGAAGGGAATCACTTTTCTGGGAGAATACCTAATTTTTTGGGGAATTTGAAAATTTTGAGGGTATTATCGCTAGGTAGAAATAGTTTTTTGGGTTCTATTGTCATTGATGTTGGGAGTATACAGAGTTTAGAAGTACTGAATTTGAGTGAAAATGAGTTGACTGGGGTGGTCCCAAATGAGGTGCTACAACTCTCTAATTTGACTACATTAAACCTCAGCTATAATAAATTTTCTGGGCAAGTTCCTGTAAGAATTGGGAATATGAAAAGTTTAGCCGTGTTGAATTTGAGTAATTGTGGATTTTCAGGTCCCATTCCAACAAGCATCGGTAGTTTGATGAGGCTAAGAGTTTTAGACTTAAGCAAACAAAAGATTTCCGGGAATTTACCTGCTGAGTTATTTGGGTTGCCAAATTTAGAGGTTGTTGCATTACAGGAGAACAATTTGGAGGGAGATGCCATAGAAGGATTTAGTAGTTTGGTAGGCTTAAAGTCCTTGAATCTAAGCTCAAATTTTCTATCAGGTGCTATTCCAGTGACTTTCGGATTTCTTCGGTCTCTTAGTGCGCTTTCTCTATCGGATAATCGAATCTCTGGGAAGATTCCACCTGAACTTGGCAATTGTTCAGAGTTAAAAGTGCTTGAACTTGGATGGAATCGTTTGGTGGGCGAAATCCCGAATTCTTTCTCAAGATTGTCACATTTGAGAGAGCTTAATTTGGCTCATAATGATTTGGATGGTGATATTTCAGAAGAGTTATCCAAATGTTCTAATTTGGAGTATTTGATTTTGGATTCCAACCATATATCAGGGGCCATACCAGGATCATTATCCAAATTAGTACACCTTAAAGTGCTAGATCTTTCATCAAACAATTTGACTGGTTCTATCCCACAAAACCTCACCCATATTTCCAGCTTGCAATACCTTAATTTGTCCTCAAATCATATAGACGGTGAGATCCCTAAAACCTTAGGCTCCCACTTCAATGATCCTTCATTGTTTGCAAACAACCGAAACCTGTGTGGCTTTCCATTAAAGAAAGAGTGCCCATATGTTAAAAGAAGAAAAATTAGGAAGTTGATATTATTTATCGGTGTTGCACTTGCTGGAGTTGTCATACTGTCACTATGCTGTTGTGGCTACATCATTAGCCTCCTTCGATGGCGTGAGAGGCTCAAAGCAAAGGCAACCGGAGGAGAGAAGAAACCTAGCCCACCAAGAAGAAGCTCAGGGGCAGAAAGAAGTCGAAGAAGCAGTGAAAATGGTGTTCCAAAACTTGTCATGTTCAGTAACAAGATAACACTAGCTGAAGCCTTAGAAGCAACAAGACAATTCGATGAAGAAAATGTCCTAAGTCGAGGCAAGTATGGGATAGTATTCAAGGCGACATTTGCTGACGGAATGGTCCTTGCGATCCGGAGATTACCAGACGGATTCCTTGATGATCGAGCATTCAAAAAGGAAGCTGAGATGCTCGGGAAAGTGAAGCATCGAAATCTGACCGTGTTAAGAGGGTACTATGCTGGTCCACCTGATATAAGACTGCTTGTATATGACTACATGCCTAATGGAAACTTGGCTACTCTTCTACAAGAAGCATCACACCATGATGGGCATGTCCTGAATTGGCCTATGAGACACTTAATTGCACTAGGGATCGCCCGGGGAATAGCATTTTTGCACTCCATAGATATGGTTCATGGTGATATAAAGCCTCAAAATGTGTTATTTGATGCAGATTTTGAAGCACATTTATCCGAATTTGGACTAGATAAATTGACAATTGCAACACCCATTGAAGCCTCAACATCAACTCCCCCAATAGGAACAATTGGGTATGTTGCCCCGGAAATGTTATTAAGTGGTGAAATTACTAAAGAAAGGGATGTGTATAGTTTTGGTATTGTTTTATTGGAGATTTTAACAGGTAAAAAGCCCATTATGTTTGATCAAGATGAAGACATTGTAAAATGGGTAAAGAAACAATTACAAAAGGGTCAAATATCAGATTTACTAGACCCAGGTTTACTAGAACTTGATCCGGAGTCATCCGAATGGGAAGAGTTTTTACTAGGGATCAAAGTGGGACTCCTATGCACTGCACCAGACCCGACTGAAAGACCCTCAATGAGCGATGTCGTGTTCATGCTCGAGGGTTGTCGGGTCGGACCTGATATCATGTCGTCCGCGGATCCAACGGCTCTACCTTCTCCTGCTGGGTAACCACTAACCACTAACCCCAAACCCAGGAAGAATAAGTCAAGATTATGTGATTATGTATCAATTTTTAACAAAATGTATTGTTGATTTTGATGTGTGTTATAAAATTATGTTAATTTTGCAAGTTGGTTGGTTTGCTTGTATTGTAGATTAATGATGCATGAATATTAAATCAAACATAGTAAAAGTAAGAATGTAGCAGTCAGTCAAGCAAATAGCAATGAAGCCGGATATTCAGCATGAGAAAATGTGAAGAAAGGATAAATATTCCCGCGAAAAAGGGAGACACGCGGCAATATAAGAAAAAAGTAGCCGTTAAAGCTTAATGTAAGTAATACTCCGTCCATTTCATTTGACTAGTCAAGGATTTTAAGGTGGGTATTTTAATTGATTAAATTAATTGTAAAGGTGGTAGTGGAGTATTGAGAATTGAAAAAGTGAGGCTATTTAGGTAAGAAAAGATTAGCCAAAAAAAAATGGAACAAGTAGTATGAAATTGCCAAAAAAGAAAATGGGACAAATAAACTGAAACCTGAAATGGAGGGAGTAGATAAATTATAAGCTGTAATATAATGCTTCTAATGTCCCGTGAAGACGTCAGAACTGCCAAAGAAAAGAAAAGGGGTCCGACTTTCTTTGTTTTTTATCTTTAGAAACTGAATACTTCTATTAAACAATATTCCATTGTACTCTTTTTGTTTGAATAGTTAAAGATCTTTTTTGAGAGACGTATCTCAAGTTCAGCCCATTAAAGATTAATGTCTATTTACCTTATTTTTAATGCTTATTTATATTATCTTTAATACTTATTATCGTATCTTTAATGCTTACTTTCAATTATATTTGTTGGGCTATTCAACTAATATATAGAAAAATGAAGAACATTTTAAGGTGAGACCGTCTCACAAAAGTATTTGTGTTAAAGAATAATAAAATGGTTAAATCTAAATAAGAAAAGTGAGCACCATAAACATTAGAAAATAGTACCTCCTATTCATAGAGAATGATGGGACATTTGTTTTTTGATGCTATTTACTTATTACTCTTAATTTGTATTTTATTCTTAATTTATAGATTAGAATATAGTCAAGTGAGATCTTGTTTGATTCGTCTCAATGCAAAGTTTATTAATATTTA
This sequence comes from Amaranthus cruentus, assembly GCA_019425755.1. Taxonomy (NCBI): domain Eukaryota; kingdom Viridiplantae; phylum Streptophyta; class Magnoliopsida; order Caryophyllales; family Amaranthaceae; genus Amaranthus; species Amaranthus cruentus. Next base: position 13,574,513 of record CM033455.1, read on the forward strand.
CTTTTTATAATATTTCGTTATGTATAATAAGAGATATTTTTTTTGAAGTTTGTATAATAAAAGATATTAAGCATTAAATAAGGGCATTGGATAGTGTGAAAAAAACAAATGTCTAATTTTATGAAATAATGTTGAAATAAAAAATTCTTTTAACAACCGCGAAAAGAAACACTTAAAATAGAAATGGATACATCAAATAAAAACGGAGGGAATAGTGTTTGGCTCCCTACCTATAGGAGTTGGTTTTACGATCAAGAATAATAAAACCATTGTGAGAGAAAAAAAAAACTCCAAGTGAACGCCATTCTTACGAACCCGCACGTTATTTTTAAGATCGATTTTTTTGTTGTTTCAGTTGATTGGAAAGCCGTTTGTTCTGATATCATGATAAATCCGCGTTTATGCATAAGACCTACCTTCAATATGGGATTATATATGGGTCATCTTCCAACCGTTTTAATCCGCATGGATTGAAATTTGAAGGTGTATTAAATTGCCACAAGTGATCCAACATCAAAAAATTAAAGATAGCTTTAACTAACATATATCTTTAATGAGCTACTCTTTTTGCTATCAATTAGTTTAAAGATAAAATATCATCGGGTTTGTATGCAGTCAACTCTCCTTTCATGCGAGTATTGTTGTAAACAACTCTAATAACAAATTTATCATGATATCAAAGTTGACAGTTTTTGTCAAAGAGAAACAATACAATCTCGGTCTTCCATAAAAAATAATTTATGGGTTCGAAAAAAATGACATTTTCACCCATGTATTGGAAAAATAACAACATGTACCACATCGAAAAATTAGAAACTTAACTAACATTTAAGCTTGATATATATTATCAATGTCAACACATTTTAGGATAGAAGCTCATCGGCTTTGTGTGCGATTGATTTTCTTCTTATGCGGATCTTGTTGTATGCAAGTTCAATTAACAAATTCATCAATGTCATCAACTTAAGTTTAGCCAATGAAAAATTGATATATATTACAAATGAAATAAGACTAATTCTAACTTTAATACTCTAATTGATGTAGACCGCAACTTATTATATTTTCCAAATAAATAATGTGTAAATTTGAAATAAATAAGCAAAAAAATATAAAAAAGTCGTATAATAGGTAATTTTTGAAAATTATTCCCAAAGTAAGCACTTTTTTCCATAGGACATGTTCAGGTTTGTTTGTTGTTAGTAACAGCAAACAAAAAAGTTTGGTCAAAAAAAAGATTTTGACCAAACTTGTTTGTTCGCTGTTATTCGTTGTTATTAACAGCGAACAATTACAAAGCTAAATTTTAATTGCTATTTGCTATTTTTTGGTGTCAAGGCTAATTTGTAAGTTTTAAATTATTGACTTTTTAAATTTTATTTCCTAAAGATTTGGGGTGATCTAAAATGTCTAGTTATTTTAATTAAACCTTAAAATTATTTTAGCTTTGTAATTGTTCGGTGTTAATAACAGCGAACAAAGAAGCTTGGTCAAAATATTTTTTTGACCAAGCGTCTTTGTTCGTTGTAACTGACAACAAACAAACCCAAACTTGTGCTGTGGGAAAAAAATGCTTACTTTGAGAAAATATTTTCAAAAGTTGTCTATTATACGACTTTTTTATATTGTTTTGCTTATTTGTTATAAATTTTCAATTAATACCCTATACATAACTAACTATACAGTTTGTTACCTGAATTCTAATAACAAAAGGGCCAAAATGTTTTAAAGACCCTAGAATACTTAAACCTCTTTATCCTAAAGAACTTGTCTAATGTGCAGTACAATTTTAAGTGATTCGTTTACCTGGAGATGATCATGAGTCTAAGATCTATTAGATCCATCTACATTTGGATCTGAAACCATTTTTTTTATATTTAGCGAATTCGAGTTCAGTTTTAGGTCCAAAAAAACAAATGGATCTGGGTCTGCTCTTGGGTCTATAGTCTTCGATCGAGACCCAACTTAAACCTTCTCTCTGGAGTCATTTAAGACTCAAATATGCTTTAGAGTCAACCTATTACACAATCCTAAATCAATTTTAAATTTATACTAAATATTTTATATTTATTCTGACTCAATTTGATCTTATAAAACTTTAAAATATAAAAATATTTAAGTTTGATTAATTAAATCAAAACTCATTACAATCCGTTTAGGACCCTAAACCTATCAGTCTCGACAACTCTAAAATTTGAATACAAAATTTTCAAACCTACTAAAGGTCTATGTCCAGATATGGATCCACCGAAGATCAATAGATCTGAATCTAGATTTGGTTGAAACCCTACTCAGACCCAAGTCTACCCTTTTACATACTACTTTCGATGTTTCAGAATACTTGTTATACTTTTTATTTTTTATATGTTTTACAATATTTACCACGTTACTATAATCATAAAATGACTAGTAAATTGTCTAATTTACGGTCTACTTTATTTCTACCCAAGCATCATTTATTTTAACCTTTTTATCATTATTTAAGGACAATTATATTTTACTATCAACTAATCATTTTGTTAGTATGTATATAAAATTAAAACATTGTGAGTATTTTAAAACATAGTAGATAATACTATCCAAGAAGTTTTTATTGACTAATACCCCTTCAAAAGAAGAAAGTAGCCTAAATGAGGCAAACTCATAGAAGTAAATAGCAAGACGTTTGTTTCACCAAAAGAAACAATGTAAATTGAAAAGAGATTGTAGTGTTGTTAGTGTTAGCACTCAAAAGAGATGAAAAGTGAAAAGCATGCATGTGACAATCTTAAGCCAAAGCAGAAGCAGTGGTACAACATTTTCAATGTTTGGCATCAAAACATAAAACCAATAAATTATTTTGACCGACAACTTTTGGTCACTCACAACTCAGAATACATCACACACATGAAGTACATCTACTTGTATGCAAATATATGACAACTGCAGAGTGCAGCCTGCAGTAGTAGGGTCAGGCATGCAAATGCAAAGCTATTCCTGTAGAGACTTGAAAGAACACTACAAATATACTATTACTACATTATTCAATCTTCAACTCATAAATACACACTAAAATGTTAAATGCAGATCAACAGATAATGTGCATGCACAAGTCAGAATGCAGAATGCAGTCTCCTAACCACTACACCATTGACCACACTAATGCTTACCTACCTATCAAACATATAATTGTTAAGGCTTTATTACTAAAACTTAAGATTACTGGAACCTAAGCAATTGCGTCAACTCGATCCGAAGATTAAATTAAACAAAAAATATAGTAATTAACATGCTAAACCTTAAACCAAAACTCAACTCGATAAACCATATGTCCATCTCAAGTCTTCATTGAATTTTGTTTTTTCACCTTACTCTTCTGTCCCTTACATTTGATGCTTAAAGGACATTCAGAGTAAAAAAATTTGCACTCCATCTCAATTGCAAAATGACAGTCACAGTATAGTAGCTTTTATAATTATCTCGTCAATCAAAAACGAAATGGAAAATTGAAGGGGAGAGACGTTATTGATGCATGTCATTCCCACAAGTGAAACAAACAAGATATCTGCTTCAATGATAAGCTACACAATGGTTGATGATGATTTACATCACATATACACAAGAAACTGCTCCCGGTGACATATAAAGGAAAGGAAGCAACAAGTGAAAAAATGTACTATAACTCAGCCCAAAGAAATTTACAGTCAAGTGAATACACAGTAGAGATCAAGTTATAGCATACAGTTTGAATTAAGCAGAAGTTAGGCCTTCGGGAAGAGATTCATTATCAGGATCAGGGGAAAGAAATCTGCGGCAGGCGTGAAAAACAGCCGAATGGAACCCACTTGGGTTGTCTATAAATACAAAATGCCCACCCTGCAATGCCAAGTATAGATATTTTATTATCCCTTCGAATATTTTAGACCAATCACTCACTAACAAACAGAGGCATAGGCATACCTGAGGAACCCTAATGATTTCACATGGGACTTTCATATGCTTACGGGCTTCTTGTGCACCTTGGTAGCTCATCCAATCGTGATGACCATAGATAAAAGTGGTTGGCACTTTCCATTCAGATGCACTGTATTTAAAGAAAAATTATACTTCAATCTACAACACATATGATCATGCTAAAATGTTCTTTTTAGTTTGTAAACTTCTGTAAAGGGATGATGTTTCTAGAAAAACATGTCGTATGAGCAATGTGCACTAATATCAGAATCAGATGTAATATTTCTCTGCGAATTCAAATAAGTCATCTACTAGAATAATGGGCAATAAACACAAGATCATGCTAAAATGTTCTTTCTAGTTTGAAAATTTCAGGTGAGTAGGGACAAAGGAAAAAGGTAAGGTAAGAATAGGATCACACAAAGCCACAAACCTGTGTAACAGCGGTTTCCGAGCAAATGCTCCAAACGAGAATATGTATTTTAAGCAAAGTTCTCCACTACCTTTGGCTGCAAGAGTGTGGTATATGTAATCTAAAGAGTCGGGCAAGAACAAAGTTAGAGGCTAAGTTATAAATACTTGGATAACACAAATTGTATGTATAGTACCTGTCAACAATTTTGATTCTTCTTCGTTCAACAGTTCACCAGTTGCATATGAACCAAACCTAGCACTCGTATACTTGCGGACTATATTTGGCCCCCATGGACCTAACCCTCTGCATGATGAAATCATGAAACAATAGGAATACTCAGAATCAAAGTTTGACCTTTGAAACTACAGTTTTTAATAGCAGGTGATATGTGCTATTTTTATACACATTTATGAGTTGTAATTCGAACTGCATTTGAATAGATTTTGGGCAACTTTGGATTGTTTTTTCTAAATTATTGTATCACTTTAGTCATCTAGGTGATATGTGTACAATTTAAGCCGAATCTAGATTTAATTGGTACTTCAAGTGATTTTCTTGTAACGGGTGTGAGAGGGTACTTATGTGATGTATTTTCATAGCTCCAAGAAAAGAAGATACAAAAAGTTTGGCGATCATTAATCAACTCTTGGATGAAAAGTTGAAGTGAAAAAGCATACTCCAGAAGCAATGACGAGTCAAGTGCCCAAGCACCAAAGACTCATCCGACCCATGATCTTTGTGCCCATTCGTCGAGGAAGAAGCAAGCAGCAAGGAATCGTAATCGCAGAGTCGTTGGTCAATCCAAAGCCAAAATAGAGCGACGTGTAATGGATGGACTACTCATTTGTCGTTGTCAACGATTCGTCAATATATTATTTTCTAGTTAGTAGGTTTACTATTTTAATAACTTAAATTATAATTAGGGGTAATTCCATAGTTATTGGGGTTGATGACTAAGTTAGTAGGGTGCTAAACTAAGTAAACTAACTATCCTAAGAGTACTATAAATAGGAGTAGTGTTTTGAAATTTTAAACCATCATTTTACAGCTCCTTTGATCTCTCATTACAGATGTTTTAGTTTTCTTACATATTTTTTTGGCTTGTAATTCCTTCTAGATTCAAGTCTATTTTGTAGATTTTTACCTTATTCAATAATTTTTTATTCTTATATACAACAATAGAACCTTAATACCAAAAATTGGGGTCGGCTATATAAACCAATATATCAGTTCCAATGGTTGTCCACATGGATTCTTCTTCTCCATTCATTTCAATTTTCTACCATCTCAATTTGTAAGCCTAGGTCATTCATATCCTTTTTCACCCCTATTCTCCAAGTCATCCTCAGTCGCCCCTCCACATGTCCAGACATTCGTCATTACTTCTCAATACATATCTAATGCCCTTCTTATTCTTATATAATATTCTCTAATTATTTATATGGTCTTATGCGTTATTGATTGGTTCCTTTCGTTTTTGAGTTTTTCTTTTTTAAGTTCTGATATTAAGTCTTCTAGTAGATTTCTTACTAGGATGACAATGTTTAATCATACAGTATCATCTTAATTGACCCTAATTATTAGGCCTGTTCAAAAAAAAAAACCCGACCCGCCGACCCAGTGACCTGCATCTTAAATGGCGGGTCATGATATCAAAAAAGTTAAAATTTCTGGGTCGGGTCATGGGCCACAAACTAATGTACCCGTTGACCCGTTTACTATTTATTTGTGTTGTCTATATTGACATTGGCTCTTAATTGCTTTGTTCTGATTCATTATTGGAATAATTTTTGTAATTCTTGTTGCAAAATTCTGTGAGGGAGTGGACTTTTATGGATAATTGCTTGATAATGCTTGTCGATTAGCACAAATTAACGAAAAAAGATTTCAATAACTTAATGAAGACTTGAAGAACCATGATCAGACATCATGATCGTGGCTTTCATGTTGATGTATTGGTTAAGATCTTGTCTTTATCATCTTATAATGTGCAAATGAATCCAACTACTAGATGACATATATGTAAAGGTTCAATTAAATGAATTAATAGCATTGCATTGCATTATCCTCTTGAATATGTTGTTCTGGATAAATATTGAGGAACTTTCAGTTCAATATTAGTATTACATTGACAGCTTCTTTAAAGGTTGGTGCTTGAATGCAGAATATTTACGAGTTTTGCTAAAAATTGTAAGCTATCCACTAATTTCAGTAAATTTTCGTTCAATGCTTAAATATGTCACAGATAAAATTGGGTACCGGTGTACCCGACTTTCCAGGTACCTGAAATACCGAGTACCCAGCAATGAACACCCCTACTAATTATACATTAATTGATATTTACGGTTTACTCATTCTGATTTATAAATTATTAGGTTAAAGTACTTGCAAATTGATCAAAGCCATGAATTTTGTGAGGTCACAACGTCTACATGTGCTTAGACTCGGTTGGTCCGGTACTTTTGATTCAAGTCATGTTTGGGTTGGGACAGGTTATTTTTGGATCAGATTGTTCCTATTTCGATTGGTTCTGGTCAACCAATCTTAAGTTTAAAAAAAAAAATTATCACCAGGTATACCAAAAAAGATATATTTTTTTAATATATAAAAAAATTTCTAATGTAAGGACTAATATATTGTTTTTCAGGCTTCAACGAAGAAAAAAAAATTCGAAATGCAAAATCGACTATAGTAAGTTCTAACCAAAATCTGAAGATGTGGAACTAAAAGTTTAACAAAATTAGGAAAATTGATCTCAACCGTGGGGTTCGGGTATCAACTGTGTTTGAACCAGTTTTTTAATTTTTAGAATTGAAAGATAAAAAATCTGAGTTAAAACCCACTGATTTCCAATTGGATTTCAAGTAAATTTCAAGTCGGTTAAAGAAGTGACATGTCTAGGTGTGTTTGTATGATGTGGTTGATTGAACTACCAGAATTTAGAGCAATTATTCATACTTAATGATCTTGTTCTAGGCGAATGCTTAGATTTAATTAAGTTTATAAATCTTGGGCTTTACTGATTATTGAATGATTTTCATTATCCAAGATATAAGTCTCTATTAATGATTAATCAGCTAGGCTCCTGAGAGACGGTCACTTAATAGGGACGGCTCTTCAAGCCCAGCCCACTAACATTATACAATTATAAAAAAAAAAAGAAAGATTATAATTTTACCCTATTTGAAATCGATGTTATAACCGATTAAAGTTGGTATTTAACCTATTTGAAAGTTGGTATTTTAACCAATAAAAGTTGATATTTAAAGTTAGTGTTTTTACTAGTTAAGAGTTATTTTAAACTGTTAAATTGTTCACCTATTAAAGTTGATATTTTAACCTATTGAAGTTGGTGTTTTTGTTAATTTTTTTTCCAATAATATATATTGGACCGGCACAAATGGACTCGTTTCTCAAAGAAACCGTCTCTCACAACAATTTTATATGATTAATATATCCATAAACATTTAGTTGCTTTAGCATTATTTGAAGTCCATAATTTATCTCCAATTCAACTTTTATTTGGTTCTAGTATTCACACGCATCAATTCTGGAGGATTAAAGGTTCAATTTAGTTTGACCCTACACCTTAAGGAGGAGTTGAATCGTAAGTGTCCCAGGCTCATGATTCCAATCTAATGCGGAAACACTACATCCGTAATCTGAATGAGACATTTGATAATGAACAAGTTCAAGTTGTTTGATGGTTGAGATGAGGAAGAAGATGGTAATGTACACAAAGGAAGTTGGCCATGCACATAACAATAGCCCAGCATCAACCATGCGTGTCAAGTGATTAAGGGAGCATCAGTCCTTTGTGAAAACTGTGCACACATAATCAGCAACCATACCAACATGCGAACTAAGCTGGCCATGTTCCATTCATTCATGAATGAATTCAATGTTGTACGCGAGAATGAGTTGGTGACGGTATTGTGTCATACAGGTATTAAAAACTCAACCCAACCAACTTAACCTAACTAGCTAACCCCTTAATGGTCTGGAAACTTCAAAGTTAGGTTGGATACTTGACTCGTATTTTCATGTTGGGTCATGGCCGCTCTATTTTTTATTCGAGTACACGACGAAATTTGAAATATTTTAATTTTTGTATTTGCACACCCGCTCAAATACTCATTTAATCTGACTGAATACTTGATTATCCAGGAGAGTACCTGAATGAGAAAAAAGGGACCTCAGCCTCATCGGGTCAGGACATGGGTAATGTTTTCAGTACTCAACCAGATGCCTAAAGTTAATGGGTCAGATCATAGGGAAATCTTTCAACTACTCAAATTTCTAGTACTATAAGAGCCCGAAAATGAAAACACTTATCTTGTGAAATCAGTCGTGCGAAGTAATTTAAGATAAGCATATTAATTCGTATTGCAAATGTAGTAGATTTAGTATTTAAAATATTATTTAAGTAATTGTTAGAGTATATAACATATTTTGTGGCCTCAACCATTAGTTTAAACTTTTGGTTGAGTTGGTTCATTAACATGGTATCAAAGCCAACGTGACAGGAGGTTATGGGTTCGAATCTCAACCACCCCTCATTTAAGTGGAATATTTAGCACCAAGTATGAGGAGAGCCTGAGTCGCATCCACACTTCTAGCCCAAAGGGCTCTTGTGTGAGGGGGTGTGTTAGAGTATATAACATATTTTGAAACCTCAACCATTAGCTTAAGCTTTTGGTTGAGTTGGTTCATTAACAGTAATGATTAGCAATAATACTCTATCTCATTGTTTAAGATTTATTTTGTAATTAGGAGCTTAAGAGCATGTTTGGTATATGAAAAATCAATGCCTGGAAACATATTCGACTAACGTTTACCGTAATTTGTTGTTTGGTATGTTAAATATTTAACTGTTTACGTTTTCCAAAGGTAACAAATAAACTCAATTTTGTTTCTACTCCTCCTTTGACGGTAACAAATTATGTTTCCACCTTCCTCTTCAAGTCATCATCAACTGAGAAAACCACCTTCATTTCAACAGTCATCATCAACAGTGCTCTAAGCCGTAAATTTATCCCAAATATTATCAATTCTTTTTCCTTTTGAATTGTAATTCAGATATACCATTTCATATTTTAGATTTGATTAGCATGAATTGAAATTGAGGTTCGTTTTCTTTTAATTACTAGATTTGTAGATTCATTTTCTTTCAATTTCAATGCAAAAATTGATGTTTAATTTATGGAGTTTATAGCATATGGCATAAAAAATAGAGGAATTATAAATTTAAGACAATGGTAATGTTGCAAAGTGAGTACTTCCTCCGTTTTGAAATACTCGCTATATAAGGATTTTTAACACTATTCATCTTTCAAGCTTATTTCATATATTGTGCCTAATGTGTAAGAAAAAATATAATCAGGTGGAATCTTGTTTAAATCTTCCAAACGCATAATTTCATAATATTAACTTTTTATAATCTTTAGATGTGCATAATTCAATATATATAAATAATCGAAATAACACGTTGGATTGCGTAAAAAGACAAATACGGCAAATATAATGAAACGGAGAAAATACTTGCAATTTTGTGGACAAATACGAATTTTACTTGAAATGTTTATTTCCATTCAATTTTGAAAGTATATAGATAAATGATGAATATATGTTTTTTGGACAAAATTTGGTGTAATAAAGTTTAAGAAAAAAAAAATCTTTAAGTCATGTGTTTCCCTTTCCATATTTATACCAAACATATGATAACAATAACACTTTATTGTTACCTTTCCTTTACTTAATCGATTCCATTCCATTACATTTCTGCCATACATACCAAACGGCCCTTAAGTGTTTAACTAGGAGTTTGACAAAAAAGTTAATAAACATTCTAGTGCTTCCAAAATAAAGTCCATTTAAACTGACTTCATCAAAAATCTGAGTTGCATTTAAATCGTTGTTCAAGTGAACTTATGTTTGGTTGTGTGTTATCAATTGAAGAAAATCGAAAACTTCAATAATCCTTGAGATTAATTTCATCCTTTGAGAGTTGAGCGAGCAAACTTTTAAAAATCATAGTCTTATAATTGGTGTGAATGCCACATTGCTTTAGAAAAAAAAAAGTATTTTTAAGCTTTGCAAGTTTTGGCTTGGGTTGATATATTCATATCCCCTTTTTGCTTTGGTTGGTTTCAGTACATCCAAATCTTTTGAGTCTGTTTCGGTGCAGGAGTAGAGGAATTTTGTGAGGAAAGAAAAAAAGTCATATATCATTACAATAATACCATTTCTTAACAGTTCATTGGGTTATCCATAAATGCTTCACAAGAGCCCTTAAACATACTTTGGTACAATAGTATCATTTCTTAGGATTTCACTCGGTCGTTATCCATCAATTCTTTCACAAGAGTCATTAAACATCATTGATATGAAACCTTGGTTGGATATGAACAGAAATACAAAAAGTACTTGTAAAATATGTGAAATTACCTCACAAGTTTTTGAGGGGTAAAGTTGGATTCCCATAGATGGTTCAAGACAGCTCCTTTCCATGTTGACCTAAACTGCATCATACGCTCTGACATTTCTGTGTCTGCAGAAAATCCCGCTGGTCCAACCAAAATCAAGTGCTGAACATGCTCAGGATGCTTCATAAACATAAATTTGGTGTCTTCAAATCAGTAAAAAATCTCAAATTAATACTCTGCATATTGCATGCTCAAGATGTAAAAATGCTACCTTCAGCGCATATTTAGAAGCAACATAACCCCCAAAAGAATGCCCAAGAAGTATGAAGCTGTTAAGATTCTGGGCTTTCCGCCATGCCTCAAAAGAGTCGATAAACCATTCTTCAGTTTCTGCATACAATTAAACAAAATCCACTACTATCAACAAGGAGCCTGTGTGGTTGTGCATATAACTATAAAGCAACAACCTTCAGATAGAAACAAGCAATAACGCAATAATGGATGGATCGACCTTCAGTGCTTTTGCATGTGAAGTCAGGTCTGCTTGATCCACCCCAACTGCAAGGAAAGAATGAACAATATTAAGCATAAATAGTAGGAAAGCCAGTCAATCTCAACAATCAGACTGATGGGAGCAAACAAGGCAAATAGGCAATAGAACAGCCCCTCCGCCTTTCTATTCAGTTCATTTTCGTGACGTTTGCATCATTTTTATCGAAGGAAGATGGATGAAGAAGCTGAGAGGATGACTCCTCAAGTTAGACTATGAACATTCACATTCTACCAATTGATTCTTATTGTTAGCCACATGCTTGGTAGGTCTTCTAACCATATTCTTTCAACACTAGGTCGCAATCTAATAGAGGATACGGTACAAGGTTCCTAGTCACTTTAAATAACTTTGTATGAAACTCTATGGTTGACAGTTTGAGATCAACAAAAATATCAAAATATCAACAACACAAAAGAAAGGCAAGACACAAGCAAGTTGACCACTACTTTCCAAATAGTTCTGGAGATATAGTTGCCTTGCAAGCTTAAATTGAATCAGTAATGTGAAATAACTCCAGACAGAAATATTGATTTCAACCACAAATACAAACTAGGTTAATTTAGACTTAAGAGCAACACTAACAGGCTGACGTAGTTTGAAGTAACAGTGGAACGAGTAGAACTTTAGACCAGATACAAAACTTGAAATAATCATGTTCACATGAATTTCACAAAATCAACACAAGATACACAAAAATGCTTACCCAAGTTGATCGATAGCAATAACCTTAAATCGACGAGCCAAGGCATCAAAATTCCGAAAGAAGAAGCCTTGAGAAGCAGCATACCCATGAACCATAACAATTGTAGGAGAGTTTTCATCTTTGTTTTCAAAACTAACTGTATTTATAAACCTCGGTTCATCACTTGCCGATCGAAACCATCTAATCTTTGAGCCAGGAGGGCCTGCACCGATATTCACTTGCTCGACCACATAAGGAGTCCTGACGTTGAACCAATATGAAAAATGCATCAAGCAAAATTCGATTACATACAGGTATATCATATAGTCATCCCCATGGAACTATAACCCAAAACTCTTTGAATTTGCCCCATTGAATATAAAATTATTACATAAAAATCAATGGCGCTATCTAATAGGAGGGGAATAACTCAAATAACTCCCTTCCTTCACACATAAGGAAGCATCAGATCACCAAAACCTTAAACCTTCAAATTATGAACTTCACAAAAACAAAATAACTTCTTAAATTTGTTTCAATAAATGTTCAAACTCTCATCATTCCAAAAAAGCACTAATGAAATCATAAAAACCCAGGAATAATATAGAATTAAGAAAGCAAATGATGATTATAAATTTAAGGGATTCGATTTCCAATCTTTTCAACAAAATCCAACAATCTTCTGATAACATCAAAACCCGATATTAACCAAAAAATTGCAAATTGAACACATTTTGATCAATTTCACAAATTAGAAGAACGCAAATCCAGGAATTATTAAAAGTAAGATGAAAATACAATTGAAAATCTATTAATCAATAAATTAAGAAAAAAACTTCAAAGGAAAAAAAGAGAAATACTTGACTAAAGAAAGGAGGCGTTTTTCAGAGGCAATGATGTGATCGGTGGAGGTAGGAATCCAACGGAGGAGAGAAGGCCACGTCCACTTTTTACGATCAGAAGACGATGTGGTTTCAGAAGCAGTAGCAGCGGCGGTAGTCGCAGCAGCAGCCGTCCGGAATTCCTCCGCCATGAAAATTTTAGCGTGTGATGAAGCCCACCGCCTTATTATGGTCATACAATTACAATATAATGAATTATGATTGTAAATGATGGTATTGGTATGAACCCCCAAAGCCCAATTCTACAAAAGCCCAGAAATTATTTTGGGGATAACATGAAATATTGAGATTAGAAGGAATCGTCCGGCAGAGAAGATAAAATAATCTGTTTTTGATTACTCTTCTATGTCAGGGAAAAAGTAGTTAATTTTGATTATTATTGTGTCTAAATTGGTGTGCTTTATATATATTTGTGAATTGCCAATGCTGCTTTTATGATAAACAACTTAATTGATTTGGAGTATTTGTTTGAAATATTCAAGAAATACTACTCCGTTCTGTTTAGATTGCATCAAAGAGAAATTGGTGCATTTTTAAGAAAGTGGTAATAAGTGAGGAAAGAGAATGAATTGTGTGGATGAAATTAAAAAAGAGTTAAAATGAATTGTGTGGATGAAATTAAAAAAGAGTTAAAATGAATGGATGAGATTAAAAGAAAGGAGTGGTTATTGTCCAAAAATAGAATTGATGCAAATTAAGTGGGACGAACCAAAATGGAAAATGATGCAAATTTAATAGGACGGAGAGAGTAAAGTTCTATAAAGTAAATTATTTTTCTCTAAATTAAATAGTATATGTATCTTCAAAAAAAAAAAATTAAATAGTATATGTAAATTTAATTATGGATTATCGTAAGTTTAAGTATTAACATTTAACAGTAATGGTGTGTTTGGTTGTTTGTACTACAAGATAATGATGAGGATGAATTAAAATACTTAAAATAAAATGTAAATTTTCATGAAATATACCATGTTATTTTCGTGATAATGAAATTTGATTAATATTTATTTGTTAAGTATTTGAATGAACTTTATAGAGAAAATAAAATGATTCAAAGAGAACAAGTTAGATCATTTAATCAAGGAATTTTCTTATCAATATTACATTAATTTTTCATTATTATTTATACTAATTAATTAATATTGACTACAAATAGGCCGTAAGTATTTTTCAAATATGTGGATGTAACAAATTTGTATTTTCAATAGATATGTTAAATGTATTTTCTTATTACCTTTTGTTAAAAAGAATATATTGATGTTCTCAGATATTGAAAAATGAAAGGAGGAACTAGAGGTGTTCATTCGGGTTATCGGGTTGATTTCGTATCAGGTGTTTTGGGTCGATTCAAAATCGGGTTTTGTGTTCACATTGATTTTTACATAATTGTAGATCTATTTTTAAATCGAGTCAAATCGGGTTTAGTTATAATGTCGAGTGTCTATCGGAACATCGGATCTGTTTTAAAGACCCTCTATGAGGAAGATACCAATTACTCCCTCCGTTCCTTTTTGTTTTTCCACCTTACTATAACGGGTAGTTCCATAAGTTTTTCCACTTTAGAATACTTTCCATTTTTGGAAAGTTTTCATCCCCCTTTTACCCCTTAAAACCCCACTTTCCTTACTTCACCCTACTATTTAATTATTTTCTTTTTCATACTTCCAATACAATCATTACATTACACTATTATTTAATTATTTTTTCTCTTATACTTCCAATACAATCATTACTTTCCACTACTATATAATTAAAATAATACCCACTACCACCAAAGATTCCATTTTTCTTAATCTTGGTGAAAAACCCAAATAGGAACATCAAAAAGGAACGGAGGGAGTAGTCAATTACCCACCATTAAATGAATAAAAATAGAACATAAACCCATGAGAATTGTAAACGTAGGCCCTGACGTAATCTGTGTGCGTTCATAGACTTCTTAACATCTTCCTTGTTCCCTACTCGTACAACTTTCCACCTCTTTCTAATAGGGATAAATATGGGTCTGACTCGGGACTAAATCGAATTCAATTAGACCCACATTCAGATCTTAGTTTTATTGTATTATTAAGACTTTGACTCAGTTTCATAGGTTTTATAACATTTGAATCCAGACACAGACTCTAACGGCCCGTTTGGTAGGTGGTCATAAACGATGATAATTGGAATGAAAAATTAGTGTAATTTTAGTTAAAAAATCTCTTGTCTACAGTCTACCTTAATGGTCATGCTTGTCCAACTTCAATCATTTCATTTTCTTCATAAAATTCATCCCAATGCATTACCATTGGGAGAAGTGGTATTAGGTGGTAATGAAAATTTGTATACAAAAAATTTTTTTTTTTGATCAAAGTTTCATCACCATGGGAATGATATGGATTTTTTGATGAAATTTTACACAATAAATCATTCTCATTACCACCATTTAGTACCACTAACCAAATGGGTCGTAAGTGAATGACAGATTTAGGGGGTCCAAAATTATTTTTTGGGAAATGTATTTAAACAATATATTAAATGATTTTCATCCATTTGTATACAATTATTAAAGATTATCAACTAACAAGGATATTCTAATATTTTATACTAATTGAGCGACCAAATGTATTAAAATTTTCAACAATCAAGTTCTTAAAGCGAAATATTCAAAAAGTCTTTTGATTTTTATATATTTGAAGATATATATTTTAAATCATGTAAACAGACAAAATTTCAAATCACAAAAACATAGAAGTAATAACAAAGTTGTAAATCAAACAATTTACACTTGATTTGCTTTATGTTCTAAAATACAACAAAGTTGCAAATTAAATAATTTTACACTTTAACAATGAGAAAGTAATTTATAATAATCCAATACCAAGTTGTTGACCATAAATCATAGTGAGCTTATGTGCTCATCTTCTAATTGATTTGATTTATGTTGTCTTCAATATATCATATTTTCTCATGTTGTTTCATTTTGAAGGAAAATTTTGTTGTAATTTAGAGGTGTATAATGGTCATTGAAAGTTAATTAATTTAATTAATTAATTTAATTTAATTTAATTTAATTAATTAAATATATTCTAAGGTTACAAGGAAAAATGTGATTTTATAAGAATATATGAGTCACTGATCGCAAATATTCTCATGGCTCGCGAGAATAGAACATAAAGTTTCTGTTTTGGAAAAAACTCTTTTCACGGGTTGCGAATTTTGTCACTGGTCGCGAAGATTTTCACTGGTATGGGATGGATTGATTGAAAGACAACATTAGTTCGTGAATCAATCTTGTGTTTCGTGAAGTAATACGTTGCTTCGTAAAGTAGTGTGAGCTATTCTATAAATATAAAAGGCTTGTGGTGTTGTTTGACACATACAATTTCTGATTTCTTTTCTTCTCTAGCACTTTACATCAAGAACTTGCAATCCTCGTTTGTAATTTTCCGTATCTTCTTCCATTTAAGTTTCTCTTACATCATTTTAATTTTCGTGTGCTCGGAATTTCGTGTAATTCTTTGTATCTCAGAACATATTTCTGGTATACATTTCCAAGCACCGTAGTAGGAGGAAATGATGTTTTAGGAAAGAGCATCTCGCCTAGAGTCAATATCAAGATCAAACAAAATCTTCTTGTTACTATGTTCGATATATGGTGATTCCGATGATCAAGTTTGCATTTGGTGTATGTTAAGCAAAGGTTTGAACTTGTCATATGTTTTTGTAACGTACTAAGTTTATGTACTTTATTTTATATGTTTGATTATAAAATTAAAGTCACAATTAACAACAAATTTACATATAGTTTTCAATTAGTTCCAAAATGATAATATACTTCCTCCGTTCCAAAATACTCGCTACATTTCGATTTTGTGCACTATTCATCGTTCAAGCTTATTTTACATATTGCGACTAATGTGTAAGTAAAAATATAGTCAAGTGGGATCTTGTTTGAATCGTCTAATCGCATACTTTCAATTTTTAGATATGTGTAGTTTAAGATATTAATGATCAAAATTGTACATTGAATTGCGTAAAAAAGTGAAATGTAGCAAGTATTATGGAACGGAAGAAGTATTAGTTTAATGATTGAGGTTTTCTCTTTCATCTTTGTAGCATGAATTTGATTTTTATTATCAACAAAAAAGATGTACTAAGTATTTAATTATTTGTAATATTCGTGAAGACTAATTAATTCATAAATTAAAAATTATTAGTTTTAATTTCATGCAAATTTTTAGATACATATGCCGAGAAAATATTCGTGAAGACTAATCAATTGGAGACATTTCATCATCTCTATCACCATACTTGGTTTCATCATTATCATAATGTCTTTAGTATCAAGCCATGGCCATCCCATTCACATCAACAAATTTAGATTTTAATATTATAAAAATAATTTTATCTTGTATAATTAACTAAATCAAGCAAATGGAAATACACATAGAGGATCAAAGAAGACGATCGAAGGATTAAAAAAGTAATTTTATTTGCTAAATGGGCTACTAAGCGCAATATAACAAGAGGTCTCACACATGAGACCTTGAAAATTTGAAATAGATAAGATTTTTAATAAAAAAACAACTGCAATAAAATTCAAATCAAACTTATTTCAAATATAAGCGCCTGATACCGCAAAGCACAGATTCGGGTCTGTTTTCACTTAGTAAGTGCGAACAGTAATAAACTGGTCAAAAAAATCAAGTGTCTGTTCGCACTTATAGGTCAAACAGGGTCAACATGCTGATTTTATGACAAGAGTTGTTCGCACTTACTTAGTAAGTGCGAATAGCAAGAACCTAAAATTTGCGGATTACACGCTTACGTTTCGAATAAGTTTGATTTGGATCTTATTACATGTTTTTTTTAATTAATAATCTTATTTATTTCAAAATTTCTGACACCTTCTCATGGGAGAATTGTTATACTAACAAACTTGAGCGTTCCTAACATAAATAAACCTTTACTTAAACACAAAAACTTGCGTAAGATCGTCTTATTCTAACACCACAACTAGGTCGGCCCATTCTCAGCCGCACGCACTACATGCGCTCCAGATTTCAATTTTTTGGGTTTTTTTTATTTTCTGGGCATTTTTTAATGTGGACGTATTATTTTTTACCTTAAAGATATCAATTTCAACGTAAAGTAGTACTTAAACATTTCAATTAATTCATTATTTATCACTATCAACTATTACCAAACATGCATCATTTATGACCTTATCTTATTTTTGTTATGATGTTAACTATATCAATTATAAAAAAAATATATGAACTACATAACAGCATACAATTTATTACTTATCACAGTCAGTTATTACCAAACATGCATCAATTAGGACCTTATCTTGTTTATGTTATGATGTTAACTATATCAATTATAAACAAAATAAATGAACTATATAACAACATACAATTCAATACTTATTACTGTCAATTATATTAGATAAAAATTAATCACTTTAACGTTAAATTGATCACTTATAAGTTCAAATTGAAATTTTTACTTTAATTAATATATTTAAGTATCACTTTACGTTAAAGTTGATATCTTTAAGGTCAAAATTGATACCTTTAAGAGTAAAATTGAAAAATACCGAGAGAAATAAAAAAACCTGATGACCTCCATATTGGGTCGGGTCTTATTCTACGACGATGTTACCCAAGATTTGTTTTTACTTAAAATTTCAAATTTCATTTTGTCAGGCCCACTTCTACTATAATTTATAAATTTTTTGATTTACTATTTAGATTTTCTAATGTGGTTTGCAATTAAGATAAGTGTTTTAGTTGATAACTAGATTATGCCCGTGCGATGTACGACTTTATTAAAAATTTTGACATATTTGTATAAATTAATAATAAAAAATTTACGGCTTTATCTTGTAATCATCTCAAAATATCCAATACTCATTTAATAAAAAACATTATAAAGATTTTATGATAAACTTAAAAAAAATAAAATAAAATATATTTTTGTGATTTTCTAATACATTAAATGATGTGACATAAAAAGTAAAAAATTAAAAATTAGTAAAGTCAAAGATATTAATAGTAGTTATTATACAATGACATCATCTTTAAGTTTTAAAGGAAAATTTTTTATTAAGGGATTGACACGTAAGCAATTTTGATAAGTGATGACATCAGCAGTGTTTTGTTTTAGTAGAAGTTGTTATAGATAGATTTAGTTTATAAGATCAAACCAAATTAATTCAATTTGGTTCGATTAGAATTGCGATCAAATATAGTTTGAATTCGAATTGAAAAATTCAAACTTATTATTGGGTCAACTGGCCCCAAAGACTAAGGGCCAGTCAAAAAGCCCAACTGTTCTGGTCAACATTAGAGTTGACCCAGCCAAAGATGAGGTTACTAAAATGCACTTAGGGCTGTCTCATCAGGCCATCACATCTTATAAATACCCCAATTCAAACCTAAAATGGTATGCTTTCTCTCTCACTAAATTACCATTTTTAGTCTGCACTATTTACTCATTAACCGACCACTGACTTGAGCGTCGGAGAGGCTTTCCGGGAAACGCCCCCGGATAAGTAACTCTGTTCGTTTTGTAGGTATTCAGCCTTAAACACATATTCGGACACTTCAAACAGCCGCGGGTCTACTTCAAGTGAATACCTTCCGGTCAGGGAGATAACTCGATTTCTTACGCAGAAACATTTGGCGCCGTCTGTGGGGAGAGAGACAAGCAACACCCTTTTCACCCATTTTCACAATCAAAAGCCATGAATTCGAAAAGAAACACAAGAGCTAACACTAGGCAGTCAGAACACCGTTCTGCTCACTTGGTCCATGACCAAGATCCCAACAATGGAGTCCAGTTACCAAACTTTGTCACAAGACAAGATTTGGATGACTTCGCTGCAACCATCACTTCCCAATTGCAAGAGTCGCTCCAACAGGTAGTTAGGACCCTGCCAACCATCCTTCAACCGCAACAGCAAAGTCTCCTTCATTCTGCCCGTAGACAGACAGAACAGAACCCCACCTTTCAAAGAGATGCCCCTGACTTCTGGGTGGAAGATATTGCAGAAAGTCAAGAATCACCCCTTCAGCAACAAGCTCCTAAGCAAGTGTTACAACCCACTTGGGGAATGCCGAACTCCGCGCTTCGCCATAGTCAGCTACCCCCCGAACCCCATCGGCAGGCTCCTAGCCTGATGCCTGATCAAGCTCCTAACTGGAGACACGAACAATCGGGAAGTTCAAGGTTCGATGCACGACAAATAATTAATCATAGGAGGAAGGAACAGGATGCTAGGACATACCTAACCTCAAAAAGGGAAGAAAAGAACCAAGTGGAAGAATCTTATCATAGCCCGTTGTTCCAAGAAAGGTACCAGAGGAACGATTACGCCTGGGAAGACTACATTAGGGATGGTTCTGATTCAGCCCCCACCATCTTTAAAACCCCTCTGTCAGCTCGAATATTAGCGGTCCCTAATTGAAACAAGGTGAAGGTACCTGCCATAAAACCATTCGACGGATCAGAAGACCCCACGGAACATATCGCTTCTTATCGTGCTCATATGGCCGTGAGCACCACCCGTGAAGCTATGCTATGCAAGTTCTTCCCGACTACGCTCTCCGGGCTAGCGCTAAATTGGTACACGTCCCTACCTCCCGGGAGCGTAGACAGCTTCGCCGCACTTGAAACTTTGTTCCTTGACCATTCGGTCGCCTCCAAGAGGCAGAAGAAGTCGAACCTGCATTTGATGTCCATAATTCAGAAAGAAGGAGAGTTCGTTACCTCATACATCCAGAGATTTCATGAGGAAGTACTGTCAATCCCCGGGACTACTGATGCTACCACGGTCCCTGCCCTTATCAATGGCACGACATCACAACGTACTCGGAGGCCATGGACGTTATGCAGAGATTCATTCGGGCATCTGATATATGCACACCGCTGGACTCTCGAAAAAAGAAAGAGAAAGCCGGCAGATCACAAGAAGCAACGCCTAGCCGGCGGAATTCGGACAATTTTGGGAGGGAGAGATTCAGGTCGCCCATGGGACCTCCCAGAGATGAAGACCGTAGACAGGTCCAAGCATTTCCAGCACTAGAAGCAAAAGCCGCCGTTGAGTCTCGTTTTAACCGTAGCATGAAAGACATTTTCTACTCGGTTAGAGATCAGTTGCCGGTACCCCTAAGAATATCAACATCACAGAATAGGAGGAACATGGACTATTGGTGTGAGTATCACAAAGAACACGGCCATACACTGTCTCAATGTAGGGAATTGAAGAAAGTGTTAGATAAGTTGGCCGATGAAGGCCAATTGAGCAAGTTTCTGAAGCGTAACGATAGCCGACCAAGAGGTCGAAGAGACAATCATCAAAGAAATGAAAGACGATCGGACGCTCGGACGCTCATGAGTCGTCCGAAGCCACGCAAGGCGTCATCCACATGATATCCGGAGGATATTCCGAGTTCTACCCGAGCATGAGATCCGTCAAGGATAGCGTTCACACACTGAACATTATGACCGCCGAATCAAAGAAAGCGGTAGATGGACCTAGGATGATATTCGGAGAAGGGGCGCCAGCCATACAGCACCCCCACACGGACCCCGTCGTCCTCACCCTCAAGGTGGGGCTGATGAGCGTCAGAAGAGTTTTGGTCGACACGGGAAGTACTGCCGATTTGATTACAATGGATTGTTTAAAGCAGTTGAAGTATGGTGTAGAACACTTGGAAAAACTTGACCGGCCCCTAGTAGGTTTTGGGGGGAGCCGGGTTTGCCCATCGAGAACGATAGTATTGCCAGTCCGTTTCGGGGAGAATGGAAATGGGCGGACCTTGCCGGTTCGTTTCACAGTCGTTGACATCCAGTTCCCCTACAACATCATCATGGGCTTGCCCCTGATAAACAAGATCAAAGCCGTCATTTCCACTCATCAACTGCTCATACAGTATGAAAAGGATGATGGCAAAGTTGGAGTATTATTGTAACATCCCGTAGTTTAACTCGGATCGGTTTAAAAGAGAAAACGACTTTTTGAAGAACCAAATACAGTTCGAGTCAAACTCGGGCGTTAAACGGATAGTTAAAACGGATTCATAACGAAACAAAACTTGCAGACCGAGTTCTAATAGTGTTATTATAATCTACCAGACATAAAGAAACTTAGCAGCAGATAAGTTCGTAGTATAGGTCTAATTATTACAACTCGAGAGCGTTCACGCCTCATAAAACCAAACATTTAAAAATTACGAAAACTTAAGTTCATAATAAATTCTGGACTTTGACAATTTATTTCTCCCATAGTAATCCTCATTCCCCACCTGCAATTAACTTACTACTAGTCATTATCCAAGAAGGAAACGACATCATCGCAGGACCGTTAAGATCAAAAGTACACGTCAGCAAGAAGTCGTAATTCATTTAATTCGAGTACAATAAATTTAAAGATAATAACTTTAATAATTTCTTGTTTTAGTTAGTCAGCCATACTGCTGTATCTTTTTCAGCCATACTGCTGTATCTTTTCCAGCCATACCGCCGGTACCACTTCAAACTCCATAGGCGAGACAATACGTTAGGGGGAGCTAACCCCTAAGCAAGTCTCTACCATAGACACACGTCCTACTTCGGTGCCTATGGTTAAGTATGCATACCCCCGCGGTGGCTCATAGGCTCCAAAGGCCGCGAGTAATTCATTCCACCAATTGACGTCATACTACGTCCACTTTCAAGCTAGTGAGGTCATACTACCTCTGCTTATTAATATGTTATAATAGAATAAATTATTCGGAAGCGCATCAATATTCATACTACAAGTCCATACTTTACCTTTGTTACCATTATCATATGGTACGTAACATATACTATAATTCTATGCTGCGTGTACGTACCTTGATCAAGCAAACAAAGCACAAGGTCCTAATCAATTTCCGGTCACGAATCGGCTTCCTACAAGGTATAACCGTATTCGGAAATAAGAATACATTCACATACATAGAACTACCATCACACATAGAACACATACACATATCATGAGACATATACCACAATCCTAAGTCACATTAAACACTTAGAAAAACACAGCATATGAATCTGTCCAGAAACTGGTCATAACACTGTCAAACTGGAAATCCGACTTCACCGTTGCGTCCGGAAGGCATCAAAACCCCCGGGTACCAATTTTCATGATTTATAACATAGTATAGATATTTTTTACCTAATTTCAAAGCCAAAATGCTCCAAAAACACCATTTTTCATGATTTTCCAATCCTACGGGATTTTATCAATTCTTGTTCAAAATTCATATAAATTCCAATTTCTACATTTCCTATTAAATCTTTATCATACAAATCATAAATTCATGCTCACATAAAAGAAATCATTTTCAAAATCCATAATTAATAAATTCTTAAACAAATCATTCCTCCACTTTAGATCTCATGCCATACCAAGACATCCTCTTATTTTTCAATAAAACTTCTCCTTAAAAATTCTACTTTAAACATATATTTTATTATCATCATTATTATTATTATTTTTATGATTAATATGATTATTTTACACATCCTTCAACAACTTAGTTTAACATGCTCTTTTTTCAAGACAATTTCCACAACACAACATCCAACACCACCAATTGACAATTATTTAATAATAACCATACTACTATAAAAATCATGGAAGAAATTATGCTAAAATTCATTCAACACCATACATTACATACTCTTTACAATTATATTGAAAATTTAATAAAAGATAAACACATAGAACTACTTACAATGAGATGGAAAACACCAAAAATCCAAGAGTAGAAGAGCAAAATGGCGTGTGGCTTTGCTAGGATTTGAGAGTTTGATGTTTCTAGGAATATTGAGAGTAAGAGAGAATTTTAGGTTTTAGGAAATTAGAATAATTAAGATGGAGGATAATTAGAGTAGTAATTGATTTAGGCCTAAAAAGTTTTGAAGGTTTAAGAGTTGCACAATGCATGTCCAAGCCCCATTTGAAAACATAAGCTACTAATTAATATGAAATACTAGTAATTTCTATTAAATATATCGGAATTTATCGTTTCAAAACATCGGGGTGTTACAATTATACGGAGATCAAAAGAGCGCCAGAGAATGTCAAGTGAACACGCTCAAGATGGGAGCTGAAAGCGCCGCGGAGCAAAGTGGCAAGAAGAGGAAAGTGGAGGCGGAATCGGTCTTACATGTGACCGATGAGGATGCCCGAAAAGTAACTCAGCCTCAACCGCTTGAGGGCTATGAAGAAATCGCCCTTTGGGGCAATGAAAAAGTTCGTTTGGGGAGAAACCTAACCGGACCCTTAAGGGAGAGCATCATTGATGTCATCCGGAAGTATCGAGAAGTATTCGCATATAGGGTTGAAGAAATGCCCGGCATACCTGCAGAAATTGCCTCGCACCACTTAGACATCAAACCCGGTTATAAGCCGGTAAAATAGAAGCTAAGGCATCAAGGCTTGGAAAGAGCAAAGGCTGCTAAAGAGGAAGTCGAAAAACTCCTACAAGCCGGGTTCATCAGGGAATGTAAGTACACTGACTGGCTTGCCAATGTAGTACTCGTCAAAAAACCTTCCGGGAAGTGGCGCATGTGCGTGGACTTCACCAACCTTAACAAAGCCTACCCTAAGGATGATTATCCCCTGCCCAAAATCGACAAGCTGGTAGATTCAACAGCTGGGCACGCGCTGCTCAGCTTCATGGACGCCAACGCGGGATATCATCAAATTCCAGTAGCCGTGGAAGATAGACCCCATACGGCCTTTATTACCCCTTCGGGAGTTTATTGCTACATGGTGATGCCATTCGGGCTAAAGAATGCAGGGGCAACTTATCAACGCATGATAAACAAGGTGTTCAAAGAACAGATCGACCGAAATCTGGAAGTATATGTCGATGACATGATCACTAAAAGTAAAAACGCCGACGATCACACCGAACACTTAAGAGAAACGTTTGAAACGTTACGAAGGAATCGGATGCGTTTAAACCTGGAGAAATGTGTATTCGGAGTAACAGGGGGCAAATGCCTAGGCTTCTTGGTCGATGAAAGGGGAATCGAGGCTAACCCCGACAAGATTCAAGCTATTATGTCGATGAAGTCACCAAGGACGGTCAAGGAGGTACAGCGCCTAACTGGTTGCATTGCCGCCTTGAGTCGTTTCATGTCCAAGTCCACGGATAGATGTTCTTCCTTCTTTAAAGTGTTGAAGCAACAAAAATTCATATGGGATCAAGAAGCCGAGGAAGCATTCCTCAATCTCAAGGAGCACTTGGCGAAAATACCTAAGTTAGTATCACCCTTGCCGGGTGAAACGTTGTATTTGTATGTGTCTGTTTCGGAATACTCGACTAGTGTTGTTTTGATAGCAGAACGAGAGACGCAACAACTGCCCGTATACTATGTCAGCCATGCCTACCGCGGCTCTGAAGCCCGGTATTCGGCAATTGAAAAGTCAATATTCGCGTTGGTCATGGCAAGTAGGAAATTAAAACCGTACTTCCAATCTCACCCCATCGTAGTTCGCACCTCTCAACCTATGAGAAAAGTATTGGAAAGTAAAAATCAGTCGTCTCGGATAGCCGAGTGGGGCAACCAGCTAGCCGACTATGGAATTGAGTTCGAACCCAGAACAACTATCAAAGCTCAAGCGCTCGCGGACTTCATCTCTGAGATGACGGGATCCTTGGAAGAGGCCCCTTGGGGGACAATTGGAAATTATATGTCGACGGATCCTCAATGCGAGACTGTTCAGGGGCTGGGCTATTAATCGTATCACCCCACGAAGCGAGATTGGAACATGCTGTCCGTTTTAGCTTCACGGCCACTAACAACGAGGCCGAATATGAAGCCCTTCTGCTGGGGTTGGGTATTTACTTAGCCTCAGGGGCCAAGAAAGTAGTAGCACATACGGACTCCCAGCTGATAGCCGGACAGGTGAGTGGAGAGTTCGAAGCAAGAGACGATAGCATGAAGATGTACCTCACCAAGGTAAAAGAAGCAATCAAGAAGTTTGACTTTGTTGTGTTGAGTCATATCCCTAGGTCGGAAAACGCTCAGGCCGATGCCCTTTCCAGGCTAGCCAGTTCGGCAATTAGTGATGAACCTCGTAACATTGTCTGGGAAGTATACCCTACCCCAGTATAAACGCCTTCGTGGGAGGGGTTGATCGGACTGACTCATGGATGGAACCTTACATTTCTCTACTTCGGGACGGGAAAATCCCAGAGGATCCAGAGTTAAGTCCAATCATTTTGAAAAAAGCCAAGTGGTTCGAGTGGTATGACGGGGCTCTATACAAGAAGTCTTATACCCATCCCCTCCTCAAATGTGTAACCCCTACGGAAGGAGATTATATCTTAAGGGAGATCCACGAGGGGGCATGTGGAACCCATCAGGGAATTCAGACTCTCGTAGGCAAGGCCTTGCGAAATGGCTATTACTGGCCGAGTCTAAAGGCCGACACAGAAAAGATCGTGAAAACATGCGAAAAATGTCAGTTTTTCGGCGAAGTGCCTCGCCGGCCCTCAAACTATCTGTCCCCAATGCAAGCAGTTCTACCATTTGACCGGTGGGGGATCGACCTCCTAGGCCCCTTCCCCCCTGCCAGTGGACAACGCAAGTTCGTCATCGTCGCTATCGACTATTTCACTAAATACGTCGAGGCGGAAGCCCTTAGCTCGATCACGGACAAGCAAGTTTGCCAGTTCCTCTGGCGAAACATCATCACCCGGTACGGAGTTCCTCAGGTCATAATATCGGATAACGGCACGCAATTTAACAGTGCCTACACAAGAGAATACTGCAGCCGCTTTAACATTCAGACACGATTCTCTTCCGTCTCTCGCCCTCAGACCAACGGACAAGTCGAGTCCGAAAACAAGATCATTCTGAATGGGATTAAGAAGAAGCTGGAAGGGAGCCGCGGTAATTGGATGGATGAATTACCAGGAGTTTTATGGGCAAGCCGAACCACAGTAAAAGAGTCAACAGGCCATACCCCTTTCTCCCTAGTATTCGGCACTGAAGCTGTCCTCCCCGTCGAAGTAGGAATACCTTCGACCAGGGTCACGTACAATGACCAGTACAACAACGATGAAGACAAACCTGTCAACCTTGACTTGTTGCCAGAAACCAGAGGGAATGCATTCCTAAAGTCCATTGCCCAGAAGCAAAAGATGACAAGACAATTCAACAAGATGGTGAAGCCACGGCAATTTCAAGTGGGAGATTTGGTCTTGAGAAAAATCGAGGCAACAGGCAAGATTACTGAAAAAGGGAAGCTGGGAAAGAATTGGGATGGACCCTTCAAAGTCACTCGTATCGTCAGACCAGGAACATATGAGCTAGAAGAAAACGGCAAGCCTTTACCAAGGCCATGGAATTCGGACCACCTGAAGAAGTTCTATGTTTAGGATATGCCGAATCCAACCCAAACTGGGGGCATAGATATATTAAGTATGAAAAACAAGTTCAGAAGGCAGTTTTAAACAAGATTTTGCATTGTATTCGGCAACAATTTTTCATTTAAAATATAGTCGGTTTATCTAAGTTTGCAATGTAATCAGCTCGTCTAAATGGTAGTAAAATTAATGAAGTTTGATTTTGGCTAGCCTTGCCGGTTAACAATACTCGGAAAATTTGAGTAAAATTAACTACTCAACCTGTGCAAAACAAACAATTCACAACCAGAGCAAGGATAAAAATAGAAAAGTACATTAATAAATCGATCCAAGGTCAAACAATGCAAAGGTCGTAGCCTGGTAATGTTAATAAAGGCCGAAGCCTCAAAAGTCATGCAATCAGAAAAAATACAACTCTATTCATCCCCTGCCCCTAAAAGCTCTTCGATGGAGAAGGCAGGGTCCGATAACTCTGTTGGAGCTGGTGAAGAACGACCACCCGTGGAAACAGCCGGTGACATCGGCGTAGTAGAGGGGAGAAAGGGAATGGCTTGAACAGGGGAGGCTTGGGGAGTTGGCGGCCTCGAAGGAATTGAGATGTCATAGTGAGCAAAGTCGACATCAAATTTCTTCAGGAGCTCAGAAGGCAGCGCCTCCTCCCAAGCAGCCTTCTCGGCCTCTTCCTCCGCATCGGAGCCAAAGGCTTCCATCTCCTTCATTTCCTCAGTAGCCTCCTGAACGGCCACGTCATACTCATCTTCCCCGGCCTTAGATAGGGCTTCAAAATCTACCTTAGTCTCGGCCTTATCGTTGGCATGCTGCAACATCAGCTCCTTGACGCGCAGGCCTTGACTAAAGGCGTCGGCACCCAGCTTGGCCACGAACTTCTGGCCTTCCCCGGTCTCCGGCCACTCTTTAACTATCTTCTTCTTCAAGGAGAGTTGTCGTTCACGCATGAGCACCGCTTCCTTGAGAAAACGGCACTTGCCGTGCATTTTGTCCAGAGAGTGCCGGAGACCCTTGTTCTCCCGAGTCAGGTTCATAACTTGATCATTTTTAGTGATCAGTTTGCAGTTCAGCTCATTAACTCTTTTTTGGGAGACTCTAAGGTCAGCCTCCAAAGTCTCCGACCCCAGAGCCGTGGTAATCTCATACTGAGTACGGATGTTCAGCTGCAAACAATATAGTGTCAAATACCTGCTCTAAGCATCTCGACAAACCATAAGGCAAAAAGGCATAAAACTTACCTCGGCCTGAAGGGCAAGAATCTCGTTCACCCTTGTCTTGGCAGGGATAGAGGCCAGCTGCTTCAAATCATTATCGGACACCAGCTGCCCCATAGCCTTCCTCCACTGCACCCTTAAATCCTTGGGGGAGAGATCAGAAAAAGCTTGATCAAAACAATGGACGATCCCTGTGTCCCGGCGGGTAATCTCATAGTCAGGGTCGTCGACAGCAATGACCTTCTCTTTTCCCTTATCCTTCTCCTTCGACACCCCCACAGCCTTTTGGCCTATGTCTCCCTTTGGCGGGAGCGTCTTCTGTCGTTTAGTCGGCTAGGTCGAAGGGGAACCGACTGATCCAGTTGCATCACTGGAAACAGGCTGCGATTCCTCAGGCAACCTTTTGTTCTTGCCATTCTAGAAAGAGAAATCAGGGTGAGTTGAAAAATCACAAACATTCACAAATATAAAAAATCAACACTACCTTAGGAGGAGGAGGAAGCGGTGTGTTTTCGACCAGAGCCTTTTTCTTCCGGGATTCGGCCGCCAACTGAGCAAAGGTCATAGAATTCATGATCTCAGGATATTTTTTCTCCAGTTCTTCAAAGGCAACAACTGCAGAAAATGAAAACTGATTAGTTAACGGCCAGCAAAAATAAAGAAAATTATAAGAGCCGAACTCACCCCTATGATGTTTCGGACTAAGCCCTAAGGCCGACAAGAGTAACTCGTTTTGAAGGTGTGCTCTATCTACAACAAAGTTTCTTTGTACAAAATTGGGTTTAAACTCTCCTAATTCTAAGCCCTTAGTTGATGCTCTATAACCAAAAATTCGTCTAGATTGCACTGAGGGACGTTATTATTTAACTGAAGGTTCGGTTGCTCGTCGTGACTCGTCTTAAACGGCCATGGTTCGGCCCTGTACAGAAAGACGAAATCATTTCGGAAGCGCTTCATGTTGTCCTTCAGCTTATCTACTATCAAAAAGCCTGACCGGTGTTGAAAGCTCACCCAGCCAAGACCTTGCTTTGACGAACACCTTCTCATCCTAAATATATACCTAAAGGCCGTAAGGGTTGGCTCTACCCCTACCGCCGCACACACTGTAATAAAGGCTACTATACATCCCCATCCATTGGGATAGAGTTTGGACACGGTTATATTGTAGGCGTTTAAAACCTCTATTGTGAAGGGGTGGAGAGGAAACCTAAGGCCCGTCTCCATAGCATCCTTATAAATGGCGATGCACCCTTCGGGCACATCCAGGACACTCTCCCTCCCTCGGGGTTTCACCAAAGAATACCCATCGGGTAACGCCCAAGACTGTTTGATTAACGACAGATCCTTGTCCAAAGACGAACTCCAAGTTGGCCTAATGAAGTAGTTAGCCGGACCATTGCCGGCCCTATGTCTTGGTCCTTCGTAATGGGGATTCTGACCCAGATTTACACTCCCTCCGGTAGAAGTGGGCGCTATTTCTGCTGGTGCAGATGGATACGGCCTGTAGGAGGGCGCCAGTTCTTAACGGTGTTTTCCTTAATCTGCGGAAGACTTTCCTCCTTCATCAGATCAGAATGCCTTCCCAGATTAAGGACAACACCGACAAGAATGGAACCATATCCCTAACCGCCTTTAGCCCTCGAGTGCGATACTCGGACATTCGAAAGGTAGCACGACCCGTAGCTCCCTTCTAGCCGAAGGCAGTCGAAGCGTTCTTATTAATATTGTCCTTCACTTGGGGAAGACATTGTCTTTCACCAAGATTAGAATGTCTTCCCCGATGAAGGACAACATGAATAAGAACGACACCGCAGTGAGAGTATTCGACGCTCGCCCCACCACTCGGCCCTTGCGCCAGTGTCGACGATCAAGGCTCTCTTATTAGTGTTTTCCTTCATTTGGGGAAGACACTCTCTTTCGTTAAGATCCGACCGTCTTCCCCAATGAAGGAAAACACAAATGAGATCGATGCCACAATATGAAGTATTCGGCCTTCGTTCCAGTACTCGGTCACCACTCCAGTACTCGGCCTCTCTCTACCATGTGTTCGGATACTTAAGGTATGATCCCTATTCGACCCGTTGCGATGGCATACGGACATCCCAGTTCCTTGTCGGGATGACCTACTCGGCTAGTCCCACTGGGGCTCGTACCCCTCCCTCCTGTCCAATATTCGGACAGGTCAGGGATGGGGCCATATACGTATTCGGCCAGCTCAGTCTTCGGCCTTCTATGCCCTGTTTTCGGACACTCATAGGTATAGACTTAAGTCCTAACCAGCCTTCATTTCTTGTATCTCTGTTTTCCGCACAAAGTCCATCCACGCTTACACTAAGGCGTCCTTAGTGCGTGGGGCTAATGTTATTGGGTCAACTGGACCCAAAGACTAAGGGCCAGTCAAAAAGCCCAACTGTTCTGGTCAACATTAGAGTTGACTCAGCAGAGATGAGGTTACTAAAATGCCCTTAGGGCTGTCTCATCAGGCCATCACATCTTATAAATACCCCAATTCAAACCTAAAATGGTATGCTTTCTCTCTCACTAAATTACCATTTTTAGTCTGCACTATTTACTCATTAACCGACCACTGACTTGAGCGTCGGAGAGGCTTTCCGGGAAACGCACCCGGATAAGTAACTCTGTTCGTTTTGTAGGTATTCAGCCTTAAACACATATTCGGACACTTCAAACAGCCGCGGATCTACTTCAAGTGAATACCTTCCGGTCAGGGAGATAACTCGATTTCTTACGCAGAAACAAAACCGAATTAAATTTAACTTTAATTTAATTTTATTAAAAAAATCAAATCACAAACTAAACTATCACCCCTAATTATAGACCCATTTTAGTACTAATAAAACTCTTAGAACATATAATCGAAATCTGATCAAACTCGACCCAAACGAAACTGATGAGCATCTCTAACAGCCAACATCTACCATCAAATCAAAAATGAATTAAGGAATCCCCCAATTTTTCAACTCAACTACAAGAGAAACATAAAAAAAATGTATTTATTTTTTCATTTCAAGTTGAAACATTGACTTGTATATCAAATTCGAATATGAAAAAGCTCAAAAGAATGTTACAGGATGTCCAAATTGAGTCTCCATATCCAGGAGTGCGAAGATCGGAAATAAATCAATAATAATACAGCATAAATTTATTTGGAGGAGAAACTAAACTACTAGCTTTCAACATTATGGTTTAAGCATTCCCCATGTAGAACCATCAATGACAACTACAAAACAATAACATGACCAATCCTTCAAGAAGAGCCACTTTGAATGCTAAGCAAACCTTCTCAGTTCTCACTGCCTTAAGAAAAAAATTACATCTCCAACGGTGGCGTTGAAAACAAATATAAACGAAGAGGGGTATCTCTTCTAGTCGGCTCTTGATTGGCCAGCACGGGAAGAAAGGATGATACCAACAATGAGACCATATAGAGCCAAAGCTTCAGCGAAAATGAGGATAAGGATCATTCCAACGAATAGCTTGGGTTGTTGGGCATTGGCTCTGGGGAAAGAAAAAAGTCCATCAGAGCATGTAGACAAAATAGTGCAATAATAAGAGAAGTTTATGTTTTTAGATGAAGTTTTAGCCTAACAAAACTTGTAAACACAAACATCTGATAAAAATCACAAGTTGCAATGGAAGGATTTATATGATGAGATGTATTATAATAATATGGTAACATTGAAATCGAACAAAATGAAGCACGGAGCTCTATGCTCTCAAGTGTACAGGAGAAAAAAATAGAGTAATCGAGAGCAAAAGACAGATACATTTCTTTCAACACATCAATGAGTTTGCACAGGGAACAAAATGGGAGTATACAAAGAATAAAACAGAAGTAATAAAGCGATTTCAACACAGTCTTCCTGATATTGCTCAAGGATTAAAATGAGAGAATACCAAATATCAAAACATGTACTAAAAAACACCAAATACAAGTAAATTACATCTAAGGGAAGAAGACGGCCATACCAGTCATGACAACATGAACTAACAATATAAATATCAGATGACACCAACCAAGAAAAGCAATGCAATGTAACTACACCATATGCATTAACACTTTGCTTCAAGTTAACTACCTCATCCAATAAAGAAGAAGAAAAAGGAAGAATGGAATACAGCCCACAAAAAGTACTAAAGCTCACTGCTTGAATGAGCCAAGAAAAGAGGGGACTTCGGAAGCCCTAGTAACAGCGTGGTAGTGTAGCAAGGAACCTAAGAGCATAAGCTCACCATGTAACAAGCAATTTCTTATTGGAGTTGATTTTCAAGCAGATTTAAAGCTAGAAAACAGAAGCACATATTATCATTAAACTTAAAGAAATGCTTCATATGTTTTGGACATGTTGTAACATTACAAAAGCACTGCAAGATTCAAAGTTACTCATAAGGTTTAGGAAATTATACAATGTCTTCTAAGCAAAGAACTTCTATTCCAGCTCTAAGAACTACTACATGCCAAGAAAGTACAAAATATACTTCCTCCTTTTTAGTCACTAAAAAAATCAAAAGATAAAAATCCTATTTCCCAACACGCTCCCTCAAATTTTACATGATAAACTACCGACCACAAAATACCTAAGTAACTAAAAGAAGAATGCAAACACTAGTACAAATCAAGAGCTCAATTAATCATAGTAGAGACCTACAAAGCAAACTAATTAACAAATATTCATGTTTGCAAGGGTTATTCCCATCAAGTTAGATGAGAACACAAGACTTCCAAAGACTTGGCTAAGATTTTTCTTCAAAAGGTTCTTTTAGGGGGTTAGGGGTACTAAATAAGTCCAATTACA
Organism: Amaranthus cruentus; assembly: GCA_019425755.1. Lineage (NCBI taxonomy): Eukaryota > Viridiplantae > Streptophyta > Magnoliopsida > Caryophyllales > Amaranthaceae > Amaranthus > Amaranthus cruentus. The sequence continues at coordinate 13,607,865 of CM033455.1, forward strand.
TCCAAAAGCAATATTAGAATCAGACAACATAAGAATTGGTCGAACCCTGCCTTGTGGGGGGATACCTTTACCTTTACAACATAAGAATTGGGCTATCCAAGAAACATCAACAAACCCATGGACAATTATCCTAGTCTAGTTATTGGCATGCATGTTAATACAATATGAGATCAATATCATAATTCCACTATATGATTTGAAGAGAAGTCAAGAATAAATTTTCCATTAACATTATAAAATGAGTGATGACCAATTCCTTGCCAGTGTTATGCCTCGAACCCCTTGCAAAGACCAGATCAAAGACTTTCCATGACAAATTCCACACGTATACATTGAATTACTCATTTACTCCTATAACTTATTACTTATGATAGGGACACACCAATCAATAAAATAACGATAGGATGTTTAACAATGATAATGAATACCCACAGTACAAATACCGAGGAACAAAACACTACGATGATGTTTAACAATCAAATGAACATAAAGATCCTGTTGATACATACACCCTATTTTTCTCAAAGATTCGAGGGCAAATTGGCATTTTTGACAAATTTCGTAGGTGCAATCTTTTCAACTATATCAATAAACGATATCCTTAAGAGTAGATGACTCAAGGCACAATCAAAAGATCAATAGCAGCAGACAAAACCAACAATTTCAAAAATAAAATTAATAAAAAAATCTTCGCCAATAAATCTCGCAAATTCAGCAACAGAAATCACACAAACCCTTATAGCCATAACCAGTTTTATAATTTAATTAGTTGAATGAAGGCAATAGAAAAGAGAAGGTGAGATACATACCTAACACCAGCATCACCAACGATACCAATAGCCATACCAGCAGATAACCCAGCGAGACCACAAGCAAGACCAGAAGAGAGATGAGCGTAACCATCAAAAAGGTAATATGATTTAGCCTTAGGGTTGATACCAGTACTGATGATCACAGCAATAATCAACCCATAAATACCCAAAACTCCAGCCATAACAACTGGAACAATCGATTTCATCACCAATTCTGGTCTCATCACTCCCATCGACGCAACCCCTACTCCACTCTTGGCCGTTCCATATGCAGCTCCCATACCTACAATCAAATATACAATTTCAGATCATCAAATCAAACCTAGATCTAAAAAATTAGGATTCTAATCAAACTAGAAACAGAAGAACAATTGAAAGAGAAAAGCCTAGGGTTTGATGACGAACAAGAGAAGACGAGAGCGGCAGCAGCCCCGAGGAAGCCGAAGAAAGGAGCAGTTTCATCGCCATTAAAGACCGCTGTAGACATGATTGATTTAGAAGATAAATGTGATCAGATCTTAGATGCAACAATGGCGATATCGAATTTTGGATAGAGCGAATTATTTGGAGAGAAGTAAGAAAATACGTGATACTAGTATTGTAGATGGGATCTGTGACCAAGTATTGTTTTTATGTGGGGAAGGAAATTTCGTTTTAGAATTGAACGGGGGACCAACACGTGCTTGCAAGTCCGATTTAAAGTAGTATATTTGGTTTTTCTTGCTTTTTGTATTTTTGGTAGAAACATGATTAGCAACATATTAAAATCGTTTTAGGATCATGATGCCACTATTCTAAATGATTTTAGTTAGGGATTGAGTGTTTATTTGGGTTATCGGGTTGATTTAGGATTAAGTTTTTTACGATGGTTTAAAAACGAGTTTCGTGTCTATATTGTGTTTTTATATAATTTTAAGCTTATTTTGAAGTCTGGTTAAGTCGGGTTTGGTTACAGATCAGGTGAATATCGCGTCGTCGAGTTTGTTTTGCACAATTCTTCGGTTTTAGAACTAAGAATTGATTGGAAAATTTGATAAATGCATAAACATACTGCTAGTTTGCTACTGTGTGAAATTTTTTAAAAAAAAGCTATCACTAGCAGTTCTTAAAAACACTTTGCTATCATATACAATCTCCCTTAATGACATCTTTATCCCTAATTAGTCACTACTAGAAAAAACATCCAACTGAGAGTAGGTGCCTCCATATATTCTATTTCATACACTAATTCTTTACAATATATTTAGATAGGAGGAAATCGAGAGAAACGAAGGGGTAAGGAAATGGCGAGATTACACTTTCCTCATTTGGATACCAATAGAAATTAAAAAGGCAGGAAAATGAAAGGAAAGGGATTAGAAGTAGAAACTCTTTCATAGGAAAAATTAAGAAGGAAACACACTAATCTACCCTCCTTTTTCTTTCCCTACCTTTCCTTCTCCCTCATTCTTTCCCTTTCATTTCCTTCCAAAAAATTATTTAGTCATAGTGTGATTGGTTCATGAAGAAAAAGTTTAGGAAGGCCTCCTAAGAAAAAAAGTTCAATTATGGTTATTCAGAGCAATCTATTTTGAGCGAACGAGCATTTCAAGATGAATACCATTTTTCTTAAACTTCACCCCTTTCATGAGAAGTTGTAGATGTCGATGATTACTTAAGAATTTTCCAAAAAGAAATAAACAACTAAGTTGGCGGAGAAAGATGAAGATTCAAAGCCTTTAGATAGAAAAGGTAGGATTTTCAAGAGTTATAGAAGTCTTCTAAGTATGAACAAAGGGGATAATTATAGGTTCAAGAAATACCGTACGACACACTTAGGAAAATGCAACCGTTATTTTTCAAAAATTCAAATTCACATTATTGTGTGCATTTAATGAAAATGCGACCGAGTGAGAGTAATGATGAAAGGAAGCTCCTAACACAAGCCCACAAATGTGCAATTACTATTTGATAAAGAGCTGCAACGTACGCTAAGATTTGAGGGTAAAATTTCATGATGAACGACCATGTAGACAAATTTAATGTCCTCGTTACCCCTAACAGGGAAAAACATGTTAGCCATGGTTGATTTTGGTATTTGCGTCAAAGGAAAAGGTGAAAATAATTATTTCAAATAATATATTACATTGTGGTCAAGAAGGATTTTCCCTTCATTAGGTTTTCAGTGCTCCCAAATGAAAAGGTATTATAATACATAGATAGATTACGTTTTGAAAGAGGCACCTTACATTTTATTACTCTCAACCATTTGAGATTTGAGCATTTACTCGTACTTGCATATATTAAAGTAGTACTTGATAGTAAAGACAAACCCCACAAACAAAAATCTTTTCCTTAAATGCTGGAACATACTAAGCTTCGTGCTAACCTTAATTGGTTCGATCTAAGGATGGTCATGGATCCCAACTAGACTTTGACCGAGACCCATTATTTTTTTGGTGCACCTATACTTGAAACCGAACCCTTAGGGTTTGAACCCTTTGAACCCGAACCCAGACCCATCATGTTGAATAGGTTTTGGATCCTAATGGTATCTAATTTAACTATGCATACTTTAACTTTTTTTTTTTATCAATTTAAGTTTATTTTCATTAGTATTAAAATGGTTTTATAGGTTGTTTATATACAAGTCCAAATTTAATCCTAATAATATAGAAATAGGTTTAGAATAAATTCAAAATTAGTTTTGGATTATGTAAAAGGTTTAGTGTAGAGCGAATTTAGCAGGTTTAAAACTGTTCTAGAGGGAATGAGCCTTATATGAGTCCATAGAGAAAGCCTAAATTAGATCGGGATGATAAGATCTGGACTAAAGACCATTTTTTTACTCGAATCCACTAGATCTCAAAAAATTGAACTCGGTCTCTAAAATTAAAGGTGTTTTCAATAGGGTATCAAAAACATGATCATTCCAAGTTCAGTCCTAAGAACACTTTGTAGATTTTATAGAATCAATTGTGAATTACAGCCGCGAAGTTTTTTTTTGCGAATTACAGCCACCAAGTTTTGAAAATGATCACAATTACGGCCAAATGAACGGTTGTCACTGTTGACCAGCATATTTACCTTTGACTTTCCATTTTTCTGATTTTTCCTTTTTTTGAGTTTTTTTTTTCTTTTTCCTTTTTTAATTTAATTTCTTCATCCCCAATAATCTTTCTCTCTCTCCTCCTTCTTCTCCATCATCTTCATCCTCTTCATCCTCCATTAATCTTCAAAGTCACCATTAATCTTCAAAGACCCAATTTCTCTCCAAAGTCCAAATCCTAGATTTATTTCCCCTTTTCAAGAACCCTAATCAAAGACCCAATCAAACAAACAATCTAATGGCTACCACTCTCAACATTGCATCAATAACTCATCTATTCTCAATCTATTAGACCCTAATCAAAGAACCCTAATCAAAGACCCAATCAAACCAACAAGCAAATGAAAAAGGAATAAGAAGATTACAGTAACTATTAGACCCAGTAGCTTTTTTTTTGAAGCTAAAATGGGACAAAATTGAAGATTGTGAGAGTAGTTTTTAAGAAATTCAAATACCCAGAAAGATTTATAAATAATGGAGAAAATTAGTTTGATGGATCCGGTTAACATGAATTGATTATTAGACCCCCAACAAAATCCAGGGATACCTGCCAGATATTTGAAAGCAAAGAACACATTTCAGAGCTACGCATAATGTATATAGCACAGTCAAAAATAATTAAAAGGCGAATGTATAAGAAATCACGACATTCATAGTTCAATTACCATTTAGCAGGCACATTAAAGAGTCCAAATACACTGCAGAAATCATGTGAATATCAGAATTCCAAATCGGCACAACAAATACCAAAAGAGATTAACTCACAAACCAACCTTCTGGATTGAACTCCACTCAAGCTTGATTCTATGGTTCCCATAGATATGGAACCTCAACCCATTATACTTGCCTACATCGATCTAAATCTGCAGGTAGTGAAAATTAACTTTGTGGTCTTTGAAGATTAGGGTTTTTGAAAAGGGGAAAGAGATCTAGGGTTTGGACTTTAGAGAGAAATTGGGTCTTTGAAGATTAATGGTGACGTTGAAGATTAATGGTAACTTTGAAGATTAATAGAGGATGAAGAGGATGAAGATGATGGAGAAGAAGGAGGAAGAGAGAGAAAGATTATTGGGGATGAAGAAATTAAATTAAAAAAAGGAAAAAGAAAAAAGAAAAAAAAACTCAAAAAAAGAGGAAAAATCAGAAAAATGGAAAGTCAAAGGTAAATATGCTGGTCAACGGTGACAACCGGGTCATTTGGCCGTAATTGTGGTCACTTTCAAAACTTGGTGGCTATAATTCGCAAAAAAAAAAAAAAACTTCACGACTGTAATTTGCAAAAGGCCTAAACTTCGCGGCTGTAATTCACAATTGATTCGACTTTATATCACCTCTATTAGAAATTTGTTGAATATATAACCTGCCTTAAGCTCCTTGTTGTGGTTCTTCTCCTACAAAAATTAAGAAGATTCTACATATATGCATGTGGTTTCAAGAAGTGTTCAAGAGTCCTCAAGTAGCTAGCTTAGAGCTAGTTACATAGTGTCCTAGTCAGCATAGTTTGTTAGGACATATAAGAGTTAGTTAAGGCCTTTCTGTTTTAGTGTAAAGATATGTATAGGTTGTTGCTCTCATATATAGTTCTCTAAATATGTGTACCTTCCCTTTTATATGAATGTATCAATAAAGCAAGTTTAATGACATCAGTTTATCTCTCTCTTTTTGTTTCAACAGAAGGTGTCCATTCCTTGCTTGTAGCATGGTATCAGAGAAACTATGTCATCCATTAATTTAGAAGTGTTCTATCCTGATTCTTGCACCTTTTGTCTTCCTTATTGTTCTTTGTTCTTTTCCCTTCTTTAATATGTGCCAAAATGTCTCCTCTAATACAGATTGACTATGAATCCAAGTTCTTCCTATTACCTACATCCCTCTGATTCAGGACAAAAACTTATTAATATTGTTTTTTCTGGTTTTGACTTCGTTAATTGGAAGAGGGTTATGATAATAGCCCTTGCTGGGAAGAACAAGTTATCTTTTGTTGATAGTACTTTACCTAGGTCAACAAACAATGTGGCTGCTAGGAAAGCATGGGATAGAGTCAACAATGTTGTAATAGGATGGATCATTGTTGTCTTGAAAGATTATGTTGTAGAAAGCATATTATCTTACAAAACAACAAAACAAATTTGGGATGAACTTCAAGAAAGGTATGGATAAATGTCTAATGCCCAATTATTTTTTCTTCAAGAAGAATTGAATCGCCTAGTTCAGACCCCTAGAATGAGTAGCTCTAAATTTTTCACTAGGATCAAGGCTTTGTGGGATGAGCTTGATGGCTTAAATCCCTTTCACACTTGTTCTTGTGCAGCAGCAGTCACTTGTGTTTGTGACATTGCCAAGAAAAGTTTTAGGATGCAACAAAATAATAGAGCAATTAGTTTTCTAATGAGACTAGATAAGAAATATAGTCAAATTAGATCCAATATGTTGATGATGCAAGAATTGCCCACCTTTGCACAAGCATATACAATATTCTTCCAAGAGGAGAAACATTTGGAGATTAGTGTTGTCACTGATGAAATGAATGACTCACTTTCTTGTAAAGTAGAGAAAAGGAAATTTCAAGATAAAGGTAAGATTCAATCTGAGAACAAGAACAAAAGAAATCAATTCTACTGTGATCGTTGTAAGGTTACTGGACATACCAAGAATAGATGCTAGAAGATAGTGGGTTATCCACCCAACTTCAAGGGTAATACATGGAAGAGGGATAGATCTAAGGCTAATGCCACAACAAGCCAACAATCCACTTTATAAGAAAGGATTGTCAGTGTTACTTTCACTCATGCACAATTTCAACAGATACTTGAACTATTAAGTTAGCAAAAAAACGACAAAGTGGTTAACACCTATGCTAATTCCTCTCTGACAGGTATGGTTTGTTTGACTACTCTTAAAGAAAATGAATGGATTGTGTACAGTGGTCCATCAAACAACATGTGTCATGATCTTTCTAAATTCCTTACTTATGAATCTCTTGCAAATAAAAGTCACTCTATCACCATTCCTGATGGGAAAAGTATTTCAGTCAATTACATGGGACAAATGCAACTGAATAATGGCATTATTCTTAATAATGTCTTGTATATGCCACAATTCAGGTTTAACCTTATAGGTGTCAGCAAGATAGTTGTTGATATGAATTGTGTAATTACTTTTGACACTAACAAATGCTATTTTTAGGAACTAACCAATGAAGTAGAAAATATGCCTGCTAGGTAAAGCCAAGGCTAGCTTCTACATTCTTGAAGATACAAATCAAAGTGCAAATGCTAATCTTGCTCTAAGAAGCTGCACAAAGATAACCAATAAAGTTGTTCTTTACAAAGCTAAACTATAGCACCTCTGGATGGGTCACTTACCTATCAGTAGACTAAGTTTTTTATTCCCTGAAATAATTGAGCATTTTGTTAAGCCTTATATGTTTTGCACTATATGTCCCTTAGGTAAACAAACAAGATCAGTTTACCCTAGTTCTGTTTGTAGATCTCAAAAGCCTTTAGAGCTTTTGCACATTGATGTATGGGGTACTTTTAGGACTAAAACAAGAAACAACTGTTCTTTGTTTGTCACAATAGCAGATGATTTTAGCAAGATGTCATGGATTTTCCTTATAAAGCACAATTCAGAATTCTTAAATGTCTTTAAACATATTGTGACATTTATTGAAAATCAGTTAGACACTAAAGTAAAATGTGTTAGGACTGACAATGCTAATGAACTAACTAAAGGAGAAGCATTACAATTTTATGTGCAACATGGGATCAAACTACAAACCAGTTGCACAGATACACCTCAGTAGGATGGTGTAGTTGAGAGGAAGCAAAAACACATCTTAGAAACTGCTAGATCCCTCATGTTTCATGCCAATTTACCTCTATGTTTATAGGTGATTGTGTCCAATGCTCTGTGCATGTGATAAATAGGATGACATTGCAAATTGTCAAAGGGAAAACACTTTATGAGTTATTGTTTGGAAAAAAGCCAAATAATACACATCCAAGAGTTTTTAGATGTTTTTGTTTTGTAAGTACCCTCAAAAGGGATAGACATAAATTTCTTTCAAGGGCACAAAAGTATGTGTTCATTGGTTATTCTTCTAACCAAAAGGTTATAAGTTGTACAACCTTGACACCAAGATGTAGTATTCCATGAGCATTTCTTTCCATACCATTGCAATAATAAAGATAATAAGGCTCTAAAACAATTCTTTCTCCCTACATCCTCTGATAATCTTGATGAGTTTGATAAATATCCAAGTGACTGTGATCTTGATACTTATGCTAAAGATACCTCTGATTCTAACACTTCCATTCACACAACAAATGAAGAAAGTGCCACAGAACATGTCACTGAACTTAGAAGATCTCAAAGAGCTCATAAAAATCCAACTTACTTTGATGATTATCATTGTTAAAACAACTCAAATAACCACTGGTGTGGCTTAGTTAAATACAAAGATCACTCAACTTTATCTTCTGACATAACCAAAACAGTTCACAAAGAACCAAAAACTTACAAAGGGGCATTGAAGAATTCTTTATGGAAAACAACAATGGATCAAGAACTTGCTGCCTTAGAAAAGAATAACACTTTGAAGGTTGTAACACCCTTACCCCCTAGTAAAAAGGCAATAAGGTCAAAATGTGTGTTTAAAGTTAAATTGAAAGCCAATGGGAAACTTGAAAGGTATAAGACTAGATTAGTAGCCAAGGGGTATAATAAAAAATTTGGTATTGATTATGAAGAGACAGTTTCACCAGTTGTGAAAATGAATACCATTAGATGTCTCATTGTTGTGTCATCAAACAAGGTTGGACAATAAACCATGTAGATGTCCATAATGCATTTTTACATGGAGATTAAAGTGAGGAGGTCTTTATGCAATTCCCTCCAGGATACCCTAATCCTAAAAATCATGTATGTAGGTTATATAAATCTATTTGTCGCTTGAAGCAAACCTCAAGGCAATGGTTTGTCAAGCTTACCCAAACTCTTATCAGAAAGGGTTATCAACAACCAAAAAATGACTATTCTCTCTTTATTAAGAAAAAAGATTCTCACATGACCTTTATTACTATCTATGTCAATGACATTCTTGTTAACTGGTAATGATTCTAAAGAAGTTTCTGAGCTCAAAACCTATTTACTTAATGTTTTTAGTATAAAGGATTTAGGTAAACTTAATTACTTCTTAGGGATTGAAGTAGCCTACAAAAACACCATCATCATTTTTCACCAAAATAAGTTCACAATGGAACTTCTTCTAGATTCTAGTTTTGAACACTTCAAAAGTGTTGTCACGCCATTACCCATCAGTTTGAAATTATCTGCTCATGAAGGTACTCTCCTTAATGATCCAACGCCATATAGAAGTCTTGTGGGAAAACTCGGTTTTTTTAACCAACACAAGACCCTGGGTCAGTTTTTGCAAAATCCAAGAGACTCATTGGGAATCCCTAAGACACACATTAAACTATGTTCATAGCACATGTGGACAAGGCATTACTTTAGATGCATCTGACAACTTAACCCTTCAGGCCTTTTCTGATAGTGATTGGGGCTCTTGTATAGACTCCAGAAGGTCTATCACCGGCTACATTCTAATGTTAGGTAATTCTCTTATAGTTTGGAGGTCTAAAAAGCAGGGCACTATATCATCAAGCTCCGAAGCAGAATTTAGAGTCATGGCTGCTACTGCTGCATAGGTGGTTTGGATTGTTAGACTTTTACATGATTTAGGCATTGATAACCTTAAGCATGTAACTCTTAATTGTGACAATATATCAGCCCTTTATATAGCCAAGAACCCTGTCTATCACGATAGGATTAAACATATTGAAATAGACTGTTATTTCACTAGGGAAAAGGTACTTGAAGGACTCCTACAACTCTCTTTTCTACCAACTAAGCACCAACTAGCAGATGTTTTTACCAAAGCTCTACCATCCAGCAGATTTCAGGAATTACTCAGCCAACTTGGAATGTCAACACTTGCTGTGGTTCTTCTCCAACAAAGATTAAGAAGACTCTACATATATGCATGTGGTTTCAAGAAGTGTATATGTGTAGGCTGTTGCTCTCATATATACTTCTCTATATAATATATGTGTACCTTCCCTTGTATATGAATGTATCAATAAAGCAAGTTTAACAAAATCAGTTTTGTCTCTCTTTTTGTTTCATCAGAAGGTGTCCATTCCTGGCTTGTAACACAATTGAACCACCAATAATAAACCGATTTATTGTTTATTTTTAAATAAACTCACCTATATTTGATAAATAAATCACGATGAAACTTAAAATTGTGTATATAAAATCCGAAAATGAAGATAACTCAAAAGAATATTTGAAATCTAATAGGTTACATGGTTGTTCAAACAATAATATACCAACATCACTTTATTTGGACACTAAACTGTAACTCTACATACTGGTAGACGCATTCCCCATGCAGAAGAACCACCAATCACAACTACAAAACAATAAGATGATCAAATCCTTCAACAGCAACTTTGGATTCCAATCAAACCTTCTCACTGCCTTGACAATAAAATAATAAATCTCCGCGAGGGCGTTGAAACAAATATAGATCAAGATGTGAACCTTTTTTAGTCGGCTCTTGATTGACCAGCACGGGAAGAGAGGATGATACCAACAATGAGTCCATATAAAGCCAACGCTTCAGCGAAAATGAGGATCAGGATCATTCCAACGAAAAGCTTGGGTTGTTGGGCATTGGCTCTAGGGAAGGAAAAGTTTGTGAGAACAAGTATGCAAAATAGTGTACTAAAAGACGGAGCTTATCCTATAAATGAAGGAATTACAGCATAGCAAATATAGTAAACACAAACATCTGGTATATGTAACCAATACAAAGGAAAGGAGAACAGTTCCATTATACTTGCAAGTTGCAACATAAGGTTATTGGTACTGTTTATCATTCAATCTTATTTTATATTAATGTTGTGGCTGATGTACAAGGAAAAATAAAGTTGTAGGAACGTGTTTGAATTGTGTAATCACATACTTTCTAATATTAACTTTTTTTTAACTTTTAGTTATGCGTAACTCAAGATACAAATCATCAAAAAACGCATCAGATTGCACAAAAAGCGAAATGTTGAAAGTATAATGGAATATATAGAGAGTATTATAACATGATTATATGAAAGAATTGAAGAAATAATGCAAGGAACCCCATACTCTCAACCTTTAAGTAAAGAGGAAAAGATGAATATATTTCTTTCAACACATCAATGACTTTATATTATGAAATAGAGACGCAAAACACAAGAGAAGAATGAAAGTGGACAGCAAAGAATAAAACAGAAGAGAAAGAAATGGATAGATTTCATTCAACCCATCAATGAGTTTGCATTATGAAATAGAGACACAAAACACAAGAGAAGAAAGAAAGTGGACAGCGAAGAATAAAACAGAACAGAAATAAAGCAATCTCAACCCAGTCTCAGTGTGAAAAAAGGGCCCCAATTTTGCACAGGAAAATAAAAAAAAGGGGAAATACGAATATCAAGACACATACTACGACACTACTAAAAAGCACAGTGCCTGTAAACTAAAGTGTAAATTGCATCTCATGAAAGAAGAGAGCCATACCAGTCATGGTAACATGAACTAACACTAAATATCTGATGTTAACAAATACCAATCAAGAAAAAGCAATGCATGTAATTAGGGAGATTAAGAACGACTGATAATCCTTCAAATAAGAAAATTCCTGCCTTCTCTTCTTACACCGGCGTAATAAGCACGATTTAAAGACATAAGTAAAGATTAATTGCAGGGGAAAAAGGAGTGCAATTACAAATGAGCAAACATATGATAGAACGATCCATGCTAACAGCAATAGTTTGTAATTGAGCTCAAAAGTCTTCATGTATTCAAAGATAATTCACACGCAACTCATGCTGTAATAAAATGATTCAATTGGGATTAAAGCTTAGGCATTGTCGTCCCATAAGTCGGACAAGGCTACATCAAGAAAAGGCTAATAGAAATTACCAGGGGCAAGACATACACAATCTTACAACTGCCAGAAAATAAAGATTAGGAACAACAGGAACAAAAGGACGGTCAAAGCAGCCTAAAACCTGATCTTATTGCTGAAACATGATAGAACAAAATAACTTAGATTAAGATGCTATTTCCATCGTTTGACTCGTAGTAATCGTCGGTTCATCAAAAGAAAAGAATAAAATTTATAAGTAAGCAATACAAAAAACATTTCAGGTTCAGGATAGATAAAAAAAGAATCCTCCATGATACCCTAGTGAGACCCAACCTACAGTGAGATTTCAGATTGAAATCCAAGCCAATAATCATATAAATTGGCACAATCAACCTGTTAACTAATTTAAATTGACTACATGAATTTTCAACTTCAAAACTACAATTTACAACTGATTCCTTAATTTAAATGAGGCAATGTGTGCAAGTCAATTTAAGAATTCATCTAGATGGAAACCCATAAAATTTCAACCCAGTTATTCATATGATCATGAATCAAACTAGGCCACAAGACATTTCCTACTTGCATCGCCTTCAATACTTCATCATGCAAGGTAGGAAAAAAACGCAGAGAAAAAAGTACTAAAGCTCACATATGGGATAATCAAGGATAAAGGTGAACTGGGTAGCCATAGTAACAGTGTGGTAGTGAAGCAAGGAACCTCAAATGATAAGCTCACCATCTAACAAGTCATTTGGTTCTGGTTGGAGTTGAATTTCCTATCAATGTAAACAAAGAAGCAAACCCAACCATTGAAATTAATGGAATGCTTCGTATATCTCAGGTATGTTGCAAGAGTACCAAAGCATCCCTAAATAATGCAAGGTCCGCACTTAATCATATGGGTTAGGAACTTATACAATGTCCTCTTAGCAAGGAAAATTGACTCCAACTCTATATATAATTACATGCCACCGAGTAAATAGCACACTACCTCCCGTTTTAGTCAATAAAACAAACTAAATTATAATCATCCTCTTACTCCAAATGTGCACGACAAACTGCCAAATGCCAAGTGCCAACCAGAAAGTACCTAAATACTTTAAAGAAAGAGAACACAAGTACAAAGCTAGGAGGGTCAGCAATGTAAATTGATCAAGAAAAGATCAATTTCGCATGGTAATTTCTCATAAATTCCCCAACAGCAGAATGAGGGACAACTAATAAATAGTCAAAAAAGCATAGGAAACTATGACGTCGACGTTAGAATGGTTTCATCTACTCATAGTTTTAGAAATGCAAGTTATCAACCCCATGCTTCCATTATTTTAGTTACAGGAAAGTCGACAACAAAATTTTCAGCATATTATGACTGGTCATTCCTTGCCAAAATTATGCCTTGAACACCAAGCAAAGACCAAATCGAACACTTGTGGTGACAAATTTCACACATATACATTGAATTACTCCTATAACTAATGATAGATAAATCTAGGTGTTACAGCAATAGATGAAACATGCCAATCAACAAACACACCAAGAGGATATTTAACAATGATGGCAAACACCCAACCAGAAAGACATAATGTTATATTTCTAAAATTGCCAAATTGATAAAGCTTCAGAAAGAACAACACTAGTAGCGCCACTAGAGCTCAGACCTTCAGAACCTATAGATCCTGTCGGTAAATAATGAATTGGGGAAACGGTAGCATATTTTGGAGCATTTCAGAGATTCAGAAGTTAAACCTGTTTATGAGTGTGCTTGATACACGGAATGAAGACGTATATTTTTATTCAATAATCACAAATCGAAAACTTATGGTCCATCAGGTTTTTCTTGAACTGAATAAAATCATTTAGTAAACTAGGGTAAGCGAAACACTTAGTCAAATGACATAACAACTAATACAAATAAAGAGCTCAATTAGTCGTAGTACAGACCCCCTGAGCAAATTGATCAACAAATATTCATGTTAGCAAGGGCTATTCCTCCTAAGGTCCCCAAATAGATAATGAAGGACAAGTATAATTTAAATAGTCAGACTCAAAAAGAAAAAGGATTTTAACATCAAGGTTAGAATAGTTTCAATCCCTCATAATTTTAGAAGCAAGAGTCAACAGCCAATTTCCCATCAGGTTACTAAAAGATCAGAACACGAGACTTCCTAAGACTCGGCTAAGATTTTTCTTTGAAAAATTTTTTTTGGGGGGCTAGGGGTCAAGGGAGAGGGAGATAACCACAAACAAATGCTAAACAAGTCTAATACTTCCAAAAGCAATATCAAAATCAGACAAAATTAGAATTGGGCTATCCAAGTAACATTCACAAACCCATGGACCAATATCCTAGTTTAGTTATAGACATGCCTGTTAATACAATATGAGATCAATATCATGCTTCCATTATTTTACTTAAAGAGAAGTCAACAAAAATTTTCCAAGAATATTATATAATGAGTGATGACCATTTCTTTGACAGTGTTATGCCTCGAACCCCTTGCAAAGACCAAATCAAACACTTGCGATGAGCGACAAATTCCACACATATACATTGAATTACTCCTATAACTGAAGATTGGGAGTAGCAGCAACAGATGAAACACATTAATCAACAAAAACACTGAGAGGATGTTTAACAAAGATAACGAATACCCACAGCACAAAATACCGAACATCAAAATACCGAAAATGATGTTTAACAATGATAACAAATGAAAATACAGATCCTATTGGTAAATAGTATACACGTTATATTTCTCAAAGATTTCAGAGAAAAGTGATATATTTGACAAATTTCGTAAGTTCCATCTTTTCAACTACATCAATATGACAATATCCTTAAGAGTAGATGACTCAATCACAACCAAAAGATCAATAGCAGCAAACAAAACCAACAATTTCAAACAAAAAAAATCTTCGCCGGAAAATCTCGCAAATTCAGCAACAGAAATCACACAAACTCTTGCCATAACAAGTTTAATAATTTAATTTTAATTAGTTCAAAAAATGCAATAGAAAAGAAAAGATGAAATACATACCTAACACCAGCATCACCGACGATACCGATAGCCATACCAGCAGATAAGCCAGCGAGACCACAAGCAAGACCAGAAGAGAGATGAGCGTAACCATCAAAAAGGTAATAAGATTTAGCCTTAGGGTTAATACCAGTACTGATGATCACAGCAATAATCAATCCATAAATACCCAAAACTCCAGCCATAACAACTGGAACAATCGATTTCATCACCAATTCTGGTCTCATCACTCCCATTGACGCAACTCCTACTCCACTCTTGGCCGTTCCATATGCAGCTCCCATACCTACAATCAAATATTCAATTTTCCATCATCAAATTAAACGTAGATCTAAAAAAATTTAGACTCCAATCAAACTAAAAACAGAAGAACAATTGAAAAAAAAGCCTCGGGTTTGATGACGAACAAGAGAAGACGAGAGCGGCAGCAGCCCCGAGGAAGCCGAAGAAAGGAGCAGTTTCATCGCCATTAAAGACTGCTGTAGACATGATTGAATTGATTGGATCTGGAATAGAGAAGGTACAACAATGGCGATCCAATTAGCGGATAATTGGAGTTGATTTGTTGTTTTGTGCAGAGGGGAGGACAGAGAAAGAGAAATCAAGAGTGAGGAAACGTGAGTATCATAAATCATAAATTATCGGGACGTTCTGGATGCAATGGTTGACACGTAAGACAATGAAAATTGTAGTTGAGCTATGTGGGTAGAAATTCCTAAACAATCACCGTAATTTGTAAATCACCGTATAAAAACAAAAGAAATAATAATAAAATAACTAAAATAAGAAAAAGATAAAATAAATTATCCAAAATCCCTCCTATAAGATTAGGCCACGTAGTGTGATTTACTTCTCTCACAAATAACCGTGATTTACCCAAACTTCCTCGCTATGTGTGTTTCTTTATTAGTAGGACATAAATTATAAGTACAAATTTTAGTAAGAGACCATTTTTAATTGAGTTGATCCGAAAAGAAAAATATGGAGTAAATTTTTCGTTGAGCATTAACGGCTCATTTAGTAGATAGTATTAAACGTTGGTAATGTAAATGAAAACTAGTATAATTTAGGTTGAAAAATCCCTTGCTACTTTGATGGCAATGCTGTCCAACTTCAATATCTGATTTTCCTTATATAATTCCTCCGTTTCATAATACTTGCTACTGATAGTGATATTTTCCAGCACAACATATCACACTCGGTAACAAATATTATGGAACGGAAGAAGTATTTCATTTTAATGCATTACGATTGGAAGAAGTGGTATTAGGTGGTAATGAAAATTTATAAACAAAAAATTTTTTTTTATCAAAGTTTCATTATCATGGGAATGACATAAAACTTTTGATGAAATTTTACACTATAAATCATTCTCATTACCACCATTTAGTACCACTAACTAAACGAGTCGTAAAAGTGTTGTTAGTAAGCATTTAGAATATTGCAAGTATTTAAGTGCTTACTCGGTGACCATTAAATATAATGTAAGTAGGCATTAAAAATGTTGTAAGTAGGCATTAAGAATATAGTAAGTAGACTAGTAGGCTATGTTACTCGGTAGACATTAAAAATATTGTAAGTACGCATTTTAAGTACTTTTCCAGTGGAAATTAAGTATATTGTACGTTGGCATTAAGAATATGTAAATGGACATTAAGTTTAAAAGGCTAGGCCTGAGAGATGGTCTCTCAGGAGACCGATTGAATTATAATTTAGTCATCTGTCATTTACATTTGCGGGAGAGAGGATAATTTTTAAGAGAGTAGTAATGAATGAAGGGATAATAAATTGTGGGGTTGAAATTTAAATCAGTTAAAATGTATAAATGAGACTAAGAAGAAGTAGTGGGCCATTGTGCAAAAATAGTAATGATGCAAATCAAGTGGAACAAACCAAAATTAAAAAATGCTGCAAATTCAATGGGATAGAGTATAGATGGAAATGGATTCTCGCCCCAGCCCGAATCCGTGAGTTCAGATCTGTTTTCGTGAGTCTAAATCCTAAATTTATGGACCCATCGAATTCCGATCGGGTCTGAATTTGTTTATAATTGACGGATCCAAATCCTGATCTCAAAAAAATGCGCCAACCGTGGATTCTTATGACCCTTTTGTTTGAAAATCCCAAAAAAATGGGTTGTACTTCTTCCGTTCCATAATACTTGCTACATTTCATTTTTTACGCAATTTAATGCACAATTTTGATAATTAATATCTCAAACTACACTTATCAAAAAATTATAAAAATCTAATATTATGAAAGTATGCGATTAGACGATTCAAACAAGATCCCACTTGACTATATTTTTACTTACACATTAGTCGCAATATGTAAAATAAGCCTGAACGATGAATAGTGCACAAAATCGAAATGTAGCAAGTATTTCGGAACGGAGGAAGTATTTACTTAATAACGACCCATAGCCCACTGCTCAGCCTAGGACTGAACAAAGTTTGGTCTAAACCGTAAACCAAATCGGACCAAACCGAAATTTTAGTATTTGGTCTGGTCTACGGTTTAAATGGTTTGGTTAGGTTTTATTTATTGTTTACGGTTGGGTCTCAATTTATTTATTTTTCAGACCAGACCGGACCGCAAACCGTACTATTGTCGAATGATGTTAATGTTATCAACTAATTAAGTTGCTACCTATATAGTAAAGATGTATTTATTTTTATATAGCAATATATAGTTGAAAGATGTTAATGTCATCAACTAATTACAAATTATTATATTTATTAATTGTAGTATGAAATATTTGCATAAATACATGTATTAATTTGGATAAAAATATAAAAATGAAAAACCGTAAACCAGACCAGACTGGACCGTTGTAAAACGGTTTGGTTCGATCCGGTCTATGAATTTTTCAAACCGGAATTTCTGATTTGGTCTGATTTTAGTGTCAGACCAGACCAAACCGGATCGTATTCACCCTAGGGATGACAAATGGGTCGGACTCGGCTCAGATTATACATACTCCGACTTTGCTCCGGACAATAGTCGGGCTTTTGTTTTCAGTCCACCTCCACTTGGAGTCAGATTATGCATACTCCAAATTTGCCGCGACTCGAACTCTCGGATCTCCAACGGAGTCGGATGTAGAGTCGGAATATTATCAAACAATATCGTTGTGATATTGTAGTAATGATTTTAAAGCATATAAAATTACAAAATATATTTTTTAAATAAAATTTAACAAAAAAATATGTACTTTAATTTGAATTCAATTTTAACAAGAGAAATAATCCTACTACTAAAATTTAACAAAATTTTCTCGTATTTTAATTTGGCGTATTTTATTTATCTTGATTTTATTTGTCTTATCTTGATTCATTAATCTAAATAAAAGTACCAAGTAGTTTTTCAAAATCGAAAATTACAATTAGTATGAGAGAGAGCTTGAATTAGTTACATTTAGAGTTTTAAGGGAAACAAAATATTAGTGTAAAAGTCAAATTCAAAGTCGGATATCCTTCAGGGTCGGAGTCGGGTCGGAGTCTCGGATTTTTAAAAAGGTCCAACTCCGGTCCGTCTCTAACTCGGACTCGAATCGTAAAGTCGGAGTCGAAGTCGCATAACTTTTTTCTCGTACTCGAATCGAATTATTTTCCTCGATAATTCCAAAAAGATAATAAATACAAAATCAATACAACATAATACAATCAAACACACAGTTGTCTTGCAAGTGGATTATAAATATCAACACATAATTCCATAAAGTAACAATGCCCACAACCCACACACTTGAAGTACAACACTAAAAAACTGAACTGCTAACCTGATTTGAAATCAACCTGAAATTAGTGGATTTGAGTTTAGATTTTTGACCCAATTAATTAAATAGGTTAATTCAATCTCATATGTTTTTTTAACGGGTTAGGTTCAGGTTCAAGTCAATCCATATTATCTGATATTAACCCATTTAATATTTGACCTAAAATTTTACTTTGTATAACTTTGACAATAAAAGTGGAAAAAAAAACTAAATAGGCCAACAAATAAAGACCCAACATAGAAAACACCAACCCTACTAAAAAAAACCTAATTAGTTTCATTATATATATACTAGTGCAGAAACCCGTGCAATGCACGGTTTTTTTAGCATCGATATAAAAATACATATGATATTAAAAAAGACAAGGATATTATGCAGTATAAACACTCAATTTTGACAATTATATGTATAAATAAACTCTGTAGTTTTATAATTGTCACAAATATATTATGCAGTATATTAAATTTTCTAATTTACTCAAAATATAAGGATGATTGTTAACCAAAGATAAATAAATTTCAAAGATGTATATTTTAAAGATGTAGTCTAAAAAATAACCTAGAGGTTTTGAAACACCTCCTTGTATACAACATTATCAGTGCGACTACACACTTTACCATCCTTATCACATATGATGATTTTAAGACCTTTTCTGCTAGTCACTCTAGAAACTGCAACGTAAAATTGACCATGATTGAACACAGGTTTAGGTAGGAATAAACCAACTTGAGATAGTGACTGTCCATGACTCTTATTGATCGTCATTCCAAAACATAAAGTTACAGGAAATTGCCTTCTTTGAAGAGCAACTGGGATTTTAGAGATATCTGACGGTGTGAGTGTAATTCTTGGAACGAAAACCCTATAGCCAATGTTTGATCCAGATATAACGGTTGCTTGTATAACGTGATCGCCTAGATGATTAACCAATAAGCGTGTACCATTGCATAATCCTGATGACTGATCTAAATTTCTAAGCATCATTATTGGAGCTCCAACTTTCAACACTAATCTATGGTTTGGAACACCTGAAGCACGTATTGAATTGAGAAATTCAATAGAAAGTGCATCATTGTTGGTATCATAGTTACTGTCAGCTCTGCTTATTGAATCCGAACTTAAGTACGTCCTCTCTTCTCCGGGAAAAAGAGACAATACATGTTCATTGACATTATCAACAATCTCATTTGTTGGTGCTAAAATCGCCCTTTCATGAAAGTATGAAGTATCAATTGAACCTTCACGAATTCCAGGATATATACAATCAACAATTGCAGCCATTGGATCAGATGCATCGCTTATTAGGAGGTCTTCAGGTATATCAATTACAGCCTCTCCATCGTTAGGTCCTCCTAGCTTTCCATCCCAAACTTTTAGAATCCAATCCGCAAATTCTCGAAGTTCATAAACATTGGATAATCCTGGACGTAATCTCATGTTTTTCGTAAGCCGCAACACCTTGCAATTATTCCAAATCTTTGAAGAGTTTAGGGCAGCGAAGACAATATCTTGTCTTGTACCCTTTGGGAGTACTGGCAATACTTGCCTAAAATCACCACCAAAGACAACAACTTTGCCTCCAAAGCTTAATTCAGATGGTTTACCATTAGCGCAACGAATGACATCACGTAAATTTCTATCCAAAGCTTCAAAACAATGCTTGTGAGTCATTGGAGCCTCATCCCATTCTTTTAATGAGATTTGTCATTGGACTATTAGGTTCTATGCCTCTACACATTGAATCTTCATTAACAGTGAATGGAATTCCAAATCTTGAATGTGCAGTTCTTCCCTTTGGAAGTAACAAAGATGCTATGCCACTCGAGGCAACAGGAAGGACAATTTCACCCTTTGCTCTAAGACACGCACATAAAATCCTCCACATAAATGTCTTACTGGTTCCACCTTGCCCATTAAGGAAATATACTCCAAAAATTGAGATTCGATTGAAAAATTAGAATTTGTAGACACTTCAATTAGTTCAGTTGGTCTAGAATCATCCTTTTCAATTCTGCAAAAATTAAGTTTTGTTAATTTAAACAATAAAGATAAAACAGCAATTCAAAATTTAGTTCTTTTTGGTCGTTAAAGTAGTCATTATGATTTTACCTTGTTCTAAAATTTGCCACTTTAGGTAAATTGGGATTTATTAGCACAATTGTGTTGCCCATGCAATTTTGAACAAACGGACAACCTGCCCATGACTTCATTTTAGCGTATTGTAGAACCAAAATGAACTTCCCCTTGTTTGTCATATTTTGTTGAATATGTTCATAAACTTGTTCCGCATAAGACTCCCATAATCGAACTCCTAACTTCACCCCACTGTTTACGAATAATTTTGTTAGGGGACTCTAAATAAAACTTATTTGAATACAATGTTCATTAAAAATTAATACACAAACTTACGTTGAATCCATCATCTCTAGATTGATGGTTTTTTTAATTGCTGCTTCATCATAATCTCAATATTCTATAACTTCTTCGATAACATCTTTTCAATTTCAAATAATTGTATATCAAAAAAATAGTACTAATTATGTAAATTATTAAAAAGGTAACTCATTGAAGCCATTTTCTAAAAGATAACATTTCTGCATATGTTTACTTACCCACAAGACATTTCTCATCTAAAGCATTTTCCAAAATATCTTGAAAAGACACAAAATTGAAAATAGTTCCACTAATAGATAAATCTGGAATTTTCTCTATAACAGTGGACTTGTAAAAAAACAACTTGCTCGAATGCTTAGTTGGTCGATATTCTCCGCCCATGTAACCAACACCGAACTTGGTAATGAAGTAGCAGCAGCCTAACTCAAACGATTTGGAATGTGTAGACAAAGCAACTTTGTTAATCATAGCCATTATTGATGTTCCCTATAATAAATTATTATGCCAATTAGACAGATATAACACAAAAAAACCATAAAAAACTACTACGAAGCAAGACTAATGCTTAACCTTTTCATCAATCAGAATAAGATGAATTGCACTTGCTACCCCATAATCCTTAAAATCCCAGATGTGGTGCACTTTGGCCTTAATTTTCCAGTTACGCCTATCTCTTGTTATTTCATCAAAATAATTCAAACTCATTTTATAGCACTTTGGCCTTATTTTGAACAGTATGACAGGTTGATGAGAATGTAATTATTCATATAAAAAGATGCATATATATAGGGTTATGAAGGTTAAATGTTTTCTAATTTAAATATGGACAAAATTTCTCACAATTATTATTATGTTGTAATAATTATTATGCTGTAACAATTCAGATCTCATTCTCCAAACAACATTCAATTATTGCATTTTTTGTATTCACCAAATCTCATGTTCTCCCATTTTGGAAAGTTGATTTGTATGATTCATAAAATTGCCTCTAAAAAAGTTTGACCAATTCTGTAACCCCATTAAAATGCAATAATTGAATGATATTTGGAGAAACTTTTTTTATTCGAACGTATGGTCAAAGATCATTAGCCTAATACTTTTTTTAAATTAAATGCTAATTCTATAATCTCACCATAAATTGAGACTGTAGGTAAGAGGTTAGTTTAAAAATGAATAGTCAAAGATCATTAGCCTATTATTTACCTTCTTAAATTAAATGCCAATTTGATTAAAAAATTTCTGAATTAATTTTTTTCAACGTATAGTCAAAGATCATTAGCCTATTACTTACTTTTTAAAATTAAATTGCTTACTCTTTTGAATTAAATGCCTATTTTAGTAAATGCCAATTTGAGAAAAGATGAATCGCCAAAGCCTATCATGTGCAGACAGCTGGCAGTGTCAATTGAGGAGATGCCACCTGTAATTAACCTCAGTCCTTTTAATATGTTTTATGATATATCAATTTGTTGATTTAGGATTGTTACAATACTTTACCATAAATATCAATTTGTTGTAGTTGTTTCACAAAACTTTCCAACATGAGTAAAGTGCTCCTTAGTCCTTAGTCACACCCAAAATTCTAACAGCAACACCACTTAAACTCCCATCCTCCACATGAACCCTAATTGGTGGCTTATTATGCTCAATGATTGGAGAATTTGGTATCATATATGTTTGGATTAGGGTTCTAGAGAAGAGACTCTAATCCTTTCTAAAAGCAAGACTCTAATCCTCCACTGTTAACCTGGAAGAGCTCCTTCAAATCTTCCAAAGGACAAGACATTAAATGAAGAGTTGCAAAGGAACAATGGTGCTACAGTACATCGTCCACTTTAATGACGAGACTGAAGAAGACTTTTGCTAACAAAATTCGAAGTTTTCCCAAAATAAGTAAGAGTTAATCATAGTATTTAATTATCCTCTACACAACCAACAAGAAGCTGGCACTTGCAGCTGACTCTACACGAAAGGCTAAGGAAAACCACATTGAAATTGATAACAGTAAAACGTCAAGGTCAAATGGAACATTCCTTAGTATTTATTTCTCATATAAATCAATGATGAGATATAAATACTCCTATTTGCCACTTCCAAGGTTAACATGATATTGAGCTTAACTTCTCTTTGTGTTGCATTCATTGAGAACAAACAACAATCATTGCATTCAATTGTTTTTTAATTAAATAACTTCATTTACTCTTGTAAGAAAAGAGTATTTTATTAATGTCTCACACCTCAAACAAAATCCAACTAAGTTCCTCCAATACTTGGTAGTTGGTTTGCTAGGTACTTTAGTTATATCTTAGGCACCAGAGAAGGTCCTCTAAAAACATCTTTGAGCTCTCTTTGACTCTTCCCTTGTTACTTGTGTAGATACGATGAGTCATACTACATGAAAGGATAGCTAGATAGCAAAGACAAGCCACTTAACCACCATTCTCTCTTGTGATAACCCTAACACCAAGAATAGACTTAGTGCTAATTAATTGAATTTGATCATATATAGGAACACGTACCGAATTGATAGCTAATGTTTTCAAACTTGATCTTAATTTATTTTTAATATTTTCATTTAAATGATCATTATCGTTTTAAATTCTTTTGAAAAGAAAATTACTCATTATTAAAATTACGCGTAAAAAGCTCAATCAATGAGAATTGACTTTAAAATTTAGCCCAACAAATAAATTAGGAAAGCTATTCTAATAAACATTGAAAACAAATAATTTAACCCGAACTTTTTACTAATTATAATAACAAAAATATTTCACAAATTCTTGTGAGAGACACTCTCTTCGCAAATTCTTGTGAGAGACAGTCTCTTTGAGAGGCCATCTCTTATTGGGTTGACTCATAAAAAATGTGAAGTAAAAGTAGGAAAATTTGAAATGAATAAGATTATTTATCAAAAAAAAGCATACAATAAGATTATAATCAAACTTATTTCAAATATAAGCGCCTAATACCCCAGAGCACAGGTTCGAATCAGTTCGCAGTTATTAAGTGCGAACAGAAGCAAGCTGGTAAAAAAAATCAAGTATATGTTCGCACTTAATAACTGCGAACAGGTCAAACATGGTCAATATGTTGATTTTAAGACAAGAAGCTGTTCGCACTTACTAAGTGCGAACAGGTTGAAAAACTGTCAACTTTTCATCATGTTCGCACTTACTAAGTGCGAACATTAACAACCCAAACCTCAGGTTTGGGAACTACACGCTTAGTTTTGAAATAAGTTTGATTATGATCTATTGTATGCTTTTTTTTTTATAAATAATCTTATTCATTTCAAATTTTCGTAAAAATAGTAAGTAAACTTTGATAGACTGGGTCTGAAAGACATATCAAAGACGGTTTCTCAGAAAACTAGTTGAAAATATTTATCACAAAATAAAACAAACTAAAAAAACCCTTGGTTCATTTTCAAAGGCGAAAAACCTTCCAAAAAAAAAAAGAAAAAAGAAAAGGCGAAAAAACACATCGTTGGTGGATTTTCACATGATAAAATGTAACACGCCGTACACAGTTCATGTGTCACAACTCACAAGGGTGTAAAACGCAATATGAGTGTGCTATCCAAATACAACAGATCTTGGGTAAGACCGTCTTAGTCTAAGACGCGGCTCAATATGGAGCCCATCAACTTTTTTCATTTCTCTAGGCATTTTTCAATTTTACTTTTACAGGTATCTATTTTGACCTTTAAGATATCAATTTCAACGTAAAGTGGTACTTAAATATATCAATTAAAGTAAAATATTTAATTTAAACCTATAAGTGATCAATTTTAACATTAAAGTGATTAGTTTCTACCTAATATAATTGAAACTGATAAGTATTGAATTGTATGTTGTTATGTAGTTCATTTATTTTGTTTCTAATTGATATAGTTAACATCATAACAGAAACAAGATAAGGTCATAATTGATACATGTTTGGTAATAATTGACAGCGATAAGTAATGAATTGCATGTTGTTATGTAGTTCATTTATTTTGTTTATATTGATATAATTAACATCATAACAAAAACAAGATAATGTTATAATTGATGCATTTTTGGTAATAATTAATATTGTTAAGTTTAACACTTCCAGTTATATTGTGTTTTTTGTATTGAATTTTTTTACTATTTTTTTAGTTTTTGATATTTATGTTTTTAATATGTAAACTGATATTATTAATTGTGTTATTGACCATTCATTTGTTGGTTAAAATTCATCCATAAAATAATAAAAATAATAATATTTTAATAACTTAGTTCTCAAATTGTGAACAAAACCATATTTAGGTAGATATTGATCAGTTTAACGCCACAATTGATCAAATATAGGTTCAAATTGAAATTTTTACTTTAATTAATATGTTTAAGTATTACTTTAAGTTGAAATTGAAATGTTTAAGGTCAAAATTGATACATTTAAGGTCCAAATTGAAAAATGCCCAAAAAATGAAAAAAACCAAAAAAATGGAAATCTGGAGGCAAGGTGGCCGGCCCGACGCACGTCTTATTCTAAGACCGTCTTACGCAAGTTTTTGTGATCCAAATATTGGGTAAATTGTGGATAAAAAAAATCAATATTTGCTTAACCTCCTGCAAATAAATCTATCTATTATTTATTATTAAATAAATCGACCTATTGGGTATATTTGTTAAAATAAACTGACTTAATCTTTATAACAATCTTCAAAATTTCTATGTAATTCAAGAATTATGAATAAATAAGAGCTAAATTTATTTTCAACAATTATAGCAAATAAGAGGGTTTGTTCAAAAATAAACAATAGTTGAGTTTATTTTCAACTATCGAGCAAAGATTAATTTATTTTTTACAATTTAAGGGTGAATACACAATAAAAATTCTCAACAAACAAAATTACTCGCGAATTAACATAAAATTACCCGGGAAGAAGACATTTTAGTCTAAAGATTAACAAATTCATAATTACTTCTCCATAAAAAACAAGGGTGGGTGCTCCTCCGAGCAACATGGGGGCTTTAAATTTTGTACAACGAAATGAAGAATGAGAAAAAGGCTCAAAAGAATATTTGGCATCTTACAGGATGTCCTAGCTGATTATAATGATACAATATATTTTATTTGAACGAGAGAACAAACAATTAACTATATATTCTGGTATTGTTCCCATTCCCATATAGACGAGCTGAATCAAAAAAAAAAAGAAAAAAAGATCATTTCTCTAAGAAAAACCATTTTCAATGCCAGCAACTCCTCTGACTGCCAATGTAAAGAAAAAATTGAATGTGGCATTGAAAAACATTAGACCAAGAGGTTCAACTCTTTTAGTCAGCTCTTGACTGGCCAGCACGGGAAGAAAGGATGATACCGACAATGAGACCGTATAACGCCAAAGCTTCAGCGAAAATGAGGATTAGGATCATTCCAACGAAAAGCTTGGGCTGTTGGGCATTGGCCCTGGGAAAAACATGTTCATCAGAAATGTGCACAAAATGTAAATACAGAAACAAACATAGTCAAGAAAGAATTAGAACATGACAATTGACTAAACAAACTCATACACAGCCAGTCACTATTATTCCATACTCAAAAACCATTTCTCAGAAAAACAACATAGGATAGGAGAACATATCACTAATAAGCTTGTAATTTCTTATATAGGCAATAAACAGAGAACGTCATGCTCTCAGTTGATAGACACTGTGACCATTGTGATAATAAAATAAATGACTTTAAAAAGAAAGGTGACGTAAGCAGTATCATATTCCCTCCTATCCACTTTAAGTATCCCATTTGGGATTACTCTTACTTTGCATCTTATTCTTAGTTTATAAGTGAGATTTTGTTTAATTTGTCACAATAAATATTATTAGCATTAGTTATTTTATTTTTTTATATCATACACAATTAGAGATATTAAGAATGGAATTCGTGCATTGACAATCGTGCAGAAGCAAACGGGACATTTGCAGTGGATAGTCACAAGTACTTAACAACCAGATAAAAATAGCAAAAGAAAAGCAATTGTTGAGGGACGTAAAATGGGCAGAACAAGACTTCAAAGAAAGAGAAACACATACTACTGATGCACTAATACATATCACACAGAAGCAGACAGCCATTGCCAGTCACAGTAAGTCCACAAACAAAACTAACATCACCAAATATTAACTTCCCCTATCCCTTTTTAATACACCCAATATGTCTAAAAATAACTCGTGCACTTTGTCTTATATCTTTTGCACAGGTTTATAGTACTTATTATCCCTTTCCCTCAAAAGTTGCACCTGGTGACGGCTAAAAGAAAAAAGGTACAAGACTATTGGCAATTAAGAAAGTAATCCAAAGAGAAAAAGAGCAAAAGGAGGAAGACCTCAATTCTACAAAAAAAAAAAAAAAAAAGCATCTCTTCCTTTTTCTTGGCCTACAACTTAAGCAGAATATCACAAAGTACCAAAAGAACGGTTAAAAATTTGTATTACTACAAACTACTTCTCATTGACATCTAATACCATGTTCCTACATTAGTTTGTCCTGTACCATTCAATCTTCCATCACCTTACATAAAACCCATCAAAGCTAGACTACTTAAGAGGAAACAATAAGCACAATCTTAACACTAAAGTTGTAGATAAAACTAATAGGAAACTTAGTTTAAAAAGGCGCGACGCACACTGAGGCGCCTGTAACCCAATCGAAGGCAAAGGCGCAAGCTTTTTAAAAGCAAGGCATGCTTTTTTTCTCTAAAATGCTTATGATACCATCATCATTGTACTAAGATACTAGTACAGTGCATAGCTAGAATGCACCAAATTTTACATTTTAAAGTTATATCTAAGTGATATATTGATATAAAAAGGAGAATAAACAAAAATGAAAAGCCCATTAGGGAATAAAAATGAAAAATTAGTAAAAAGAAGACAAATAAACTAAATGGGGAAATTGAAAGAAGAAAAATGATGAAAGAAAAACCAACAAAATGACAGATTATCGAAGAAAAAGAAAATTGAAAGAAGACAAATGAATGCAGAAAATCAAAGAAGCCATCGAAGAGAAGGAAAAAGATGAACCTAAAGAAACAAAAAAATGAAGAATTCATGAAAAACGTGGCTGAAAAGAGAAAAGAAAAAAAGAAGGTACATTGTCATGTATATAGTGCAAAACAACAATAAAGGTCATGAACACGGTAACATTCATGATAGCAGTAACAACATGATGCGGTAACAAGAGTGATGCGAATATCATCATGCCAAATAACAACCGTAAGCGTGTGATATTCCATGAAACGGCTCAAAATGCAATTTTTTCCACTTGTACAATGCGAGATATGAGTTAAATTTCTTTAAAAACCTTCACAATGACACAATGCAGCTAATGCGACCTTATTTTTGCACTATGCTCATGTGAAAGAGAAGTCCACAAAGTTATAAAACTGTAAGCAAATATTTGGTTTTTCCCATTTTCTCTTTTCCTCTCTTCATCAACAACAAATTCTTCTTCCTTGTCCTTCTCAAAAAAAAAACTTATTTTGTCTGATTGCTAATTCCGCTTAAACATCCTAAGAGTTCCTTGTTTTGACATTATTCATCACTAATTGATCAATATTTTGTATGATTGTTATTTTGATTTGTAATTTATTCTTAATCTATAAATTTTACATAGTTAAGTGACGTCGTATTTGGTTCATTTCAATGTAAATTTTATTTACATCAATTTTTTTTATAATCTTTTGTATAATTAGAAATATTAACCATTGAATTATTACATTGACATAATAACTTATTAAAAAAACAGTTTCTCCCAATAAATAAAAAAACCAAAAGCAAATAGAGTGCAATGTGTAAGAGAATGAAGCACATAAGTGCGCGTAATTTGCATAGCGTTAAGCATAGACTTATAAAACAGTTTTTTCTAGAGCTTCCATACAAAGCTAAGCATACAAAATCACAAAGCTACACTACAACACAAAAGGAACCAAACTTCATCCCATAAAGAGATGTCAGTTCTCAGATCATGTATATACTAGTATGTACTAATAAGGGAAATCAAGTATCACATTGTCATCTACACTTTAGCTATACTATGATTTTAAATTTTTTGACTTAATTTTAGGTTTTCTTAATTTGTTTGCAGAATAGATTTGTTTTTCAGTTGAAATTTAATTTGAATTGAATTGAAATAGATGATTAAACTTAGTTTGCTTTGGTTTTATGAAAAACCCAAACTGTTCTAAATGTCACTTTTACATCAAAATAATACCAAGTCCTAATCATTTGGCTAGGGTTCCGAGTAAGTTTTCATAAATTTCTTCATTAAATGGTTAGTGTAAGAATTATACGCTCTCTCCAAACTAAATTATATTCTTACAAGAAGTTGAGCAGCATAACACGATAATTTCAACAAAGTTCACAATCCTCAAACTAAACATCAAAATAACTATTTTAAACAGATCTAAAACGAAGAAGCAATTTTAATAGCATAGACAATTCACAATTAATCTAGATCAAAAAAATGCAAGTAAAGAGATAGTAGAAAAAAGAGAGAGACCTGACACCAGCGTCACCGACTATACCGATAGCCATACCAGCGGAAAGACCAGCGAGACCACAAGCAAGACCAGAAGAGAGATGTGCGTAACCATCAAAGAGGTAATAAGATTTAGCCTTAGGATTAATACCAGTACTAATGATCACAGCAATAATCAATCCATAAATACCCAAAACTCCAGCCATAACAACTGGAACAATCGATTTCATCACCAATTCTGGTCTCATCACTCCCATTGACGCAACTCCTACTCCACTCTTGGCCGTTCCATATGCAGCTCCCATACCTACAATAAAAAAATTCAATTTCTGATCATCAAATTAAATCTAGATCTAAACAAATTTAGATTTCAATCGAAAAGGCTAGGATTTGTTGACAAACAGGAGAAGACGAGAGCGGCAGCGGCACCCAGAAAGCCAAAAAAAGGAGCAGTTTCGTCGCCATTGAAGACTGCAGTAGACATGATTGCTTTAGCCAAGGAATTTGTTTGGATCTAAGACGCAACAATGGCGTTTCGAGTTATGCGGGAGAGGATAGAGAAAAGTTGCGAAAACAAATCAATAATTTCGTGATATCGGGGATGTTTTTGTATTACAATAGTCTACTGTCTGTACTTGTATTTTTTTTTTTTTTTTTTTTTCTTTTTTTTAATTTTAGATAGATTATTTTTTATTTTTAATTGGATCATTCTCCAACAACAGCCACCAAGTTTCCTCAATTTTAATTAAACAGCCTCGAACTTCATTTTTCCCCAACAACAGCCACCAACTTACAAAATGTGACATCGATACAGCCAACCACCCTAAATTACCGGTTATAACCCATTTCTTACCTTTGACCAACCCCAGTTACCGTTGACTTTCTCTTTACTTAGGTTTTCATTTACTTAACCCAACCTTCATCAACTACAACCTCCATTGAAGCAAGTTCTTCATTCTTTCTCTTTAGGTTTTCATTCTTTTTTGGTGTTCTTTAGACCAAAAAGATTTGCACTTTCCCATTATTTCTTCTTTGGTGCAAACAGACAACATTTTAAACTTGACAAACAAGAATACAAGATGATATTCTTCATTTGAGCGAAAAAAACCCAGACAAATAGCACTTAACACAAGAAACTTAAGATTTCAAGAAATAATAGCATCCATGAGATAAATCAAAGACAGATTCTCATGATTTTAAAAAAAATTGACAACAAGAATGAATAATTGAAGGAACGAATACAATAACAGTAAGTCAGCAATCAAATTTACTCAGAAATAAAAAAACCCAGAAAAACAACATTTCAATTTATATGAAAATCTAAATTAATCAAAAGACCCCCTAAAATTAAAGTGAAATGGGAAATTTAGGGTTCAAATCAATTTGTGAAGAGAAAAATTTGTGAAATTGAGTAGAGAAATGGAGTTACTGATGTGAAATTAGCAGGGGAATTAAACATGAGGAGTAATCAAATCAATTACCCAAATCAATTACCCAATAAAGAATGAAAACCTAAGTAAAGAGAAAGCTTGAAGAACTTACTTTCAATGGAGGATGAAGATTGGGTTTGGGCATTAACTAGAGTTAGAGGGGGTTGTTTTTAAATTTAAGGTCAACGGTTTTTGGGGTTGGTCAAAGGTAAAAAATGAGTTTTTACCCGTTATTTTTTAGATTGGCTGTATCGATGTCACATTTTGTAAGTTGGTGGCTGTTGTTGGGGAAAAACGAAGTTCGAGGCTGTTTAATTGAAATTGAGGAAACTTGATGGCTGTTGTTGGGAAATGATCCTTTTTAATTTGAAGTACAATATAAATTGTATATTTGTGTTAATACGATAAGGTATATTTTTTAATTTATGATTTATGATATGATTATGATCTATATATGATTGTGATAAAACCATGGCATTATGAACACACTAAATATATATATGTTGGCCCGATAGATCTCTTTTAAGAATTTGTGTATTTACTTTTCTTTTGTTTTTGTATTTTTAGTTTTTTCTTTTCATTAGAATTCAGATTGAAGTATAATTTAAAATAATCTTATTTTGTGTCTGTTTAATTTGTTATATGTCCTAATTTGAGATTTGAGATATCCACATGTTTTGCTACATTTTTTTGATGAAAATCTCTCTACTTACATTTTAATTTTCTATTTTGATGTCTAATACACAATTTAAATTTCTTGTCTCTTTATCTCATAATTACTACATCCAAACAAAATTGAAGTTGATATAATGTGTATGTGTATGTGTGTGTATATATATATATATATGTATATATATATATATATGTATATATATATATATATGTATATATATATATATATATGTATATATATATATATATATGTATATATATTACTAAAACAAAACACAGCTGACATCATTATATATATATATAGTATATATATATATATATGTATATATATATATATATGTATATATATATATATATATATATATATATATATATATATATATATATATATATATATATATATATATTACTAAAACAAAACACAGCTGACATCATTATTTAAATTTCATTTTATGTATTAGTAAACTATTATATTTATTAAATGAATATTATTTATTTATTTCAATTATTTATAAAATGTTTTAAATTTTATTTATTAAATGAATATTATTTAGCGTATTGGATATTTTGAGATGGTTAAAACATAATATAAGAGTACTTTTATTAGGATTTGTTTTTTATTTATACTCTTGGTTATTTAAATGCAATGCTTAATTTTAATACGATTTAGGTTCTGACTATCTTTATATAAGTCACTTATATTTTTTTATGAGAAATAATTATCTTTGTCGTTTAAACTAATAAAATAATTTTACATATTTCTATGTATTTATATTTGATTTTAAAGTGTGTTATTAATAGTCTTAATATTTAATATTTCTATATTTTTTGAAGTTAATATTTAATATTTCTATATTTTTTTGAAGTTAATATTTAATATTTCTATAAGTTAATGTAATTGTTATTTTTGTTAGCAAAAATTTGTATGTTATTTTTTATTAAAAAAATTATAATTTCGTATTTTACTCAGGGTATGAATTAACCACTTTCTCTTTTATTTAAAATATAAAAATAAAAGTATAAATATAATTATATATTTGCGCACAATGAAAAATATGATATAATATGTATGTAATGTATACAACTGTTTAGAGTGAAACGAAATATAAATATAATGTACAATTTATTTCTTAAAATTTTAATTTCTTAATTTATACAAATATGTTAGAAAATTGATAAAGCCGTGCATTGCACGAGCACTATCTAGTATATATACATAAAACAAATCTTATAGGACATAACAAGCAGATGGTTGATAAAAGTTTAAATAAGAATTTATACTTATTGGGTTAAAGTTATCATTAGTTAAATTTTAAACTAGAATAAAGTTAAGAAATAATGATAGGAGACACAAAATTGAGAAATATTCAAACTTGAAATTAAAATTTGATAAATGTAAACTGACATAAAATTTAGTTTAGTTTTTAACTTCACTTTTGACTAATTTTCACTAGCTACATCATAATGAAATTTTAATTGAATTTAATCATTTTAATTTACATTTCACATAAAAAATTTCTTAGACAAGGGCGACCATTGCACACCCACCAACTAGTATCTTTAAAAATTATT
Organism: Amaranthus cruentus; assembly: GCA_019425755.1. Taxonomy (NCBI): domain Eukaryota; kingdom Viridiplantae; phylum Streptophyta; class Magnoliopsida; order Caryophyllales; family Amaranthaceae; genus Amaranthus; species Amaranthus cruentus. The sequence goes on from CM033455.1 coordinate 13,641,135, forward strand.
AATTGGTGATACTCTAAAAATATTTGTAACAATTAAAAATTAATGATACTCTATTATTCAATTATCTATTAGCAATAATTTGTCATATATATATTAAGGATCAGATACAATAAAAAGTATATAAAATAAGAAAAATAAGAAGAATTATATATCATTTATTTTAATACCATAAAAAAATCTAAGGTTGATATAGTTAAAAAGACTGTTTATTGGTAGTGTCTGTGTGTCAATATGTTTGTAAGAAGAGTATTTCCAAGACATTTTATTATTTATAACAAATAGTAAAAACTCTTACTTCGTCACAGATTAATTAGCGTTCTATCAAACAATATAAACGGAAGAAAATATTGGTGAAGTGAGGTCATGTGTCGCATTTTGATTTGATTCTATTTTTAGAAAAAAGTAAAACCAAAAATAAAAGATTAACAAAAACAAAATAATAATTAGAAAAAAAAAAACAAAAAAAAAACAAAAAAAAAAAACCACCGGCAGCGGCCCCTTTCTTGAAGGTAATGAATACCCTTATTTTATTACCACCATTTATATCAAATAATGATAAACTCCCTTTATGAAATTGTTGTCTTCTTATACTATTGTACCAAACAACGTATAACTACAATTCTTTCCTTTACCTTTACTCTTCTTTATTACTCCCCTTTCCGCAACCATCCCTAAGTTAAAAGATATGTCAGTACTCGGTACTAGAATGGAGAATACTTCAGATTTTGGACATAAAAATGAAAAATGGAGGTTAAGATGCACAACAACCTTAAGAACATGGTATTATATAGTTACAGATGAAAATCATTGTCATACTAAGTCCATTGATCTTAGCAAGGGGAAAACTAATGCAAGCAATAACTAGTAAGTAGTAACTTCTCGTGAAAATGAGACAGCTTTTAACAAATGAACCGAGAATCGAATAAACCTATCATCTCGACTCCATATTTAAGTAATAATCGCAACTCACAAAGATCATTGTTTTCATCCTTTCAAACCCACTTCGAAAATGTCAAGTGTTATTCCAACCTCAATCTACTTGTATTTCAAACATTCCAGAATAGTAAAAGTGACAACTAAACACACACACACAAAAGAATAACAATACCTCAATCACATCCACAGAATGAATAGTAGTAGTAGTAGTAGTATCTTTTGCTGAAGTCAGACGGATCAGACGTGCAAGAAAAAAGTAGTTTGTTCACCATCGATCCATCTTTAGCTTAATAGTTCCTGTATGAAGAAAGGACATAGAAAAGAGATTAGTCAAGAAGTAACACAAAAAAATATCTGCAAAAAACCAGAAACAACTCAGACAGTGATTCATGAATATCACTGAGCACCAAGTGACAAAAAATCTCCTCACCGGTTCAGACTGAGCATGTCATTGTTACGTCATTCGTTATGTGAATCTGAAGTGTTTGAGATGCGAGATATAGACAGGCATTGGTTTCTTCTGCAAACTTCATGCACATACACGTGAATCCTAACGAAGATGGGCGTATCAAGTTATTCAAGAAAGCATATAGCTAACACTTTTGTTAGCCAAGAATACAAGATAAGTCCGGACACATGAATGAACTACCCGAAGAGAAGAAATATGTATTCTAATTGAAGCAATTCTATGCTGTACAATGTTAAAAGACAAAATTGAGGTTTTTATCTGAATTATCCCTGTGCAAAAGGAAAAAAATAGATTTAAAAACTTGGGGCGCTCTTTTCCCCCGAGAGTACATCAAAAGCAGAAGAAATGAATTTTCTCTAAAACCATGGTTTTTTCAAATGGAATTATTTCCTTTGGCTGATAGATGGAGGTCACAAGATTTGCTTCGCATCATCAGCAGCGGCTCAAGCAACATATTCACAAGTTCATCACAAAAACTTCAATTAGGAAAGAAAAGCGGTGTAAATCCATCCAAATTACAGTCAAGATTCTCCCATCTTTTTCTCCTTTTTATGAACAAAGTGTTATGCGCAACTTGTCTCAGGCAATCGCCAAAAAATGAGCCAAACCAAGGTCCCTGATGTCCACTTTCCAACATATCCCGGTCATCAACATTGTGTAATATGGTTTGGGTGTATTGGCTATTACTGCAGCCCATCAAGACTTCACTACGGGCTTCATTGACATGTGTCTCTCAATCAACTTGTCAACAAAAGCACGAATCTGCAATTCATCAGGCAGAATAGTTTAGAATAGCAATGTAATAGAGCAGCCAATCACATAATGTTGTCAATAATAACATTTCCAAATACTAAACAAGAAATGAAGAAAAACATTTTTTTAATCTTCTATGAGACTATGGGAGTAAGACATGCAGCGACACCTCAGATTTAGCTTTAAAAAGGTTGGATAAACTACAATGTGCATGGGTAGTCACTGGCGGTCTGATGGGCTGGAGTGTTACACATGCATATTCCCATTACTCCCATAGCAACTAGATCAAAAACCAATATTAGCACTTCAATAATAAAATGCAACTAAAAGAAAATCTAACTCACTTTATTCTTGCGCTTAAAATCAAGAAACTCATATACACCCATTGCTTTCTCTGCATCGGTTGTCTGCTCCATGACCTGGCATGTCAACACAAAACAAAATCCTTGTATTTAAATGTCAAATTACATTAAAAAGATTTGTAGGCACCAAAAAGCTTCCCTTTTCAACTTAGAAGGGCAAATTAATATTTAAAGGAGGTTCTTAGTTCAAAAATGTAACGAACCTTAGTTGCGCTCTTTTTCATTATCGACTTATAACCATCTTTATCGATCTTTCTTGATTTGTATAAAGGCATAAGCAATGAAGCTACATAATCCACAACACCTTGTTTAATATTATCAGCTCCTTTGTACTGATTAACAGCCAATTCGTTGTTTACTGTCACCTGTGAAACAGAACTTTCATTCAATAGTCCCTCGGGCTTCCTCATGAGATGTGTCGACATTGTAGTTGAATCTTCCTCATCCCCAATATGTACAGAAGATTGAAATTCATATTCGGCAGCTGCAGCTTGGCACTGCCATCTCTCAATGGCATGATAATCCTTTATCCCATCACTACCTGAAGAGTTTACCCAAGCTTTTGTAAATGCAGCACTGTCACAGGCTGCACTTTCTCCAGAATGCTCTCTCAAGTTTAACTGGCATGCCATATCATTTGAATGGCTCCGTTGTGAAAGGTTGTCAGCAGATATTCTCGAATTGTCAAGATTCGCACATGTAGCAGAGAAGTCAACAGACCAATCTCTAACTCTACAGTTTCTGGAGTCTATTTCTGATAAACAGTCTTGTTTACCCAAAACACCACCAGACCACCTTCTTCTCTCAGATTCATCCATTTGTGCATATTGCTCTCGCCTGGCAAACTTTTGGAATGACGGTACCTTGGGTAACTGCATCGTGCTCATCTTAGCTTCACATGATGCATAGGCCTAGAAATATGCAACAAGTAATTGTCAAATTTCAAATGAGCAATAAGTAATACTCATTAGTACGGGATGCTGAAAGTTCTTGGCTCTGTCATATGGCTATAGGCCATATTCAAGAACCTAGCTTCCCATCAATGGAATGGTAGCCTAAGTTAACTTGTCTTTTTCAGAACAAAAGGCCAAAATGAAGCGGCAAGTGTCAGGATTTGTGTCAGAAAGTTAATGGTCTAACAACGGTACTTGAGGTTAAGTGAAGAGTCCAAGTAGCATCAATTTTAGCGAATACATATATAACCCCACTCAAAGACAATTGATGGATGTTGAACAAATAATAAGCAAATATCAGACTTATAATGATAAATCGATTCAGGCATGAACTCTGACAAGCATCCTAGGAGCTAAAATAGTTATTTAAGCAAAGCTTTTTCTAGTTACAACTTCTATTCCTGGGTCTAACGCGATTAATATAAGCTTTCAAAAACATGTATTACAAGGAAAAAGATAACAAACCTCAGCAGCCGCAGCTGCAGCAGCACGAGCAGCCTCTGCAGCAGCAAGAGCAGCCTTTTCTTCTTTAGACAACTCCACAGGCTCAGTCTCCACAAATTTATTACCTGAAGTAATATTCAAAACTTGTGAACCTGATACTTGAGCATCTGGTTTTGAGCCAGTTGTAGTTTCCAGCTTCACATGCTTTACAGTCTGCTTCTTAGCGTTTGCATTGACCCTTCCAGCTGCATAATGCTGTACATGTATGGGAGGTTTCCTAGAGCCCAAACTTTTAGCTTTTGCTTTTGAAGAGTCCACATTTGACATGTCCCTCAACAACTTCAAGCCACCATTAGTAGCCTTCTCCTTGCGGAAAACCTCGATCCACATGTTAACCAATTGGCTTGCTATGCTGCGTATGTCACGGCTAGTATGAACACAGACTTTCTCTTTGACAGTTTTTCCAATGCCTACATCAAATTTCCAAATAAATTGCACATAAGAAATCTACTTGGACATGCCACAGTTGAATTACAGGTAATACATACTACTGACTACTATAACTTTCAAGTTTTCATCCATGAAGACTTTAATTTGTCAAGAGCAACATAAAGCATATTGAGTTTATTCGTAACTTTCAATACATCGCTATAGGAAAGGGCAATAAAAGATGACTGCAACAGTAAAATTGACTTGTTGAAATATACACATAATCACAAACCAATATATTTGTGGGACACAATCCTTTATAGTTCAATCAGAATAGAAGGTTCAAAAAACTTGGTATACCTGACAGCCTGACAGATACCAAGTCTGTAGAGACCAACACAAGTATATGGACACAGAGACGCAATAACTGAGTTCCGTTCTTTCCCATGGAATCCTGTCAATTAGCAAGAAAACCCTTAAATTATAAAAAAAGGTTCATAAAAACGAATCTTTAAAACTAAGCAACAGAGATCTAGAAAGAAACGAGCAGCTACACCAGTGTTTATCTTCTATTATTTAATTAAAATCCAGAAATGCTTGTACAAAAAAAAAATCTCACCAATATCCACGAGTTGAGTACACTGAGTCCTTCTTTTGTCCCAGCAATAGATTTCAGAGATTCAATAGGAAGAATTAATAACTCTTTAGCCAAACGTAACCGTCCAGCTGCCGTTTTAGCACTATAGAACATATCCTGTAGCAAACTTTCTCTAGCAAAATACTGGGATTTATCTGATGGACTCATATGGCGGATATTTGAGAGATTCATTGCCTCAAGTCTCCTAGAAATGTCTTTAACTTCATTTCTCTGGCTGTTTGATTGTCTCTGGGCAGCTTCAACTGCTTCTGCTTCCGCTGTGTAATCATGACCAGTAGTCAATATATCAATTATACGAACGGCCTCCCGTAGACCACTCATCATTGCACCACCTACTGTATCTGGATGTTCCTTGCAGGTAGCTTCACCAGCAAAAAACAAACAGCTCTCGACTGGTCTACCAATAATGTCGTAGTCCTCCCCAGAAGCACCAACAGCAACATAAGAGTATGCACCATAACTGAAAGGATCTCGTCCCCAGTCCGTCACTACAGATGCAACTGGATCAGGAACAGCAGTGTACCCAAAAAGTTTACGTAGAACACTGAGAGCATGATTTACATGATCAGATGGGCTCAATTCTTGTCCATCTTTAGCTGCTTTACCAACTACTAAGGCTATTAGAACTGGAGCTCCAACTGTTTTCTTAACGTTCCAGAACATAAAGCAGCGACCTCTTAGGTCAGAGGCCTGAGCAGTAGCTCCAAAGTAATCCACAGTATCATCCCAGAAAACCTCCGGGAATTCCATGACCACTTTATTTAGAACACCAAAACCCAACCGTTGAATGGCTGAATGTTTCCACTTTGGTAAAGGTGGAGAGAACTTAATGGAATCCGCTTTTAAGCATCCAAGGGGTACTGTTATCAAAACGGCATCGCCTAAAAACTCATTACCACTGAATGTGGATACTTTAACCTTATGGGGGCATATATCAGATCCAACTGAGGCCGTTGTACCATAAGAAATGTCAGCCACCACCTGGTTCAATTGGATGGAAAGTCCCTGAGCTATAGAATCAACAACAGCACTATAACCTCCTTTAATCATACAATGAGCACCACCAAATCCTCCATACACATCATCCTGATTCCAATGAGGAAGAGATACTTCTTTCAACATTGCTGCACAGCCATACTCCAAGTGAGCAAAATGCCAATCTAAAACTCTCCTCTCAAGAGGGAGTGTTTCATCTCTACCATCATTCTGTTCTGCAGGATGACAACCTTCAACACCCTTTTCCTGATAGAAAGTGCCAGTCAAGGGTTGCGATATTTCAAAATTTCCATTTTCAGTTCCAGAGAGGACTCTACGGCGTCTTTTAAGACCATACTCCAAACCATCTTCTAGAGACATTTTGGTAGCATTTTCCCCGTGCTGTGCAACAACAAGCACCATTTCATCGAGAAGACTATTGAACTCAGCTTCTAATGCTTCATCAACATCAAGAGGGACCTTTTGACCCGTCACTATATCATAAAGTGGACAATCACTGTTTAGTACGGTCAACTCAAGACCTAACTGACCACAAATCAAGGATGAAGGATCTGGCCGTCTTTCACTAGCCACATCAGCCTCAACGCCAGTAATAATGCTCGCCCCAAGATCCACAGGAACAGAAAGCGATGAGCGATCTGTATAAACCCGACCACCTATCCTACTCCTCGCCTCAAGAACAATGACAGAAAAACCTTGCCTTTGCAAATGACGTGCTGCAGTTAAACCTGCAGGACCAGCTCCCACTACTATGATCCTTTTTTGGCTTCCAAAGTTGCATGCATTGGAATCTAAAGGCTCATGCACAGTTGAAAGACAAGGACCTGCAGCATCATTAAAACTCTTCCCAAGCCCATCAGCAGTAGAGTTGTCCAATTCAGGAATAGATGTTTTTACATCAGTCCCTTGCTCATCAACTTCCATTACATCTTGGCCTTCATCAGACTTTTTGCCACAGGACGGATCAAAAACTCTTTCACTAACATCTTTCGCAATTTCTTCAGGGCGGTTTTCATCATCTATTATATCAACACTTTTGACCTGACCAAGGATAAAGGAAACTCCATCTTCTGAATCAGCAACAGAAACTCCAGAACCCCCCTCAAACTTCTTTTCACCAAGCAATTTATAGTTCCCTCTAGAAGTAGATTCAACCTTCTCTTTGTAAGCAGCAATTCCAGCGTTAATATATCCCTGTTCATAGTTTATGTGAAAAAGAAGAGGAAAAGTAACAAGACAGAAAAAAATGAGTTAAACAGTAACGATACAATAATCTAAAGTTCAAAGGCCCATAATGCCACTTACACTTTGGTCAAGAAAGGAATAGATATCCCTCATCAAGGAGGCACGTGGGGGTTCATTATCAGTGGGAGTTGCAGAGATGCCACAATCAGTAAGAGGCAAGACACGAGTGACATCCTTGTTCCAAAGGCTTAAAATCTTATTCCTGCACAACATCAAAGCAGAATACTAATTGAGAAAAACTTCAGATAGAAGATGAATGAGACACAAATACATCTCTATGCGAATCAGGAACTCCTAGTATTTAGATAAGACTCAAATTAAGTATTGGCCGAGCAGAATTTTGCAGCTAAAGTTTATTAACATTAGATACTGAAATTTTTAGAGATTACTTAACAAAGGCACAAAATAACAATATGAAAGATTGATCCCAACAATATACGACGATATTAAAGGAAACAACACAAAACTTGGTAACAATTTTTGGGAAATTATGGTTGATCGATAGAATCTTTAATTGAGGAAAATATTATTTTTTAAGTCTGCCTTGAAACGATATACATGAATAAATAGGACCATGAAACAATTGTTTTGCAATATACTTCGTAAGTTTCTTTTTAAGGTTGCCCATTAGATTAGAAAAATAAATTAGTAGAGATAAAAAGTACTTGGGCAAAAGCCATGTCCATGAGGGCATTGGTGTCATTTGATGGCAAAAAGGTTATAAGAAATGACAATGGTGATTCAAAAGCTCCGCGAAAAAGAAATGGCGTACAGTGTAGTTAACAAATAATGGAGAAAGTCCAAGACAAGAAACACCTAATTCACAACAAAAATCATATATACACAAGATTTGGCAAGCAAACACAAGGATACAGCACCTGATAGATGTTAATCTTCAACATGACCAGTGGGGAGTGGGGTCAACGAACTTCAATTGAATTTAATAACAGCCTAAATATCTACATAACAGTTAAAGTAACTTTATAATGATCCAATTTTGAACAAATAACTAACCTGCATTCCAAGTATTCTTGCAAACCACTTTTGCTTTTCAAGATCTCCTTGAACTTAAACTTCTCCAAAAGACCAACTGCACGAGCTTTTAAACCAACAGACACAGCAGCAGTTCCACTAAACTCGCAATTAAAATCTGCATCTGACAAGGAATCAAATCTCTCTTTTGTCTGAGTGCCAAGGTCTCTGGATACAGGAAGATATGATTCAAGAGAGCTATCCTCACGCATCACGACCTCCCAATCCACATCACCCTCATAAGCCATGTCACCATCTTTGCGCTTCTTGACTCTACGGATAATGCGATCATTTGGCACAGAATTACACTGCTTGTTTGACTCAGGAATGCATCCTGCAACTTCTTGACAAACACCATTCTGATCTGGAGTATTTGATGGGGAGGAGATTCCATTGGCTCTTTCATTGACATCAGTTTCCATTGGAGCATCAGCTCTGTTGTTTTGATCAGCACACAATGGACCAGATAATGAAGTGTCCATACCATGCTGAATACAATCAGTACCGGATCTAAGAATAGCCTCATCATTATTGGCTTCACATAATTCCACCAAGTCTGATCCAAAGGTTGAACAAGGCATATCACTCATCATGTTGTACTCATTTGAAGATGCAAAATTCTTCTCTGATGGAACAATCTGTTGCTGCTGCTGGATCATTTCAACCTTCTTATGTGATTCTAAATCTTTGTGCTCTTCCTTTTTCTTCAAACAAGCAACAAATGGGGAAACTGGAGATGAATGGTCCAACATAGAATTGCAAGTGTCACCATATGCGACATCACTCTGTCTCGTACTTTTCTCAGTAATCAATTTTTCACCACAGGGAGTATCCAAGCCCTGATCTCCTGCTAACTCACAGCAAGAAGGAACGAAACTGATTTGGCCACTACAAGATACCTGATCTAATTTCTGACTATTAATACTTAAGTTTGCATCTGAAAGAGAATTCTCTGGTGTGTGCCCCCTCCTTGACTTTAATCCAGAAGTTGCACGCGATTTCTTGCGCCCACTAGACTGTGCTTTCCTTAAAAGCGAGGAAAGAGAATCTGTCAAAATGTCATGTGAAGGACTAGTAGATAGATCTTTGTTCCCCTCTGGCTGATCGCCTAAAGCATGGTCACTTGGTAACACACTGTCATCTGTCTCAACAGCAACCTTTTGACTCATAGCAGCTGAAGAAGACTTGGACCTTGAACCCTTCTTATGTTTGTTTTCAGGAACCAACAAATGTTCCTGCCTTTTGACCTGGTTTTCAGATGAATTAACATCAAGCATCTCAGCGTCCTCTACTTCAACAATAACACCAAGATTTTTTTCAGCTGATGCAATCTTGGACTTAACTTTTACTTTCCGTTTCTTTTCTAACTTTCGACTGCTATTCGAAACTGAACTCACATCACCTAACCCATTTTCATAATCTTGGACCGACTTAGTTGCCAAATCTTCATCTTTCTGTGATCCTTTAAGGCATCCATCTGGCATTTCGACTAATTTCGACACCAAATCCTTTTTAACTAAGCTCCCAAGACCACCGTCTTTCTTAGGACCCTTTAACTTCTTTCTAAAACTCGCTAATGTATCCTCCATTCCTCCTAATTCCTCCATATTAACCTCCACTATCTCCCCCTTAGCTCCTACTTCCTTACCCCTCTCACCATCTGATCCCAACTTAACCTTCTTAGGGTTCTTCTTGCTTTTTAACTTAAACAATGACCCAATTGGCTCATCATCATCTGAATCTAAATTAATCTCAACAACCCCTTTAAACCTCTTTTTAAGCCCAACCTTTTTGTCTTCACCCTCCATATTCCCCTTTCACAAACCCTAACTTTCAATACCCAAATCTTCTTTTTTGCAACCCTAAAAAATACTTGGATCACAAACATACATCAAAACTCCTACTTTCAATCAAAAGTGGGGAATTCCTAATCTCTATAACCCGATTAAACACTCTCACACCACATCAAACATTCCATTCCCATCAAATTCAACATCAAAATTTAAGCTTAATGAGCAATACCCATAATTCAAATTTCAAAACCCAAATCTCCTTCGCTAATTACAGTAATCTAATGCTTCAAAATACAATTATTATCCCTGTATAGAGCCAATGCACACAAAATACAGCATTTCAAGAACTAGGGTTTTGGGGTTCTTGGAGTTAAAAAACACAAACACGAAAAGACAAGATCAATACATACCTAAAAGAAGGAAAGAATAAACGAAAATTACCCAATTGAAAATCCTCCAATGAAAAGCCTTTCAAGCTTCGAATGGTTAAAGCTTTCCTTCAATACAAAGAACAAAACAAAAACAGCAATGGAAAATACCACCCAGAGTGAATAGTTTTAAAAGAGTAATAATAATTTGATAATTGTATGCAATTTGGGGGAGAATATAACGAATGTGTATGTTGTTCAGTGGGAGGGAAAAAAAGAGACCTTTGTTCTTGGGTTGTTTTGGGCAAGAGAAAGAATTGGAGGAGAGGGAAACTAGAGTCAATGGGAGTGATGGGATTTTCTTAAGGGCCCTAAACTCCAAAAGGGTGGTAGACAAAGACCTTATTTTTGTTAACAACTTCTAACTTTTTGTTCAATGGTATTGTAGTTAGTTTAGCCTAGCCATTGTACCAACCTTTTGGGTGATCTAGCTACATATTATTATTGATTGATGCATTATTAATGTGAGGAAGTCTGGGTAAATCACGGTTATTTGTGAGAGAAGTAAATCACACTACGTGGCCTAATCTTATAGTAGGATTTTGGATAATTTATTTTATCTTTTTCTTATTTTAGTTATTTTATTATTATTTCTTTTGTTTTTATATGGTGATTTACAAATCACGGTGATTGTTTAGGAATTTCTATTATTAATGTAGTGTCATTGTCTAATATGAGAGATCAGGGTCATTAAACGTTACGTGCATTATTAAGGGTATTTTTAATTGTTAATATGTGCAGATCTGAATATAAAATCTTGTTGAAATTGTGTTATATTATTGAGTTTATAGTGAAAACAATCAATGTAATTATCAATGCACAAAGATTGATACAAAGTTAACTTGAAAAACTCTTTTACACCCTTTGAATTACTCTTATGTCTCATTGATATTGTTATATTACACAAATTTATGTGACGACTTTAGAGAGTAAGTGTTGCAATCTTAAAGGTATACCAAAAGTACATATGTAACTACCACACTGTTTTAAAACTTAAAATTATCAGTAATGAGTAAGTTATAGTTGCATAGCATTTATATCACATTTAAGACACTAATTCTCCCTTGTTATTGATGCTTAATGTATGCATTTTAGAGTTTATTTCTTTAATTGCATGTTTTGGGTATTTTGGTGTTTGATTTACTTTGTACTATGGTTGAATATGTATCCGATGGCTTAGAAATGATAAGACGGCGATAAAGGACCCTAAAACCATTCATTCAAATGCTCAAGAGATGTGCCAAGTATAGAAGCAAGATTTAAGGAAGAAAAGAAAAGGATCGAATAGAAACACATCAATTTATTGAACAACGATCTATGTAAAATGTTCATAATTTTTAGCACACTTGTAATTTGAAGTTTTATTATGGATAGAGATTGATTACCTTTTGACTAGTCACATGCCCAATTATGATTTATAACGAGAAAGTTATGACAGTTCAATCTTCAATTGCAACATTTAGTTGTTTGTCAGTTTACATTCTCTAGATTATATTAGCTTCTCTATATTATATTAGCTTAGATTTTGGTTAATTTAAGCACTCAAGAACTTTTCAATATGTGGGTTTATATGGAGCAATCTCCTTGAAGCATTTCTTCAATTTACGTTCATTTCTACCATCATATCATACTATTTAATTAAGAAATTGAAAATTTTCAAATGACAACATTAGAGAGGTTTGTCGTATGAAATGCAACTATCGGTTAGTTCTGTTATGTGGCATGATGGGGAGAATTTTAGTTGACCGTTTTGGAATTAACTGTTGAACGTACAAACTCATTGATTGACTAATATAATTTATCAATTGATAATTATAATTATATTATCTAATACATAATATTTATTCCCTTTCTATTTTTAGTGTTAAATTGTCAAAATTAGATTGATTCTTAATTCTATTCAGGCACGGATTTGAGGGTAGATTTATGGGGTAACCGCCTTGAGCGGACGTGTGATAGGAAGAAAGAAGGCTACTAAAGGTCCCCTAAAAGCAATTATTGTAAAGAAGAAAGGGCCTTGAAAATGTCATCAGTCCTTTAATAAAGGATAACACAGTGATCAAAAAAATAATCAATTCAACATTAATTTTCTACCTCTTCCAAATTTCACTTTTAGAAATGAAAATAATTTGTTTTGCAATGATTTTCTTTTGCATCAATTAAACATAGAAATACTAAAAGAACTTATTAGGGAGTGCAATATTCTTTGTCCTCTATCTGGAAGTAGTAAATTAGTCATAATATTAAAGAATTAAGTTTAAATATAAAAAACTTTTGTTTGAACAAATGAATACTGAAGTTTAGCATTTATATTTAGTAGACAAGGGAGGTGATTTTGGCATTAGTTATGGATGTTGTGGTCCTACTTTACCTTCTTCAATTAAGCTTCAATTCAACCGATTTCTCTTCTTGTTATTACGTAAGTTTCCTTTAAAATTTTATTTTTTGATTATTAGTTAAGCTTCTACTGCCATATGCCCTTGTTTTTTGACAATTTTTTAAGGTTATTTTTGTAGTTTTTCATCTTTAGATCTGTCTTATTCGATTAATTTTAATTTTATTTGTTTTTGCATCTTAATTAATTATCTGATACACCTATTTTTCTATTCTGAAATTGTGATGAAATGATTTAATTTTTTTGTTTTGATTAGTACTTAGTTTGAAATCTTTACTTGTTTAGAATTCCACTTTAGTCGATTTTTTAAATCTGGACATTCTATTTAACACATTGGTGTAGAGTACTGATATAGGAATAAATTACAAATACACTCTATTTTAATGGATCGTTTAGTTTAGGAAAGAAATAGAAAAGAGTGAAGTAAGTGACTGAAGACGTATTTTTATGGTGCGTAGAAGGTGGAGTCCATACTTCAAAAGGAAATATAGCTAAAATTTAAGGACAATCCAAAATGAAAAATATAGCTAGAGTTTTGAGACAAAGCGAGTAGGTATTTTTATGGCGTAGAACGAGTAATCGTAGTGTGTTTAGCATACTCTAAGGTTGCGTTTGGGAACAAGTATTTCATTTGGAAATGTAGATTTCAATTATGAATTCATTAAAGAAGAATTTGAGAATCACAAGCTTAGGGAAGTGATTCTCAAATACTTATTTTAACCATTTTTTAAAACATTAGTGGATTTGACTCAAATCCAAATTTGAAAATCTTTTACTTGTCAAACACTAAATTTGAGTCAAATCCACATTTTCAAATGAAATCAACATTCCCAAACATAGCAGAATTAATCAAACTTGCATTTACAAGAGGCAATAAGTCATGCTTCTAGTATTGAATACTGAAATTTAAAAAAACTACTAAAAAAAACGAGATCAACTTTGATGGGCCCATGCATTTTTAATAATTTGCCTAGCTACCCTAATCTTATTAAGAGTTTTTTCTAACGATGATGAATGATTAGTTGATTGCCTGAACAAAAAGTACAGTTTGATTACATGAAGTAAATTGTTTCCCAAAATACTTTTTATAAGAATTATTTCTTTTTAATAAAAAAATATATTATGATGTCTTTGATTGGGTCAATGTTTGTTTAAAAAACCAACAACTATTCTGGTAGTATTCGTTGGATATTTAGAGTATTGTAAGCCAAATATTCAAAGTTAGGAATAATTACGCAAAGTATTGCATTGTTTCAATTTGTTACTTTAATGAGATGTAATTAAGGGTTATCATATCTTATTGCATTATTTCAATATGTTACTTCAAGGAGATGTAAATGAAGGGATGTGATACTTTGTTGTATTGTTTCAAATGTTTAAATAAAGACATTAAGCCTTATCTGTACACACATTTTTAAGAATTTATATTCATATTTTATGAATTTCTCCTCTATTCTCTACATGTTTATGATCTTACACTCTTGCAAACTCTACTTTCATAATTTTGAAATTACTTCTCATAAAAACACATTTGTTCCTTAATTCACATCTCTAATTTATATAGTGCATATATTGTAGTGTAAATCGTTGTATCTTTATAGTGTATTGTTAAAGTTCAACACAAGCGCCATTGTGGGCGAAATAACACTGTAAAGAAAGCATCTAAATGTGCCCTGGTTTGGTATCAAGTTTTGTAGACTTAATTGTCTAAATGATCTTCAGTATAGTGTTAAGTTTCATAAGTTTTCATATGTATTATTATCATTTCTAGTCATTGTAATAAATTGTTCATATTCAAAAAAATAAATTGTTTTTGATACTTATTATTCTCTTATGTGTTGTAAACATACAACAATCTTATAACGTTATCCTAGAAAGATGACTAGTGTGAAGGAAATGACAACAAACATCATGAAGTTGGAGATAAGTTGATGGATGTAGACTTTGTCGTTAGCAAAAGAAGATGATATTTATCCTCGCAACCTTGAATGTGGTCTATGTCATAAGCACTCCAAGACTGGAGGAATGTGAAGGGGAAACCATGGAGGAAGTTCGCAAACGAGGCAAGTGGGGACAATGATGATTTGGTATGTCGTTGACACATCTTGAGTGATAAGGTTTACTCTTTATTTAATGTTTATCAATTCATTGAATACGCTAAACAACTTTGGGAATTACTAGAGCGTAATATATGGCCGAAGATGAACTAGTTAAAATATTCTTGTTAATTAGTAGTATTAATGACTATAAGATAGTGGATTCAAGGCCAATTATGGATCAATTTCATGAAATTCAACGTATTTATAGTAACTTGAAACAACATGATATAAAAATGGAAGAATTTTTTATAGTTTTAATTATTAAAGAAACTACCATAATCTTGGAAGGATGTTAAAAATAATCTTAAGCATAAAGATGAAGACATAGATCTTAATCAATTGAGTACTCATCTCCAAATTGGAATGAGAATTCGAGCATAAGAAAATGGGGGAAACAAAAATCCAACACTTCTACCTATAACATGTTGGAGAGAGTATATCAATCACGGAATTGTATTTTATGAGGCAGTGTTTTGCAAAGAATTGTATTATATAAGGTAGTGTATTGCAAAGAATTGTATGTGTAGGTCAATGCTAATGTTAACAGTCAACAGACGAAAATCAGTAAAAAGTAGTATTTTGCAAAAAATTGTATTATATAAGGTAGTTTTTTGCAAAATTTTTTATATAAGGTAGTTTTTTTTTTTTTTTAAAAAAAGGTGTATAGATTATGTATTTTCTTATAATTTTTCCAAAAAAGAAAAGTATTATAATCACTTAAATAAACGACACTACGAAGGTTCAACAATGAAAAACACAAAGAAAAATAGAGCAAAAGAACACAAGTGTTTATGAGGTATCTTGGATACCTCCACCTCAAATGTTGTTTAATATATTGAATTCAACGATTACAAGTATAATAAACCCTCCTTTATCTTGAGAACAACCTCTCAAGATCACAAATACTAATGAAATGTTAGAACTTAGAATCACTCTCAAGTTTCTTAGAATACAAAAGCCCTCTCAACAAGTGTGCGTTTGTGGTGGTTCTTTCTCTAAGATTGATACTCCCTTTTATAGATGAAGGTGAGTGTTAATCTTAGAGTCACACATTTAACCATCATAAATCACAATTAACACCCATAATAAACATTCAACAATAAACAAGCAATAAACAAGTAACAAATGCACACATTCAATACTTGTAACACCACAAAAATGCCCATTGGACATTCTGACAGTCCGCTCGAGTGCTCGCTCGGTCGAGCCACCCTTTTGCTTGGTCGAGCGAGCTTTCAGAATACCCTCTGCCTGCTTTCTAATCTTCTGCTCGACCTCCCCTCTCCCGCTCGACCGGCCGAGCGGCCTCTAGTTGGTCGAGCGGGGCTTCTGACACATCAAACTTTGTTGCTTTGATCAAGTAACACCTCATTAAATGTTCTCAACCTTAATTTTACGCAACTCGACACATCTTTATCGTCTTTCTCCAAAATACAAGACACAACATATTCGATTAAGTGTTCAAAGTTAACGTCTAAGTCATGAATTTTGTGACTTGCTTTTAACAACACAACTATAAACTTTTGAGTAACTCCCAACAAGACTTGAATTAGTTGTTTTTTTTGCAAGACAAGACTTGAACTAGTTGATTATTGGTTAATCATATGAGTACTACCCTCGTTTCATTTTACTTGCAACACTTACCAATTTTGAAAGTTTTATATTACTTGCAACATTACTATTTTTGGCTAAATAATCTAATTATTTTATCCTCACTTTATTCATACCCCACTATCACCATCAATCATACATCATCGCATTAATTATTTAATATACCCATAAGTCACGACCACTATTTACTTATAATCCACATATCACCATCAATCATATATCATCCCTACTTTTACCATACTGATTTGACGACCCTTAAAAAACGTGCTAAACCCAATGGTGCAAATAAAATGTAACGGAAGAAGTATTATTTTATTCATATTTTTGTATGGGTTTCTTCTTGAACAACCTTATACATGGCTTCATGTTGCTAGATTATCTATCTCACTTGCAAAGTGTAACTTACAATAGTTTTCTTTGTTTTATTTGCTTATTTATGATGGAAATTTTTAGGTTAATTGTTGGTATGCTGGTTGAAGAATTTGCTTAATTATTTTGGGGGAAAGGAATCAAAGTGTAGAGAACACAATAGAAAAGAAACTTAGAGAAGAATTTTAAGTATTGATTAAACATTCTAGTGGTAGCACAGAAGAATGAGCCAAAAAAGACCTCCCCCCGATCCGATTGCGGTGCTAAGAGGCCATCGCGCATCTGTTATGGATGTTTGCTTCCATTGGTGTAAACCCTTATTGTTTTCTGGGTATAATTTTATTCCTTGAGTTTTCATTATTGTAGAAGTATTTGTTGTTATTGGAACGTAATATGCAAGTTTTAGTTACTATGGCTTGTGGGTGATTTACAGTTCAACGGATGGGGAATTACGGATATGGGACACGGCACAACATCGAACATTATCATCTGCATGGTATTTAATTTAGTTTTTTTTGGGTTTTGATTGATTGTGTAGAAAGTGAAATGGGTGCTTTGTCAAATTTTTCTCTGTTGCAGGATTCATAGTGCAGCTCATGGGATTATGTCTGTTGCATCTGATCCTTCAATTGGAGATGACAAAGTTCTTAGGTTAAATTACTCGTTCGCTATGTCTGTAATTGAGGTTTATTTTTTGATTCTATAGCTGATTTCTTTCTTTACTTGTTGTAGCCAGGGTAGGGATGGAACTATAAAGTTGTGGGATATTGGAAATGGAGGACTTTCCAGGTATTTTTTTGCCCTGGCATAGATGCTTTGTATCTGATGTCTGGATTTTACGGTCAAGATGTGAGACAAAATCGTCGAGAGAACCTATTTAAGTGCTATTGTAGTTGTTGTAACTTTCAAGAGTGTTTTGAAGATTGCTTTTCGATATTCCCTGCTATTTGATGCTGTTGTAACTTTGGCAGGACACCCTGGGTTATTATCACCACAAACTCTTACCACTTTTGCAAATTGTCATTGTTGAAGAAACCCATGACCCCGGTGAATCATGATGAAGCATGCATCCAGGAGCAACATGTTGGTTGTAGTGGAGATGAGATGGCAAACTCATTGCCTGGATCTATGCCTGAACATCAGTCAAAATTTTTAGGTGAGACTAGTAGTCTGTCTTCATGTCATTTTAGAAATTTGAACTTGGTTTTTTTCCCGCGAAACAAAACATCTTTTTCCATGCTGTAATAGATGTTTCTCAATAATTGATTAAATACTGCTGCTTCTATGCATTTAGACTATGGAGGTAGTGCTACTTAATGAATTTGTAGAAATGTTTGTTAGATGGTTGCAAGAGGATTTAGGCTTTGTTTGACTTGTAGGTAAAATTCAGTGAGGAAGTGAGTTGTCACCTTTGTGTTTATATCCTATGTCTTTCAGTATTAAGTGACTGGGTCCAGGACCTACTGATTTCCGTAAAGGTTGATCCGGGAACAAGGCATTATGTTTTTAGACTAGTTTGAATACTCACTTTACTCTCTTAATTATTCGAAAATGTCCCCAAAATCGAAATCTAAGTTCTACAGCTAGACACACTCCAATCCATAGTGTCATTGGGTTGGTGTGCTTGCTTGTCTCATGCCCTAGCTGAACACTGTAATTTTAGGGGTGTTTGACGCTTAGGAAGTATCCTAGAATTTCTTTACGCGGGGATTGTCAATGTAGTGATATAAGGTTAAGAATATATGTTGTAGTTGGAATTTGCATGCTTATGCTTATTTTTCTAGATTTCTTTACATTTTTTATCCAGTGATCAAATTAGTTTTGGATGTCATGTACCAAGTAAGCAATTCCTCTGGTTCTTGAGGAGGGCTCAAAACCTATTTAGATTTCACAGCAGGTTCTTTTTTTGTTGATTATCCAATAAGTTTGATAGTATTGCTCCATTAATAGTTGACCTCCTTAATTCTGTATGATATGGAACTTCCGTGTGCATTTTTGTCTATGATCTGCCATAAAGCTAGGAGAACATATTGAGGAGAGAGGGACTATCAAATCATTTTGTAGTCATTCGGGTTTCTGACCATGAATCCTCTGTCTGCTTCTGGTGGAAACTAAGAAATTTTGTCATTTATAAATCATGGGCAAAGATGGAATTTTGTTGCAAAACTTGTCAATTATAAAACATTGTCCTATCGTAACATTGATATGATATGAGGTATTTAAGCAGACCAATAATTACCATTAGTTAATTTGCCATCCTAACACCCACATGCCTGTAAAACCACGTATCAATAATATTGATTCATTGTCCAGATACGTATCAATTGCTTTGCATTTTTGTGTAAATTTTATCAATTACTAGCTTTTTAAAAATTCATTTCCATAATTTTCAAAACTTGATGCATGTCGTTAGCTGATGATCAAAGTTAGCAAGTTTAAACCTCCAAAGGCAAGGATGATCTATCATTTTTAAATGTTATTAGTGCTGTGCTTTTCCACCAGATTGGTCTTTGTATGATTGTATCCCTCTCCCCTCTTGTGAGGATGTCTTGGCTATGAATGTATGCTTGGTAATTGATTGTAACTCAAAGTATTTTCTGATTTTGACAATTGTAGTAAATTAGTTAATGTATATCTTTCTCAATCTTCTTCTGGATAAATGCTAAGCAGGACTAACATTTTTTTAAAAAATTTATTAAGATAATGTGCAGATTGAAGGGCCAAATTACGTGGCAGTTGCGGGAGAACAACCCTCTCAGGTTGATGATTACTTGGTTTCGAAGAACTTCTTTCATCCTGTTAAATGAATTGTACTATTTATAATACTACACTATGCTATTAATATGAAAAGGTTGAGATTTGGGATCTCAAAACTGCAGAGAGGTGTGCAAGACTTCCACAAACTTCTTCAAGTGGACTTGTGAGTGATTCCAAAAGTGCTAGAGGTATGTTGGCTACTTTTACAACATTTAAACTTATTGTTTTACAAAATACTCTTTCTAGTTTAGACTTATATGTAGTCAATTGTGGGAAACTTGAACTTGGTTCGTATTTTAATGGATTGCTTAAGAGCATAAACTTCAGTATTCTGGAGCGGGTTACACAAATCCAACCTTGTGCCTTTCCGCTTTCATTTCCGAGTGTCAAAATACAATAATCCCCCACAAATCTCATATTCCATAATGCCAAGGGGTTGTACATTAATTTGTTGATATTTTAGTAACGCACCTTTAATAACAACCTAAATATTTTATGCAAAGTGAACCAGTGTCGGTTACAAAAACTAAAAATCTTTTTTCCTTGAGTAGTAAAATATTTAGGAAACTCAAACCATTGTATCTCACGGAGTGGATCAATGATCTACGACATGGAACTTTCATTTCGGATCGTGGGCCAAACGCGTTCCAAGTCTCAGTTTGCCGGGTTCTGGTTCGTTGGGCTGTGTTCCTTCTTTATTCGACTTCTACACAAGAAATTATGAATCTGCAATTAAATGATTTTTTACCGGCATCAAGAGACAATGGGAGGAAAAATTAAGTCCTCGAGTATTGTTTGACTTTAGAGAAATAATTAAATGCGTGATGCTAACAGTTGCCTTGCCAGGTGTATTTGCAATAAGGATAAAGT
Organism: Amaranthus cruentus; assembly: GCA_019425755.1. Taxonomy (NCBI): domain Eukaryota; kingdom Viridiplantae; phylum Streptophyta; class Magnoliopsida; order Caryophyllales; family Amaranthaceae; genus Amaranthus; species Amaranthus cruentus. The sequence continues at coordinate 13,661,734 of CM033455.1, forward strand.
TGTTTAATGTTAGTGTTTGAAGTTTGTATCGCATTTAGGTTTTGAGTTTGAATCCTGACTTAGTTGGATGTTGATCTTTGAATATTGGGTTGAGTATCTACGTAGTACTTGCATATTACCAGCAAAACGAATCATTGGTTCTCCTTTTCTTTGATTTTACATTTACTAGTTAAATTTTCCTTTTATTTTTCTTTCTTTTTTTTTTCATTTTTTCACTTGCTTTTTCCAGTCTTATAGCTTCTTTTTTTTTATTTTTTATTTTTCTTATTCTTGGTTTTTTTTCCCCTTCTCTTTAATAACTATGTGATAATACAAATAGACAAAATATTTTAGAATGTGGTTTTTGGAACTCATTTATGTCATTTTGCGTTATATACTTATATTAGTAGCTTAGCACAATGATAATGAATGTTCTAGATCTTTTATGCATTTATATGCTTTAGGGTTTTTTGTAAGCTTTTGAGTAAAAAAGTGTACCACGCGTACAAAAAGTTCACACTTTCACCTTACACCTTGCGCGTAGGCTTCGTTATCCTTGTGCACATCTTTGCGTCTTGTGCCTTTTAAATTTAAGCTTTATATGAAACAATTGTATCTGGTAGAGCTTAAGTTCGTGGCCTATAAGATAGCATATAGTACACTACAAATGTATTGAACTTGGCACTTTGATGTTGCTTGAAATCTTGGAATAGCTAATATGAAATTCTAACCTACAATATAGTACACTAGAAATGCTAAAGCCAAATTCTGGTCTATTTGCTTTATGGGAAAATGCACATCATTTGAATTCTAATGATATTTGTAACGACCGCATTAAAAATTTAGAACTGCTGATGTTTCGTTGCGACTGGTATGTGATATGTATTTTATATATTGCGCTACGTAATCCTCATCAACGTATTAACTTGTTGGAGAAGCTTAATAAAAATGATATATTTTTTGGTCTGTAGTCTATGTTTTTCAGAAATGTTAGCAAATGGAAACTAGCGATATGCTCCGGCTAATAAACATAATGAGAGACATTCTTATCAGTTCCCACAAGTTTTTTTTAGCATTATCAACAATCTTTTAGGACTAAGGCTTTGACATTGTTGTAGCATCAACAACAACAGTTAAATTTATAGCTTTTGTTTTTCTTTTTGTGTTCAATTTAGGTTTCTCGGATTAACATCATGATGTAATTGAGTGTTTTGTGATGTAATTGAGTGTTATGTGCAGGAATGTGCATGGCCTTACAAGCTTTTATTACTCCAATGTGCCAAGGATCTCTTCACATCTTGGCCGGGTAGGCTCAACAATTTTGTATAGTTTTTCCTGAACTATTTCGTTTTTGTATTTTATCAATTGTGATTGTTTCTTACGTCGATATTGATCTTGAAATTATAGGGAAATAGTAGGTCATTACTTGTAAATACCATAACTTGAAAATATTGACACGAAACTAAAAAATTTACCAAATTTTAGATTAATCTCGGTCTCAAAAATGACACGATTGATGTATATGTATACTCCTTCCCAAAATTTCTCGCTTGAGAGCTAAGAAGAGCTCCTACTTGTTTGAACTAAGACCTACCTCTTTTTCACCGAAAAAGCAACCGATCCAGGCTTCCAACAAACAATTCAAAAGATGAAGTATCGTTATTAACATTGTGATTACGATGTAGTCGTTATTAACATTGTAGTCGTTATTAACACGATTCTAATTAGAATAGATTTTTGAGAGGTAAGATATAACACGATTTTACAATCCTACGATCCAACGATTTTATCTAGAAAATTTAGTCTCAATTATCTATTTCACATACTCACGTACACATATGATTGGAATATTCCATAATCACTATTTTTGGAAAAATAGAGTTTTAAGCTAATTACTAAAAGATTTTCATTTTATTCTTGAAAATGAAGTGTCGTCTCCAATCTTTTGGGATTAAAGCCCTCGCATTGTTGTTGTTGTCGTCATGAAAACGAAGTCAAAGGAATTTTAATTTACAGATTTGAAATTTTGAAGCGAAATAAGTATGATTGGATACTAAATATATTAGCTAAAATTAGGTTTATTTGTAAGATCATACAATCCTACGATTCGGTCATCTTACCCTCTGAATGATTCAAGTAGGATCTCGGATCATGACAACTTTGCTCGTAATACCCTTCTAGTCAATGTATCACTGACTGCAAGTAATTGGGTTTCACTATTGGTTCTTAAATTATTAAATTATTTGATCTACTATCATATAATTTAAATCTTATAAACCAAATTTATATGAATTGTACTAATATCTTGAAACTTGATAGTTATGAGGATGGGACTATGGTGTGGTGGGATATGAGAAATACTGCAACACCCATGACTTCTGTGAAGTACCATTCGGAACCAGGTTTTTCTTCTTTTTTCCTGAAAGTAGACATGGGGTTTTTGAGTTACCCTGTATTTGTGATTGTATCCAGTTCTTGCGTGCAGTTCTAAGTTTGGCAGTTGATCAATCATGCCATGGAGGTCTTTCCTGTGCTGCAGATGACAAGATCTTTTTGTTCAGTATAGATCATGATATGGTAATATTTTATATTATATGCACAGTTTCGGTTCTTTTAAAGCTTACCATCATAGAGACCAATATTGACTCTGCAAGTGGCATGATTCAGAACGAGTGTTGTCGTAACATTTTTGTTGCCTGCGATAAATATCTTGGAGCTTACCACACATGTTTAGGCCTCCACACTAGGATGTAGTGATTTAGCTTCACGGGATAGATGAACTAGCCTTGCTTTCAGAACCATAGAACAACAATCGTTATCTAGTAATGCTCGAAATTACTAATGAACATAATAGAGGGATAATTTTGCTTTCAAGATAATTTCCTCCAATACTGTTAATGTGCTTCTGAATGGTACCCAATCTATCTTGAGAATTAGTTTACTGATGTATGTGACAATGTTCTTGCAATACTTGGGTTGCCATATTTTCTTGGAACTAAGATTTAGAATTTAGATGTTATTCGTTACTTTTCCCAGGGAACTTGTGTGGTCAGGAAAGAAATTAGCTTGGAACGGCCTGGAATAGCAAGCTCTGCAATCCGCGCAGATGGTAAAATAGCGGCTACTGCTGGTTGGGACCGAAGGTTTGTTGTGCACTCAATTCCTCACTTTTGGCTACTCTGTTCTTATTTCCCATTTTTGTTGTTCATGCCTTTTATTTTCCCCGTGGTTATATTTGTTTGTTATTTTAGATTCCTATAACATTGACAATTTAATTAGGTCACTGTGGTAGTGCGCTTCTGTTTTTGTGTCAAATTTGGTGTACCTTGTGAGGCGCTTTCTGGACAGTTTCTGTCACACAATTGACTAGACTATCTTTTATATTCGTCCTTGTCGGTAGTTTTGTAGTAACCCATATTGTTGGATTAAGACTTTTACATTCCTGTGTGGTGGGCTTTTGTGGTAGTCTTCTTGGATTCTCATGCTTCAATCAAACGTTTCTATGCACAACTCACCATTTCTTGCTCGCTGCGTTTCATTAGCAGACGTAGACTTTGTAAATAAGTAGACTTGTCATCTCATCCAAATAACGGAACAAACCTCTTGGAGATGATGCAATATCTTGGATATGATATTTTTCATGCATAGATCTAAATCTTCTTCCAGTCTTTTCCGACTATGAAGTGCACACAATTAACTAGTGTTACATTGTTATCGAATTTGCTTTTTACATTTGCAATTCGCACAAGATGGGTCAATATCAAACCAAAAAATGGCCATAAATCCGTTCGTCTTTTGCTAAGGTTTGCCGAATCTGGTAACACTACAGTTAATCATTCCGAAGGATAACGGTTTTTAATCATGCATTATACTAAAAACTAGGGAAATTCCAAGTGTCACAACTAAATAGAGTTTGTCAAATTGAACTCATTTATGGGATGAAGCGAATTGACATTGCATTTGATCTTGATCAATTTCTCTAGCATTAAAGTATCTTTAACTAGCATTTATTTTATAGTTAAACTGAGTAAATTAGAGAATATAATGTACTACATAATATATTATTGACAATTTCTAAATTACAGAGTTAGGTTATACATATAGCTATCAAAATTGAGTATTTCTTTTTTCTACTGCTTATTTTCTCTGGCTTTATATTTTAATATCATATGTTTGTGTATGTTAATGCTAAAAAGTGGTGCATTGCACGAGTTTCTACACTAGTATCTTATAATTTTCTGAAATGACCCCCTCCCAAACATAATGGTCTAGACCTACACGAAGACAGATTTGGTACCAATAGGTGCAAGCTAATTTAGGGAAGTCAGGATGTAATGTATGGAATCTTTTTCTCCTAATGTTCTTGTGTGCTTTGTCAATATGCTTGTGTCATGTGGAATTATCGCGATTCAAATTCTCTTTGTCCTTGCTATGCGTTATAGGCATTGCCATTTCTGCCTATGCTTGACCAAGATTGTGCAACTGTCGGTTCGATAGTTTGTTCTGATGTTAGATGGTCAAGAGTTGGATCAATGGAATATAGCGCGTTAAAAATAACTGTCTGACATTGTTATTTACTTGGGAACTTAACTTATGTTGGAGGAGGTAAGAGTTAAGAGTTGATGGAAATGGTTAACTTGAGATTAAGGTTGGCCAGGTACATCCAAACTTGAGCTAAAGGTTGGTTAACTTGCGCTCAATGCTCCGACATTCCATGCTCTGGTTGGCATTATAGTTAACTTGACCGTAATCTAATGCTGATGTTACAGTACATTCAACCTGACGTTATAGTCAACTTGAGATTAAGGTTGGCCAGGTACATCCAACCTCGCTTTACCTCGCCTAGGTAGGTGCCACTCCAGTGGCAATGAAGTAATTTAATGCTGATGTTACAGTACAAATCATGCTCCTTTGTTTTAGTCTTTCATACTTGACCCAGCTCTTGAGCAGAGAACTCAAACAAATTGACTTGAGCAAGCTCAGATTTGAGTCAAGCTCTCTTTAGTTGAGGTTTGCCCAATTCTAGCTCTGAGTAGTTTGTGAGTAGGTTCAGATCATTATCCCTGCTCCCCCAAATTTAAATCAACTACGATTGCTTTCATTACAACTGTATATCACAGATTATATTATTTTTCATTTGTATTTCTTTGAAGTATATCAAGGCGATTGTTAAGCTACATTTGATTATATAAGTCTTCATTCGTATTTCTTCACTGTATGTTAAGGAGGTTGTTTAGCTACATTTGACCCAGTTTGTTTGATGGCAGAGTCAGGGTTTACAATTATCGTAAAGGCAATGCTTTGGCAATACTGAAATATCACAGTGCACTGGTATGCTATGCTTCTTTTGTTTCATGTCAGTGTGCACAAATAGCCTTTGAAACTGGTATTTTAACTTACAAAACCTGCATATACTCATCATGTACCCTCCCATAGATGTAGGGAGCATGTCCATAGAAAGCCTTGTTTTAAAATGTTCACTATGGCAACAGGGTTGCCTTTTCACGTTGAAAACAAAAGTCCGTCAACTATTACTATTAGGATGTTTTGACAAGATAAACCCGCAAAATCTACTTCAAGATGATTGTCGGGAGTCTGTAGTACGAATTAGAAATGGGCATCACAGTAATTTATGAAGTATATTGGATGGTGATTACGGCCCGTTTGGTAATTGGTATTAAATTGTGAGAATGAAAATGATTTGTAGTGTAAATTTTCATGATATTTATCTTCTCATTCCGATGGTAATGAAAGTTTGATCATAAATTTTTTTTTCCTTTGTTATTTTTCACTACCAATTAATACCACATGTTCAAATGGTAATGTATTAAATTGAATGTTGTGAGGCAAATAAAATTATTGAAGGAGTATAACCACGACCATCAAAATTGTCAAAAGATATTTCTACAAAAATTACACTAACTTCTTATTACCATTCCCATCATTTAGTATCGGTTACCAAACGGGCCGTTAGGGTTTCATTCAAGTTTCATGCACAAAACGTGTCCGTATGTGATACCCTTGTTATAGCGTGTAGTATATACTGCTAAGGTAAATTGAATCGAAAAAACACTTCCGGCCGGTAATAAACGGTGGTAATGAGAATGAAAAACTAGTGTAATTTTGGTTGAAAAATATCTTGTCTATTTTATGGACATGCTTGTCCAACTCCAATTATCTCATTTTCTTCCTAAAATTCGTTTTAATGTATTACCATTGAGAGATGTGGTATTAGGTGGTAATGAAAATTTGTAAACAAAAATACCTTTTTGTGATCAAGTTTCATTACCAAGGGAATGATATGGACTTTTGATGAAATTTTACACTATAAATTATTCTTATTACCACCATTTAATACCACTAACCAAACGAGCCGTTTAAAGAATGAAATTAGAAGGTATATATCTCATTATGAGCTATATAATTACCCATAACTAAATGGTTGTTTGGATCAGGTGCGTTAGCAAGTAGCGAAGTAAATGTAATTGTGCGATTCTGGTTAAGTTGATTCATGGTTTTGTTTGATCTACTTTGTTTTATGTGACCTAAAATGATGAAACTATTATTATTATTTTGATGCAGTGCAACGCGGTGTCGTTCTCCAGAGACTGTAAGCTCCTTGCGTCTTCTTCAGAAGATACGACTGTTGCTCTATGGGAGCTGTATCCACCTCCAAACACGACTACAGAGGTGCAATAGATGCTTTATATTCAAATTATATTCACAAAATTCTAATTTGTGGCATAGCAATTAGCAAACATATTAATGTTCTTAAAACTTTTAGTTATATATATTTAGAGTATTTGTTATTCCCTGATGCTTGAATTTACCAAATTCTTGATGCCTCTTTGAGCATTCTCGATCTCTACACTTTCTCTTTCATCCACATTATCGTTTTGTGTGGCAGTTTTTGTTATTCCATTCATGAGAAAAAAAATTTTCCTCACCACTTTTTTTCACTTTATATTTTATCCCATTTTATTTTCTCTCTCCTCCTTATTTTCTATGTTCTTAATCAAAAAATAATATTGAATTGTGTCAAAAAAGAAAAAAGGGTGTCTATTTATAGAGAATCTTTTTTTTTTTATGAATTTTAGCATATATGTATTTTTCTAAAAAAATTTTAATAAGTCATAAATTATGGTTTAAAAATATTGTTCTAAAAGATATTATGATAATTATGGGGGGGCCCATTGTGATGAAACCCTCTAAATTCCCACTCGAGATTTTTTTCACAAACATTTGAGAATTTTTTAGAGGATATTTACCTTGGGATGCATTTCTACCCAATTTTTTTCACTCAAATAGAAAATCCTCACCGTTGGGGTTGTTATACCGATTGCCTATTTACTACTCTTTCTGTCTCTTTTATTTTGTGTCTATTGTAAAATGAGTGAAATTTATTAGAAAGAAAAATTAAGTTAGAAAATAAGACAAAAAACAAATGAAGAATATAAGTTTGGGGATTAAATTAAAAGAATGAGTGAAATCATTGCAAAACAAAGGGCAAAATTAAAATAGATGCAAAACAAAAGGAACTCAAAGTATATGACAAGTAAAATCCTTTCGTCAAAAGTTAATTGAAATAATTTCCTCGGTATAAGTAATTTTAAAAAAGAATTTATTTTTCTTTAAATTACAACGAAGTTTTGCTCCCGGTAAGAACTAGCTACTAATTACTTAATTTTAGCTTAAGAATTCAGGGATGAACAAGGAAAAAATTATTGTATATAAAAAAAAAAACAGCAAAAACTGAAAGGAGAATGAAATGAGTAATTTTATCTTCCTTCCATTGAATACCCACAAATTATTTCTCATACTCTCACCTTAAATTTGAATTTGTTACAATCCCAAAAAGTTATAGTTGTTAGTCAAACATATTAAATAAAGTTATAAAAACTTAGTAGGTTACAAAAACATATGACAAGTTCACACCTTTGCTTAACATACACCAAATGCAAACTTGATTATGGGGAATCACCATATATCGAACATAGTAACAAGAAGATTTTGTTTGAACTTGATATTAATTCTAGGTGAGAATGTATACCGGAAATATGTTCTGAGATACAAAGAATTACACTAAATTCCGAGCAAACAAAAATTAGAATGATGTAAGAGAAACTTAAATGGAAGAATATAAAGAAAATTACAACAAGGATTGTAAGTTCTCGATGTATAGTGCTAAAGAAAAAAAGTAATCGGAAATTGCATCTGATGAATAACCACACAAACCTTCTATATTTATAGAATAACTCACAACATTTCACGAAGCAACGTATTACTTCATGAAACACGAGATTGATTCACGAACTAATGTCGTCTTTCAATTAATTAAACTTTTTCGATGAGCATTATATACTCTAAATTACAACAATAGTAGTCCAGAACTGTACCAAACTTCAGTCTTGAACCAGTGAAATTTGAAAATGTAAAGAACGATGATGAATATTATGATGGTGATGATGAAGATAGAGCAACTTCATGCGTCATACTTTATTTTTTCTTTTTAGTTATAGGGTAGACTGAGAGAAGGAGAGACATGTAAGATTTGATCTCAGGATCTTGCCTGAGAAAGATGATATTTACTTCCTACAAGATTCAATTCTCAACTTCATGCGCCATTCTTGATGTATGTTGATGACGTAAATGGTGTTCGAACAGTGGAATACTTTGCATAATTTGTAACAATTTTAGTATGTTTCTCTCGATCGAGCTACTTGTTATATTCAATCATGTCAAAAACTCTTAAATGAGCTTTACATCAAATAACAACACACTTTTAAATGAGCTTTACTTCAAATAACAACGCACCTTTTTTAGCTTCACCCATCAATCCGTGAAACTATATTATTATTTGTGCCAACAATTTGAATTTCAAGGATATCATGAAATCCTAAAATAGTGGGGACAAAAACTGTTTATTTCTCATTTTGGCAAAAATTGCAAACGATATCCACCCAATTCTGGGATTAACGATGGAGACGAATATGTTAGTAGGATCCTTCACATTCAAATATGAAATCGACTCTAATTAGAATTTTTCACCGACCAACAACAACGATAAAGATGATACGTAAATAAAATTGCGTTGGGTTTATTTTCTTCAGTATACGTGGAGAACTTAGAAGGTGTTCTCTTCAACTTATTTTTTTGACTTATTACTTTTTGGAATCGGATTAGGCCGAGGATCGGATCGGATCGTAACTATTGATCGATCGAAGTTTGTCGCGATCGACTCATCGGAAAGTTTCGTCGACGTACCAGTCGAGGCACGGATCAAACCCATCGTACCGATGCATTTCCATCAGATCAGTCGGCATAATTTATTATTATTATTATTACTATTATTATTATTATTATTATTATTATTATTATTGGATATGTTATTATATAATAATATTTATTATTATTGATTATTATTATTATATATTGTTATTATTATTATTATTTATTATTATTATTATTATTATTATTATTATTATTATTATTATTATTATTATTCAACGAAAATTGAATCCAACTAAATATAGCCAACGATATTTGGGCATCAATCCAAAGAAGCGAAACATCGTAGTTTTGATGTTTAATTTGTAGAATATAATGACGATATTATTATTAGATGGAGAAACTATGTGTATGTAATATAATAATAATAATAATAATAATAATAATAATAATAATAATAAAAAATAATAATAATAATAATAATAATAATAATAATAATAATAATAATAATAATAATAATAATAAAATAATAAAAAATAAAAAATAATTAATAATAATAATAATAATGATGAAAATAATAATAATAATAGTAAAAATAAATAATAATAATAATAATAATAATGATAAAATAATAATAATAATAAAAATAATAATAATAATAATAATAATAATAATAATAAATAATAATAATAATCAATACCTTAACTACTATTATTAATAACAACGTCTTAAGAAATTATCTTACTAAGCCTCTTATTTTTAATTTCTAGTTAATGTGTTAATTTCAAGTTAACTTATATTTTATTTTAATGTTAATGTATCATTTAAAGAACGTCTTAAGAAATTATAATTGTTTATTTTTTAAAAATATATTAATTATGCATTGTAATTTTGTACAATATTTAAAGAAATAATACATTAATTCATTTATCATATTTTGGTACTAATATGTTTACAGATTCTGGTAAATATATACAAAATAAAAAAATAAGGATTTTTTTTGATTTTTTTGAATGTAACAAAAAATATACATGTTATAAAGTAAGGACATTTTAAAAATTTTGTTATAGTTATTTTCTTAACATGTTACTTTTCAATTATGTTTTAACCCCAGATTTTCTATGAAATCAAGGGTGTAGAGTCTTGCTTCCCTTCCCCTTTTTTAAAAACCTTTTTTTCCCCCCCCTCTCTCTCTCCTCTCCTATATATATATATATTTTTATATATATAATATAATATATATATATATATATATATAATATATATATATATATAATGTAAATTAATATAAATTATTATATTATATTAATTTTTAAAAAAAATGTTGTTAAAAAAATGTTTTTAAAAGGGGATATATATTATATAATTATATATATTTAAAAAAATATATATATATATATATATATATATATATATATTTTATAAAATTTTTTTTTTTTAAATTTTTTATATTTTTTTTTTTAAAGGGGGGAATATAAATAAAAAAAAAAAAAAAAAAAAGGGTTTTTAATATATTTAAAATTTTTATAAAAAATTTTTTAAAAATTTTTAAAAAATTTTAAAAATTCATTATTAAAAATATTTGGGGGGGGAAATTTTGGGGGGCGGAAAAAATTCCCCGGGGGGCGGGGCTAAGGGGCCCTTCGGCGGGGTTTCCCCGGGGGGGCGGCGCTACAAAGGCCAAAATTTTTTTTTTTTTTAAAATTTTTTTTATTTTTTTTTTTGGGTTAATTTTTTTTTATATATATATATAATATATAATATATTTTAATATAATAAAAATAAATTTTTTAAACAAAATAATAAATAATAAATATAAGAAAAATTTTTATTTTAAAATTTTTTTTAAAAATTTTTTTTAAAAACATAATTTTTGTTCCCCTAAACCAATTCTATTTTTTGTTTAAATTTTTAAAATTTTAAAAATTTTTTTAAAAATTTTTTAAAAAATAAAATTTTTTTTTTTTTGTTTTTAAAAAAATTTTTTTTTTTATTAAATAAAAAAAAAAAAAAAATTTTTATAAAAAATTTTTTTTAAAAAAAAAGGGGGGGGGTTTTTTTTTTTTTGGGGGAAAAAAAAAAAAAAAATTTTTTTAAAAAGGGTAAAAATTTTTTTTTAAATTTTTTTTTTTTTTTTTTTTTTTTTTTTATTTTTAAATTTTTAATTAAAAAATGGATCATATGAACCACCCCTTTGGAAACATCCTTTATATGGAAATTCATTTTATCATCATCATCTCATCTTCATCATCATCATCATCATCATCATTCATCTTCATCATCATCATCATCATCATCATCATCATCATCATCATCATCATCTTCATCATCATCATCATCATCATCATCATCATCATCATCAACATAATCATAATCATCATCAACTTCATAATCATCATCATTATCATCATCATCTTCATCTTCATCATCATCATCGTCATCATTATCATCATCTTCATCTTCATCTTCATCATCATCATCGTCATCATCTTCATAATCATCATCATCATCATCATCATCATCTTCATCATCATCCTCATCAACATCTTCATCATCTTCATCATCATGTTCATAATCATCATCATCATCTTCATCATCTTAATCGTCATCATCAACATCATCATCATCAATACACATCATATATTCATAATCATCATATAATAAAATATCATCATCTTCACATCTTCATCGCATTATTCATTTTACAAAATATTATTTTCATCATCCTTTATCATCATCATCATCATCATCATCATCTTCATCATCATCTCTCAATATCATCTCTCATCAAACATCATCATCTTTCAAAGAACATCAACACGATCTTCATCATCTTTTCTCATCAAATTTTCATCATCACCTATTACTTCAACATCATCACTTTCACAATATCTCACATCATCATATTGTCATCATCATATCTTCATTTTATCAAAATTTTACATTTTCAATACTTCATCATCATTTTAAAAATATTGTCATTAAAAACACATTCATTTAAAAACATTATTCCAATAATATTTACTTACAAATATTTCACGGTCATTCCGCATTGTCAGCCACCAATATCACTTATCCATTATCTCATCATTTACAAATATTGGGCCGTCATAGTCCACATTAACTCAATTTTTTCATTACCCATATCTTTCATCATTTTGATTACTATTGCCCCCACAGTATTCATCACACTCTATTATTACCAATTTCATTATTTTTTTCATTAATTTACATTTCATTCATCTCATCCCTCATCTATTTAACATTATCATACACAAATACATTCTCTTTCAAATTTCTCACTATCTTATAATATCATCCATTAATAATACAAATTTTTCATCTTTTTTTACTTACAAATATAAAAAAAAATTATTTTCCTTTTTATTTGTTAATGATAAATAGAATTGTTTCTCATTTGATAATGAGTAAAAATTGTTTATTTGATAAAAGCAAAAGATTTTGCCATTTCATAAAAAGAATTTGCTCATTTAATTGAGTTAAAGAATTGTTGCTCATTTATAAATGAGCAAATATTTGCTCATTTGATAAATAGCAAGAACTTGGTGTCATTTTTATTTTTATTAAAAATAAGGGTCTGACCATCACATATATCAAAATAGAAGAAAGTACCTAGGGGTTTTCAATTAACATATTACCAAAAAACTTTACATTTTTTTTTTTAGAACAAAATTAAAAACCTCTAGTACCATATAATATATGGATGATATAGAAGATGAGATGATGTGATGATGATGATAATGATGATGATGATGATGATGAAATGATGATGATGTTATGATGATGGATGATAAGATGAATTTGACTTTTGATATTTTATTAAATAATAATTTATAAAAGAATTTATTAATATGATGATGATATGATGAGATATATGAAGATGATGATGATGATGATGATGAGATGATGATGAGATGATATATATGATAATAATACGATTCGATGTTATAAGAGATGATAAAGACGGAAGAAGATGATGACATGATGAGATGAGGGAAAAAAATGATAATAATGAGAACCTTTAAATATGAAAGATGATAATGAGATAATGATGATTATGATGATTTTATATGCATTTATTAATTTAATAAGAAGATGATAAGATGATGAAGATATGATAAATAAAAAAAAAAAAAAAAAAAAAAAAAAAAAAAAAAAAATAATAATAATAAAAAATTTAAATGGGAAACAACCGTGAATTTTAAACTTAATAACAATTGATTTTGTTTTCTACATGGTTACCGTTGGGGGAAACTAGTTAAATATATGGGTTAATATGATGTGGAATTTAAAGATGATATATATATATATGATATAAAGGAAAGATTAATGTTATAAAGTGAGATATACATAGAAAGAAAAAAAGAAGTATACAATGATTAATTTTATTAATTCCGAACCCCATATGATGTAATAACGATATGAAAAATTGATAATAAGATTTATTATTAATACATGGATTTTTAAAGATTTATTTTAAACAAGGTGGATGATGATAATGAGAGGATTTAAGATGAGATAGATGATGTATGTGCAAGATAAGAATGATAATGGGATGATGATAAGATAATGATATATATGGAAGATGATGAAAATGATGAGATGATAATGATATATGATGTTGATGATATGATTTAAGATAGAAATATATGAGATGATTTGAAGAGGATGATTAATGGCATATATGATGATAAGATGATAAGATGATGTGGTTTATGAATATGATAATGATGAGAAGATGATGATGAGATGATGATGTGATGATGATAAATAACAAAGAATGTTGCTCATTATAAATGAGGTCCTGAGAATTTCCATAAGGGGTTTCCCTATCCTACCCTATATATATATATATTATATATTTATAAAAATATTATTTATTAAATATATATAATTTAAATATAATTATATATTAATATTATATAAAAAATTATAAAAAATTTTATTAAATTATTTTTATTAAAATATTTTAATTATTTTAACATAATTATTATAAATATATATATATAACAAATATATATATAATATATATTAACAAAATTTTTTATATTTTAAGAGCTTTTCAAAATATTTCGCGGGGCGGTTTTTTTTGTTGTTTTTATAAATTTAAGTTTTGGCTGGGCTATTTGTTTTGGCGGGATTTAAAATATTAAAAACTTAAATATAAAAAAAAAAAAATATAAAATATATATATAAAAGTATAAAATATATTTAAAAAAAACAAAAAAATTTTTTAAAAAAAATTTCTCGTTATCTATAAAAGGCGTTTGTTGCTGGTGTGCTGCCAAAATGTTGGGTTTTTTATTTGCTTGTTGCCAACTTTATTAAATTAAAAATATATTTTTTATCCTTTTTTTTAAATTAATTTAAAAATTTTTTTTTCTGTTTTAATATTTTTATTTTTTTTTGGGTTATAAAATGTTATTAAATTTTTTTGGCCCTATATATATAATATGGGATATATAATAAAGTTAATATATATATATTTAAAGGTGGGGAGGAGAAGGGTTGTTTACAGAGCAAAAAGGAAAGGAAATTAAGGGAGTGTTAAGTGGCCTTTTTTAATAAAATTTTTTGTTGTTAAAATATTTAAAAGGTTAATATAAATGCATTTTGGTTTGTTGGCATTGTTTGTTTTTTTAAAAAATTTAAGGGTTTTTATAAATTTTAATTTTTTTTAATAATTATTATGTAAATTTAATAAAGAGCAGAGATAGGGGCATAAAAATATATATAAAAGGGATAAGAAAAAGGAGGTTTTGTTGTTGTTAAGGCAAAGGCCCCAAAGGGGGCAATTGTTATATGGTTAATGGTTGGCTAATACATTAGGCAAGGGGTCAAAAATACACGAAAGTAGATGTGTATGAAATAGGGTATTTGATAAAGACAAGTGAAGTAAAATATGAAAGAAAAGTTGGAAAACAACTATAAGAGTTAGAAGGGAAATGTATGGATCAAAATCCAGAAATTAGTAGAGGAGTGCATGGAGTGAAAGTAGATGAGTATGGAATAGGGTACATGGGATCAGTAATATTACTCTTTCAGAGGCCTAATGCATTAGTAGAATAATATTAATTTTAAATTTTAAAATTCTAGCTTTGATCAATATGAAATATGAATTAGTAAAATTCTACCATAAGTCAGTCTAAAGGATGCCCAGATTTTTACATTAAAAATTATAATTAAATCTGTAAAATAATCAAAATTAATAACCGTGTATCCGCTGTGCCGACCCGTTTTATCCGGGTACCCGCATTAAATGGGCCGGAACACGGGCCGATAAAAAAGGTACCCGGCTTTCCGGGTACCCGGTAATGAACACCCCTACTATATATATTTCAATGGCAATTTTGTGAATAAGTGGACACATGCTAAAAGGTATACATAAATGCATAAACTGTGTACATATTCTGATTGCATTTTTGTAAATAATGTGAACATCTTCCTTTATAAAAATATGTACACGTTTTTCCACAATATGTATATCTTAGTCTAATTTTCAATTTCACCACTTAAATGATTTATATCTAATCCAAGTTTACTTGATCGAATCAATTGTAGAAATGCAGCAATAATTGCTGAAGCCAGTGGGCACAAGGAACTTGCTAGGTATCTTTCAAAACTGGCACTAGCTAGTCGCGCGTCATCTCATCTCGCACTCGTTGGAAAAAAGGGAACCTTCCAAAGGCTCAGATGATGTCGATGCTCAGTTTATTCTTACTAGCATTTCAAAGTACATGGTTAGCTCAACTGAGGGTCAAATTTTTCTTAAATACACATTGGCTGCTGATATAGGAATGCTACTCAAGCTACTGCGCGCAACCAAGCTGCATATCGTGCTGGTGCACATTCTTTCAGAAAGAGACAACATAGAGAAGCGATCTGCTCTAGGAGTGCTACTGACGTAGGTGAGTATGGTTTCACAGTAAATGAGATTTAGGGACTTTTAGCTGCTTTGGCATTTCCCAATATGTGTGATCATCATAACACAATATGGTTTCACAGTTGATGAGATGAAAGGTTTTAGCTCCCTTATCCTTCTAAAGGCTCCTCTTATTCTTAGTTTTCTTCACCTCCACAAACCTTGAGCTCTTTTCATTAGCCCATAATGTTGAAAGCTAACAGTCACCTCCACAAGGTAAGGGACTGCTCTTAGCTTGTAGTTTTGGACAAACTGAAAACTGAAAACTCATACGTCTTTATTCAAAGCGTTGCATTATGTGCACCAAAACGAAAGCATCATCAATCACAATAGGTTTTTGTTGTTATGTTGAGCTAAAGTAAGGTCAAAAAAGTTTGAAGCCAATTTTTGACAACCATTAAAGCTGCTATCGTTCCTAATTAGCCACCAATTTCGTAAGAAAAAGATAAAAGAGTAGCCCAACAAATCGCTTTGACAACAGTCTCTACCAAAGGTTTGGCTTATGTGATCACTATTTATAGATGTTTTAAGTCCTAATCTAATAGATGCATTCCGAGTAACATCCTTTAAATGCTTTTGTGATAATGAATCACCCGCAACATCCCCGATATATATTTTCTCACTTGATGGCGGATATATTACGATAATTAGATTTCTTCCTTGAATTGTATTAACCATAGCTATATGTCGACAATCTAAAATGTCAACGTCAACTCGGTCAAATTTGACAAATAAAAAAAAAGAAAAAAAAGATTTTTATTTACGAAAAATGATTTAAAAACTTACTAGTATTTTTCTCATCTTGATTTAGTGACATTATGTCAAGGTTATAAAAATGTTTTTCGAGAATTTTCCATCTTCTTCTATGAGCATCACGTATTACTTTTCCTAATATCATGTAATCCACATCATGACAGGTGAGTGGATACTAACAATTAGCTGTATTTTGAGTAGAAATGTTTTGAATATCAAAGAAATAAGAAAGAAGTTTTTTTTGTTTGAGAGAGTTGTGATGTGAGGAGAGTGTATAAGGCAACTGTCGAGATACTTGAGAGAGAAAGAGGAAACAGAGAGAAATGATACACAAATTTTGCATGTTAGCACTTCACTTGACAGGATCAGTATTAGTAAGGAGAGTATAAGTACTAACCAATTTCTTTAAGTTTATTTTATTTTTTATTTTGCGTGCAAAAATAACATAATAAATAAAACTCTTTTTGAATGGTCTGATTGTATAATTTTATAATACTCCTTCCAATTCATAACTATTGTCCGATTTGCTTAGACACGGATATTAAAAGTGATATGGGGTTCACAAAAAAAGTGGTAGTTGTCGTATTTTTATTGTTTAAATTTAATTGTAAAGGTGATAGTTGGAGTATTGTAAGTAGTAAAATGGGGGTATTTTGGTCATTACTTGTGTGAACATGGGATATTTAGGAAAATAAAATCTTGACCAAAAATAAAAATGAGACATTTAAAGTGAACATATCCAATAAGGAAATAGGATAATAGTTGTGAATTGAGGGGGAGTATTAATTTTTTTTTTTTGGAAAAATTACCAGGAATAATACAATCTTTTGCTTATTTTCCTACAATAATACCAACTTTTGATTAACCACAGAATAATACTAACTTATGGGGGTTTTTTACCTAGAATATACCTAACATGTCAAAAATCAAACTATAGGTGATTATATGACCAAAAAAATTTGTAAATTAGTTGATAAACTAAAGTTGGTATTATTCTAGGAAAAAACACCCCAAAGATAGTATTATTCATGGTTAATCAAAAGTTCGTATTATTGTAGGGAAATTAACAAAATATTGTATTATTCGCGGTAATTTTTCCTTTTTTTATTTTTAGTTATTCATAAATCAAAATATAAATGCTCAAAATTAAACATTGATGAATTGTGCGAAAGAGTATATATTTGTGTCTAATGTGTTAAATATATAATTTAATCGTATATTTATAGAATACTTATTTTTTTATATTTTTAGTTATTAACTTAAAATTTATTTAAACACATAATTTGCATAAAAAATAAGAGTTGCAAGTATAAGAAAAAGAAAACGTAGATTTGCCTCGTACAAATGCCAAGTTTTACCTCTTAATACTTCCATTCATTGAGTTATAGAACTAAACAGATTAGCATAAGACTAAATTTCAATCAGGAGACAACCGAAGACCTTATTTTCGAGCTTAATCCGACCTCAAATGTATTTAAATATAGTTCAACCGGAAATATATCTGGTGTTACCGTCTAAAAGATTATTTAGCATAAAAAATTATGATGCCATTGAGAAACCAAAGTAGACAAGCTAAGCTTGAGAGAAAATTATGACAACATTCTGGACAACCAAAAGACTACTTTTTATATATTTCACGCATAATCACTTACATAAAATAGGGTATTTATAAGCTAAATAAACAATCAAATAATCCTAAAAATAAGTGACCACATTTCACCACTAACCCACTGGCCACTATATCATAACTTACACCTCTAACATTGATATAAACAACCACTAACTCGATACATTTTTTAACAAAACACCATTACATACTTTTTGTTTAGTGATCTCATCGGTGTCTATAAAAGAAAAATTCAATTAGAACTTTACAACACATTAGCAACTCACCATTTCGGGATCTCACTATAATTATGTGAACTTTATCCTAATACAAGTTAATTACATTTATGATTCCTGGACTACCACACAAGCTATATATCTCCAAGGTTATGAACAACATAGTCTAAATAGTAAGCCATAGAGGTACTGCATGTTGCACACAACACCAAATTAAAATCAATATATAGGAACGAACATAAATAATTACTGGAGAAGCTTTTGCATATATTCATATATCATGTAAGAAAAGATAAAAAATATTACCAGACTACCGGGTAAATTATATATGTTAATACATCTGTCATCACAATAATAAAAATTTTCCCTCCCAATGCCTCCTACTTCAATTTTATTTTAAGTAATTTTTTATCTTTAATTTTATTAATTTATCATTTATCTATTTATTGATACATCATACTATGTATTAAAGCAATAGAAGATTTAGACACTTATCAATACATTAAGAAACGTTTTCTCCCCGAATAACATTACCGAGAGTTAAATATTGTTGTTAAATAAGTAAGATTTATTGATAACTTTATTATTTATTTTATCTATTTATTTTGATTTTAATGTTTTTTTATTTTTTATATTACCGAGAGTTGTAATATTGCTATAAACATTGAGTTTAGAGTCATACGATGATATATTTTTAAAATAAAAAAACTATTACGTACTATTCGTTTATTGTTCTCATCGGTGTCTATAAAAGTAAATTCAATTAGAACTTTAAAATACATTAGCAACTCAGTAAGCCGTAATCTTGTTATAGTTATGTCAACTTCACCCAAATACAACAAAGTTATAATTATTTTTTATGCACAACTACACAAGCTATATATGCCAAGAGTTATGAACAACATAGAATAAATTGTTGAATAAGAGGGGTACTACATGCTGCACACAACAACTAATTAAAATTAGTATAAAGGAACAAACATAAAAGATTAATAGATAAGTTCTTGCATATGTTCATTAATCATGTAAGAAAATAGAAAAAAATTACCAGACTACTGGTTGAATTATATATGTCAGTATAGATGTGTTCATTATTACAAACATCGGAGAAAATCCGTCACCCCAAGTATTTTTCCCTAACCAATAAACCTCTTCGCATCCATTGATAATTTCATTATCGCATCCTTGAACTAATTTACGCATTTCGTAACCCACAATAGTTACCGGAAGATACTTTTTGCATTCGTTATTTTTTTTCATTTGGTGCACAAGTATTGTAATACCTTGAACCATCTAAACTTTTACCATACTTACAAAAACTTAATAAAAGCGTAAACCGAAACGTAGTTTTGGAGTTTATCTTGTATTGAATGGAATCGAGATAATTCATTCCTCCTCCCTCTGTTCTTGTTTACCTCTCCCTTCTCTATAATCAATATGGATAAAACCATAATCTTTGATTCGCTGAGCTGTGCACCCATTCGTATCTTTTATATCAAAACCTTTGTCTCTGTTGGTGATTTGTTTTGCTTCGTACTCAGATATAGTAGTTATAGGAACTATAATTAGTTTCGCAAACAACGCTAATCCAGTAGATTCTTTCGGAATAACATCCTTTAAATGTTTTGGTGATAATGAATCACCAATTACATACCTGATATACATTGTTCAGTTGTTGGCCGACGCATTTCGACAATTCGATTTCTTACAAGAATTGTGTTAACCATAGCTATATGTCGACAATATAAAGTGAAAACGTCAACTCAGTCAAATTTAACATACAAAAAAAAGAAAAAATGATTTTTATTTATAAAAAATGATCAAAAAACTTATTAGTATTTTCCTTATCTTGATTTAGTGACATTATGTTGAGGTTATATCAAGGGTGTTCTTCGAGAATTTCCCATCTTCTGTGAGCATCACTCATTACTGTTCTTCCTACCATGTAATTTTCATCAAAGACAGGTGGATGGATATTAAGAATTGGCCGCATCCTTTGAGTAGAATTTTATGAATATAAAAAAACAGGAAAGAAAATGTTTTTGGTTGAAGAGAGAGATGATGTGAGGAGGGTGTGTATTAGGCAACTGGGAAGATACTTGGGAAAGAGGTAAAAAGTCGGAAAAAGTTTTAAAAAAATATTCATTAAATTTATTATTTTTTTATTATTTAGAATTTTTTATGTAAATTTTCAAAAATATTTTCTAATTTTAAATTAATATTTAATTTATTTTTTTGGTGTATTACCTATTATATTAGGTCATCGGGTCACCCAAGTTTACTCTAGGAAAATACCCCTCAAAGTTGGGATTATTCATGGTTAATCAATAGGTGAGATTATTGTAGGAAAATCATAAATAGTTTGGATTATTCTAGGTAATTTTTATTTTTAATTTTCGATTAGATATTTATACGCTAATAGCCATAAAAATATTCGTAAATTCAAATATTGTTAATAAATAAGTGAGTTTTATTGAAAATTTTATTATTTATTTTATCTATTTATTTTGAATCCAATATTTTTTTATTTTTTATTTTTTTATATTACTGGGAGTTGTAGTTTTGCTATAAATAATACGTTAAGAGTCATATAATGATACAATATTTAAGAGCAATAGAAGATTTGAATATGTGTCATTGTAACAATAAGAGTCTGCTCTTTTAATGCTACTAACTATCTTGTATTAAATAGAGTCGAGATAATCACTACAGATAAAACCATAATTTTTAATTCGCTGAGCTGTGCACCCGTTTTTATCTTTTAGATCTGAACCTTTGTCTTTGTTGGTGATTTGTTTTGCTTCGTACTCGGATACAGTAGTTATAGGAACTATAATTAGTTGTGCAAACAACGCTAATCCAGTAGATTCATTCGGAGCAACATCCTTTAAATATTTTGGTGATAATTAATCACTAACTACATCTCTGATATACATTTTCTCACGTGATGGCCGATGCATATCGACAATTCGATTTCTTGAAAGAATTGTGTTAACCATAGCTATATGTCTTCAATCTAAAATTACAACGTCAACTCGGTCAAATTTAACATACAAAAAAAAATTTATATTTATTTATAGAAAATGATTAAAAAACTTATTAGTATTTTCCTTATCTTCATTTAGTGACATTATGTCGAGGTTATATCAAAAGGATGTTTTTCGAGAATTTCCCATCTTCTTCTATGAGCATCACTCATTACTCTTCCGACTACCATGTAATTCTCATCAGAGATTTGGACACGTGTGATTGCAACAATAAAAATTTTCCCTCCCAATCCTATGACTTAACATTGATTTTAGGTAATTTTTTATCTTTAATTTTATTACTTCATCCTTTATATATCTATCGATATATCATATTATGTATTAAAACGATAGAAGATTTTGACACATGTCAATAAATCAAGAAAAGTTTTCCCCACAAATAATATTATTTAGATTATTTTAGTTAATTTTAATTTTAGATTGGATATTCATGCTAATAGCCATAAATACATTGCAAATTCAAATATTGTTGGTAAATAACTAAGTTTCATTGATATTTTATTATTTATTTTATGTATTTATTTTTATTCTAATGTTTTTTTATTTTTTATTTTTTTTATATTACCGAGAGTTGTAGTATTGCTATAAAAAATGAATTAAGAGTCATATAAAGATAATATATTTAAGAGCAATAGAAAATTTGAACATGTGTCAGCATAACAAGAAATGTTTTTTCTTCTAAGTAAGATTTATATAGTGATACTATATTTAATCCGTCACCCCAAGTATTTTTCCCTAACCATAAACCTACTCGCATCCATCGATAATTTTATTATCGCATTCTTGAACTAATTTACTCTTTTCCTAATCAGAAAAGTTTTGCATTCATTAAGTATTTTTCATTTGGTGCACGAGTATTGTAATACCATGAACTATCTAAACTTTTACCGTACTTAAAATACCTAATAAAAGCGTAAACCGAAACTTTGTTTTGGAGTTCTTTTTGTATTGAATGGAGTCGAGATCATTCATTCTACTTCTGTTCTTGTTTACCTCTCCCTCCTTTGTAATCAATATAAATAAAACCATAATATTTGATTCGCTGAGCTGTGCACCCGTTTATATCTTTTCGATCAAAACCTTTGTTTTTATTGGTGATTTGTTTTTCTTCGTACTCAGATATAGTAGTTATAGGAACTGTAATTAGTTTCGCAAACATCGCGAATACAGTAGATTCATTCGGAACAACATCTTTTAAATGTTTTGGTGATAATGAATCATCAACTACATCCCTGATATATATTTTGGTAATTTTTTATCTTTAATTTTATTACTTCATCCTTTATATATCTATCGATATATCATTATATGTATTAAAACGATAGAAGATTTGGTCACATGTCTATAAATCAAGAAAATGTTTCCCATCAAATAATATTATTTAGATTAGTTTAGTTAATTTTAATTTTAGATTGGATATTCATGCGCTAATAGCCATAAATACATTGCAAATTCAAATATTGTTGGTAAATAACTAAGTTTCATTGATAATTATATTATTTATTTTATGTATTTACTTTTATTCTAATGTTTTTTTATTTTTTTTATATTACCGAGAGTTATAGTATTGCTATAAAAATAAGTTAAGAGTTATATAAAGATACTATATTTAAGAGCAATAGAAAATTTGAACATGTGTCACCATAACAAGAAAATTTTTTTTCTTTTAATTAAGATTTATATAATAATACTATATTGAATCCTTCACCCCAAGTATTTTTCCTTAACCAATAAACCTCTTCGCATCCATCGATAATTTAATTATCGTATTCTTGAACTAATTTACACTTTTTCTAACCAGAAAAGTTTTGCATTCATTAATTTTTTTTCATTTGGTGCACGATTATTGTAATACCATGAACTATCTAAACTTATACCGTACTTAAAATACCTAATAAAAGCGTAAACCGGAACGTTGTTTTGGAGTTCATCTTGTATTGAATGGGGTCGAGATCATTTATTCTACCTCTATTCTTGTTTACCTCTCCCTCCTCTGTAATCAATATAAATAAAACCATAATCTTTGATTCGCTTAGCTGTACACCCGTTCATATCTTTTCTATCAAATGATGGAACTCAATTTGTATAGAAGATGAGATTATCTTTTAATATTATGGAAACATTGATATATCAATATATTAGTGTTTGTAGCTGTTCTCCTTGACCCTAGGCATAAGTAGAATTATGTTGATTGGATTGTGCGTGCTTCATATGATGCCAAAAAAGCTACTCTCATGTCACTTAAGATTAAAATGGTTTTCAAAAGTTTGTTTGATTCTTATGCTTGTTCTATGCCTCTACCAAAGAAGTGGGGCTACTTCCTCCACTTCCACCTCTTCAACCTCTTCCATTTTTACTCAAAGTGGGTCCCAAGGAATGGGGAAGGTGGACCTTATTGAACTAATGAATTCAAGATATCAAATGGAGACATGTTCAATAACGAATGTAAACAAAAGTGAGTTGGATAGGTATTTAGAAGATGCATGTGAACCTCATGAGTCTAACTTTGAGATTTTAACATGGTGGAAAGATCAAGCAAAAAGGTATCCTATTCTTCAAAAGATGGCTAAAGATGTGCTTGCTATACCTATTTCTACCGTTGCTTCTGAATCTGCTTTTAGTACTGGTGGTCGTATTCTTGATGATTTTCGAATATCATTGACTCCAAAGATGGCCGAAGCCCTTATTTGCGCACAAGATTGGCTTCGTAATTCTAGAACTCCTTTAGCAATAGAGGAGAGTTTGCTTGCACTTGAAGAAATGGAGGAAGGTTAGTATACATTTTAAATTAATTTTTAATTGATTATTTAATATTTAAGAGTAAAAATATTTTTCCTTTAACCTTATAATGTTCATAACTTTGGTTTAGGTAATGCATTAACTTTGGAGCATCTAGAGGTCATAATGGACGAGACCCTTGACTTCGTTGAAGATGATTAATGGAGGTTGAAGTTTCAATTTATGAATTTTTTATCGCTTGCTTTTAGTTACTTAATAGTTTAAACTTAGAAGTGTAACTTCATGAGTTTTTGGTTGTATTTCAATTAACTAATGGTTGTAAAACTCATAAACTATAAACTCTCGCGATCCATTGGACTTTTTTTGCTCAATGTATTTGAATATTTTATGACTAAGTAAGTTAAGTATTTCTAGAGGTGTATTATTTGAATTATATATTAAAAAAATGTTAAAAGAAATAAGAAAAAAAATCACAAGTTTTAGAAAAAGAACAAAACTGGGTATCCGGTCTCCGACCAGGTTTGAACCGGATCGGAGACGGAATACATTTTTTAGTATCCGAACATGCGGGTACCCGGATTTTCGAAATCGGGTCGACCCAGTATCCGATTTTGAATACCCCTAATAAAAACATTGCAAATTCAAATATTGTTGGTAAATAAGTAAGTTTCATTGATAACTTTATTATTTATTCTATCTATTTATTTTTATTCTAATGTTTTTTCATTTTTTATTTTTTATATTACCGAAAGTTGTAATATTTCTATAAACAATAAGTTAAGAGTCATATAATGATACTATATTCAAGAGCAATAGAAAATTTGAACACGTATCACTATAACAAGAAAAGTTTGTTCTTTTAGTTAAGAGTCATATAATGATACTATATTTAATCAGTCACCCCAAGTATTTTTCCCTAACCAATAAACCTGCTCACATCCATCGATAATTTTATTATCGCATTTTTGAACTAATTTACACTTTTCTTAACCCACAATAGTTACCGGATGATACTTTTTGCATTCGTTAATTTTTACCATAAACCATCTAAATTTTCACCATACTTAAAAAATCTAATAAAAGCGTAAACCGGAACGTTATTTTGGAGTTCATCTTGTATTGAATAGAGTCGAGATAATTTATTCCACCTCTGGTCTTGTTTACCTTTCCCTCCTATGTAATCACTATAGATAAAACCATAATCTTTTATTCGCTGAACTGTGCACCCGTTCATATCTTTTAGTTCACAACCTTTGTCTTTGTTGGTGATTTGTTTTGTTTCGTACTCAGATACAGTAGTTATAGGAACTATAATTAGTTTCGCAAACAGCGCTAATTCAGTAGATTCATTCGGAGCAACATCCTGTAAATGTTTTGGTGATAATAAATCAGCAACTACAACCCTGATATACATTTTCTACTTAATGGCCGACGCATTTCGACAATTCGATTTCTTGCCAAAATTGTGTTAACCATAGCTATATGTCATCAAGCTAAGATGACAACGTCAACTCGGTCAAATTTGACATAAAAAAATGATTTTTATTTACGAAAAATGATTAAAAAACTTACTAGTATTTTATTCATCTTGATTTAGTGACATTATGTCGAGGTTATATTAAGGATGTTATTCGAGAATTTCCCATCTTCTTCTATGAGCATCAATTATTACTCTTATTCCTGCCATGTAATTCTCATTAGAGAGTTGGACACGTGTAATTGCAACAATAAAATTTTTCCCTCCAAATCATACTACTTAACTTTTATTTTGGATAATTTTTTATCTTTAATTTTATTACTTCATCCATTATATATCTATCGATACATCATATTATATATTAAAGCGAAATAAGATTTAGACACATGTCAATATATCAAGAAAAGTTTTCCCCCCAAATAATATTATTTAAATTATTTTAGTTAATTTTAATTTTAGATTGGATATTCATACGTTAATAACCATAATACATTTCAAATTCATTGATAATTTTATTATTTGTTTTATCTATTTATTTTTATTCTAATGTTATTCTATTTTTTATTTTTTATATTAGCGAGAGTTGTAATATTGCTATGACCAATGAGTTAAGAGTCATATAATGATACTATATTTAAAAGCAATAGAAAATTTGAACATGTGTCACCATAACAAGAAAAGTTTTTTCTTTTAGTTAAGAATCATATAATGATACTATATTTAGTCCGTCACCCCAAGTATTTTTCCCTAACAAATAAACCTCCTCACATCCATCGATAATTTGATTATCGCATTCATGAACTAATTTACACTTTTCCTAACTCAGATTGGTTACCGGATGATACTTTTTGCATTCGTTAATTTTTTTTCATTTGATGCACGAGTATTGTACCATGAACCATCTAAACTTTTACCATACTAAAAAAAAACCTAATAAAAGCGTAAATCGGAACGTTGTTTTGGAATTCATCTTGTATTGAATGGAGTCGAGATCATTCATTCCACCCATGTTCTTGTTTACATCTTCCTCCTCTGTAATCACTATAAATAAAACCATAATCTTTGATTCGCTGAGCTGTGCACCCGTTTATATTTT
Organism: Amaranthus cruentus; assembly: GCA_019425755.1. Lineage (NCBI taxonomy): Eukaryota > Viridiplantae > Streptophyta > Magnoliopsida > Caryophyllales > Amaranthaceae > Amaranthus > Amaranthus cruentus. Next base: position 13,688,838 of record CM033455.1, read on the forward strand.
TTAGATCAAAACCTTTGTCTTTATTGGTGATTTGTTTTGCTTCGTACTCAGATATAGTAGTTATAGGAACTGTAATTAGTTTCGCAAACAAACCTAATCCAGTAGATTCATTCGCAGCAACTTCGATGTCAAGTCTGTGGTCGCGGGTTCAAACGAGAAGCGAATCTTAAGATGCATATGCGGGCTCATGGAGACCATTACAAGACAAGTCTGATTAGTAACAATACTTCAAAATATTGAAGAAAATAACAGAGCAAAAATAGGGTGGTCAAGAAATACTCGTGCAAGTGGAATAAGAAGCATTCAAAGTTTCAGCCTTTGAAATCGATAGTGTGTGTTAGGAATCACTAACATCAAAAAGAAATTAAGAGCACATGTAACATATTAAACAATTAGCCTTTAAGCAGCAGAAATCCCAAATGAAAATTAAGGGTTGTCGTTTGATATTCAAAGTTTGAACAAAAAGAAAGGAGTTGCAACCCTTAAACATATTTATTTACTTCTAATAATAAAGCAACCTTTAAACAAATGAAATTAAGCAAATGGAAAACATTAAGCAGCAGAAAAATTACCCAAATGAACCCAAAATATGTTGGCACAAAATTCTTGAAAACAAATGGGCGGGGTTGGAATTTGGATGGTTGCTTGAAAATCTTGAACCAAATGAATCAGATTAGGGAGAAATTACAGTAGGATATTTGTAACAACTAACATTAAACATCTCACATCAATCGAACAAATTGAACAAACAACAAGCAGCAAGAATGAACAAACAAGCAATCGAACAGATTGAGACCAAAGCAAGAATGTCGATTATACAATAAGCAACAAGAATGAACAAAGCAACAAGAAATGGAATTTACCTGCGAATTGAAGCTGTCCAATTGAATCCAATAAGCAGCACTGGGTTTGTCAAATTGAATGAAGAATGAACAGAGCATCAGTCGAATTCAAGTAACTGAACAAGTAGCAGTGGGTTTCAATGGGGAATGAGGAATGAACGAAGCATATAGCAATGAAATAAGGAATGAGGAATGAGGAATGAGGAAGATGAGTCGTGGAATGAGGAAAATGAAGCAGCAGCAATGGACAATGAATTAGGAGCAAGAATGCGTGGTTTGATTCTTTCAAAAAGGCGCTGAATTCCCCAATAGGCGCTGAATTCCCCAATAGGCGCTTAACCTAATTTCACTACGCTGCCATTATTTGTATCGTGGTTATACACACGCGATACAAATAATCATTATTTGTATCGTTTGTTTAGAAACGCGATACAAATAATCATTATTTGTATCGTTAGTTTATAAACGCGATACAAATAATCATTATTTGTATCGTTTGTTTATACATGCGATATAAATAAGGTTTATTTGTATCTTTTGTTAAAATATAAGATATAAAAAGTATTATTTGTATCTTTTATTTCAACAAAAGATACAAATAGGGGGTAACAAATGAGACTTTTTTTACTAGTGATCCTTTAAATGTTTTGGTGATAATGAATCACCAACATTCTTACTTATTATTGGTAAATAAGTAAGTTTCATTGATAATATTATTTTTTATTTTTATATTACCCAGAGTTGTAATATTGCTATAAACAATGAGTTAAGAGTAATATCATGATGCGATATTTACGAGCAATAAAAATTTTGAATATGTGTAACCATAACAAAAGAGTTTTTTCTTTTGATGGTACTACCTATATTGAAGGTTTTTTTATTTTTTATTTTTTATATTAACGGGAATTGTACCATTGCTTTGAGACAATAAATTAAAAGTCATATAATAACTTAATTACATATATAAAAGATTAATAATTTTTTATTGAAATAATTAATAAACTGTGTTTGACACGGAAACCTATATGATTTTATATATTTCACACGTAATAACTTACAAAAAATAGGGGTATTTATAAGCGAAAATAAACAATGAAATAATAAAAAAATAAGCAATTACGTTCCATCACTATCCCACTGACCATCATTTCATAACTTACCCCTCTACCATTTGTATATCCAACCACCAACACGCTACATTTTTCACATACAAAACCATTAAATATTGTTTGTTTAGTGTTCTCATCGGTGTCTATAAAAGTAAATTCAATTAGAACCTTACAATACATTACCAACTCAGTACTCCAGGATTCTTATTATAGTTGCGCCAACTTCATCCAAATACAGGAAAATTATAATTATGTTTTCTGGACCACCATACAAGCTATGTATGTCCAGGGTTATGAACAACATAGACTAAATAGTTAAGCCATAGAAGTACCGCATGTTTATTAATCATAAAATATTACTAGATAAACTCTCGCATATGTTTATTAATCATGTAAGAAAAAGAGAAAAAGAAATTACCAGACTACTGGTTGAATTATATATATGACTACATCTGTATTCGTTATTATAAACATCTGAGAAAATTCGTCACCCTAAGTATTTTTTCCTAACCAATAAAGACTCATCGCATCCATCGATAATTTGGTTATCGCATTCTTGAACTAATTTACACTTTTCCTAAACTACAATGGTTACCAGATGATACTTTTTGCATTCGTTAATTTTTTTTCATTTGATGCACGAGTATTGTAATACCATGAACCATCTAAACTTTTACCATACTTAAAAAACCTAATAAAAGCGTAAATCGTAACGTTATTTTGAAGTTTATCTTGTATTGAATGTAGTCGTGATAATTCATTCCACACCCCTGTTCTTGTTTACTTCTCGCTCCTATGTAATGTAACAGACTCAAAATTCTCCATATTAATCTTCCGATTAATTATTCTAAATTTTCAATTCAAATTGCTAATCCTTTGGTTATTCATTTCTAATCATTTTTTTTTATTCGTAAACTTTTTTCGATTTTGTAATTTCTTTCAAATATTAAAGTTTTAAAAATTATTTTCTTTTAATGTTTTTTTTATGAGAACTAAAATATTATTTTATTATTTTATTACGAAAAGTAAAGTTTTATTATTAAATTTACGATTTTGTAAAATGTTACGTTTTTATTTTCCTTCCTTAAATTAACATTACTACTTATCATTTTAACCTTAAAATTTTGATTTAATCATTTTATACTTAAAAATGAGCCATATTTTTTATCAACTTTAAATATAATTGTAAGCAAAATTTTCCAAGTAAACTATCATATTTTCATGATCAAACTTACCCATTATTTTAAAGTACATTTACTTGTGCATACTAGAATAAAAATTTGAAGAACCAAAATCCTTTCTATTTAATCCATGATGTTCAAGACTTACAAAATCTAACTTTCTACACTTCAATCTCTTATACATCTACTTTCACACTCCAACTCTTACAAGTTTACTTAGATACTCTAACTCTTACAAGTTTACTTCTATACTCCAACTCTTACACATACACTTACATACTCCAAACCACTTACACAAGTTAACCTTCTTCCGTACTCCTAACATTCTTATTCATACAACTTACTAGAAATTGCCAAAAAAATCCATTATATATACCCCCTTGACCATAAGAACACTTCCACCTTCATCATCAAATGTTTCTAACTTTCTTTCTTATATCTTCCCTGCACTAAAATCTTACAAACTTAATACCTTTATTTCTAGTTGAAGAGATTCAAAAAGATGAAGTTAGAACACTCTTTATTTAGTTAAGTTATCATCATTTTGGAGCATTATTGGGTTATTATTTTGGGTACATAATTTATCATTATTTTTGAAGTTGGGATTTATTTATTTTGGGATCTTAAATTAATTATTTTTGGAGCATTATTATCTATCTTGGAGGGTCTTATATCTTATTATTTTCCAAATTAGTACTTGGTACTAATCCTTCGTGTTAGTATGGTATAACTTCTTACCCTACTCTTTATGTGGAATTTCACTTTATATTTATATTATAATATACAAAGTATGAAATGTGTTGATTATGTTGAAGTAAGAAATTAGTTAGATGAAATTATAATTAAGATTATATTAAGTATGTTTATGCCAAAAGTATTTTTAGTATGCTAATTTAGTAATCTTTAAACAAGTTTAGAAAGTTGGGTGAAAAATTATATTGTAGTGTTATTAAGTATAATTTATGTTATAAACTAGTGCTAGTATGTTTATGAGTTATTTATTATATTAAGAATGTTACTATATTTAAGAACTTTTATGTTAAGAATTTTTATTAGTATCTTTACGTAAGCCTTCAAACTAGTTTATAAGGTAATAAATTATTTTATGAACGTATATTTATAAAGTATGATTATATTAAAAATGTTGTTATTATACTTTAATTTAATGTTACAGTTTATCCTTAAAGTTATAGTAAACCTCTAAGTTATTGTGTAAAGTTTCTATTTTTTCTATTGGTTGTGTTAATTATTTAAATCTAGGATTTAATATAATAAATTAAATGAAGTAATTTTTTTTGCCAAATGGCCCAAAAATATTCATAGGCCATTCGACCGTTATATATAAAAAAAACAAAAAGAGTTTGATTTATCTTTTTTAAAAATTTTTACAAGCTATTTTTGTGATAATTTTAAAACACAATATAAAAACTTATTTTTTTGAGAAGTTCTTATAAGTTATTAAATATTAAAGTGATTTTCTTGAATATATGAGCTTTCATAATAAAATGAAACTTTGTGGCATTTAATTACTAGGTAGTACAAAATATTTTATTTGCTAACTATTTGACCAAAATTTATTTAAAAAGATGTAAAAGTATTTTTAATTAGTAAACTTGCCTCTTAAAACTATGTGTGAAATATTGATTTTTGTGAAATAGTTTTATTTGTTTTATAACTAGATTTTGATTTTGTGCGAATCAACATGTTTACTTGTTTTTCCAAACTTGAAAAGATTATTTTTGGTGAACTTGTTGAATTTTATAAACTTATCCAAAGGATGCAATTTTAACTTAAATTTTAATTAGAATATTTGATTTGGTGAAAAGAATAAAGTTATAAATAAAATTTAATGTGTAAAAATTAAGTAATGAGCATATAAAGACATAAAGGTAATTAAATATTATGATTAAGAATTATATTAAATAAAGTTACCACCTAGGTTGGTCAAAATCAAATTTCAAAGCCAACTTGTAGTAATAAAAAAAATGTGATGTACTTGTGTGAATGAGTATTGATTGAATGACCCTGATAGTAAGGTAATGTCGAACCATGGACCGGCATGTAAAATCCCGGCGTCCGTGTTGGCCGGCACGTAAAATGCGGTGTAAGACAGGGGGTTCGCTACCTATCGTGTGGAGCTCGAGCATAAACATTGTATTGGAGGGGTGACGACTCCCACCACAGTTAGGGTTTAGGGCTACGGTCCTCACCTAACCAAACCCTTACATATATCAGGTGTCATATTGTTGTGCTTGTTGATTAGTGATGAACTTGATTAGTGTTGATCCAACGAATCATGGTACGGTTATGAGTATTAACCAAATTAACTTACTTGAGTGTTAAGATTACCAAATTGTATAAGTGGCTGTAAGGTACTTCTGTCAAGATTGAGAATGGTATCTTAATGACTTAAAAGTATGAAACAGTAAAATAATATAATAAAAGTATACAGTGGTGTCAATTAATTTGGAGTTCGTACTTAAATTATTATTTTGTAAATGTAGTGTATAATTTACATATTTTGAGTTCGATAGGACGTTATGCTCGGGGTTACCGCTGAACGATTCAATCGGCTGTTATCCGTATGATAGATGACAGCATTTTGCAGGATTTAGTTTCAGGTTCTGATCTAGGCTGCAGCAATTATTATTTATCGAGAACTTAGCTGCTTTTTGTGCCTATATTGATGAATTGATGTTGATGTACTTTTACCTTTTTAATTTTTAGCAAACATTGTTTCTTATCCTATGTAATAATTTACCTTTTTTTAAAAACAATATTAGTTTTTAAGATTGGAATTTTTTTTACAGTTCGGCATTTTATGACTTTCGCAATATTTTTGTATTAAGTGTTATGATTAAATGTTAATTATGTATCGAGATTGCCGCTTCTGTTACATGTAATCACTATGAATAAAACCATAATCTTTGATTCGCTGAGTTGTGCACCCATTCATATCTTTTAGATCAAAACTTTTGTCGTTGTTGGTGATTTGTTTTGCTTCGAACTTCAGATATAGTAGTTATAGGCATGGATGTTAGAATCGCGCTCCGGATCGTAGGGTCGTACGATCCTACGACCCAAATCGAAGGCACCGCGTAGGATCGTCCACAGCATCGGGATCAGGTAGAGTCGCCAGTAGGATCGATGGGATCGGGTGGAATCGAGCAGGATCGCGAGTATTAAACGATTCTACCGATCCTGACTTTTTGTTACACGTGACTGCTTGCCTTCTGTATTCCCCCAAAAAACCCTAATTTTAACCCAGCTGCTTTCATTTTCCCAACTTCCTCTTAGTCTCTCTCACACCCAAACCCTAAAACCGGCGTTCCTCTTCACAATTGGCGGCACTGCGGTACCGGTACGACGGCACCTCCTCCATTCTTCATCATCTTCAGACTTCACTGCTCACACCCAACTTCCTCTTAGTCTCGCTCAGGTTCGTTCTTCTCTACATTCGGTCTCACTACTCTCATCTCAAAGTAAAATGTCAAATCATGTTCGTTCTTCACTTCTTCTCTAATCTTGTTTTTGTTCTTAGTTCTCACTGAGTCACTGCTGCGTGTTTTTATTGTTTTGTTCGTTTTCTCTAATCTTATTGTTTTCTAAACTGAATTTATATTGTTGAATTTATAATATTGTTTTTCTAATTTGATTGTTGAATTTTTATTGATTTGTCTAATATGAAATTCTTAATTTATTTGTACTAATCTCACTGAATATTGTTTATATGATTGTCGAATTTATATGATTGTCGAATTTATATGGTTTGATTGTCTAATTTGAAATTTTTACCATCTGAATTTATATATGTTTAAATTATATATGTTTAATAAGAAACTTTTGATACAATATTTGTGAAGAAATGCAAGTTAAATGGTGTGCTTGTAAGCTAGTATCTTTAATCTACATAAAGTATTAAGAAAGATGTGTTTTTAGTGCTTTTTTTTTATTGAAAATCATCAAACAATAAACATGGTCATGATACAACTTGTTATTTTTGTAAATTTGTAGAATCGACCGATCCTACGATCCGATCCCACCTGATGATTTCGATCCTGCGTAGAATCCCGATCCTGACAGCCTTGGTTATAGGAACTATAATTAGTTTCGCAAACAACGCTAATCCAGTAGATTCATTCTGAGGAACATCCTTTAAATGTTTTGGTGATAATGAATCACCAACTACATCCCTGATATACATTTCTCACTTGATGGCCGACACATTTCGACAATTCGATTTCTTGCAAAAATTGTGTTAACCATAGCTATATATCGTCAATCTAAGATGACAACGTTAACTCGGTCAAATTTGACATACAAAAAAAAAGAAAAAAGTGATTTTTTTTTATGAAAAATGATTAAAAAACATACTAGTATTTTCCTCATCTTGATTTAGTGACATTATGTCGAGGTTATATCATGGATGTTCTTCGAGAATTTTCAATCTTCTTCTATGAGCATAACTCATTACTCTTCCTCCTTTTTTTTGATAATTAGGAATATATATAAAATAAAGAAAGAACACCACACTGAAACTTGGGAACCCCAAAACCGCCGGCATAAAAAACCCCGGGAGGGGAAAAAGCCATTGGAAAAGGGGACCAAGAGACAGGTAACTCAGAACAGCATAGAAGTGGACTATGCATACAACACAAACCCAAATAGAAAAAGCGCCAAACCCCACTACAACCAAAGAGCACCAATAACCCTACACGATACACACCAAGAAAACAAAAGTAACCTACACCTTACACACCAAGAAAACTAGGATAAAACAAAGGAGTAGAACACTTTGGCATACTACGATGAGATCGACTCAAGGTTATATATGAAGTCATGAGGAGAGGCCCCATGTAGACCCAACAATTCTTTCGCCCAGACGCCAATCCTAATCTTCAAGCTGTAGACAAATTTATTGAGATCCGGATCACCCGATTCAAATTTAATTTTGTTCCTCTCATACCAAACTGACTACACCACACACCCCATAATCATTTTCCAAAACATCTTCCTCTTCTTAGTTTTCATAAGTCCACTCCATTCCACAATGAATTTTTCACAACAATTTTGCAAGACACCTTTGATCCCCCACCATTTCAAAATCTCCATCCATGCACCCCAAGAGAAACAACAGGAGATAAGAATATGTTATATGAGTTATAATTGCATGATAAACTAGTATACATGAAAGCATTTCAAAAGGGCATAGGGCATTTTGGGTATCCACAATCCCTAGATCAACAAGCTTATCCCCCGTTTTCAATTTATCCAAGTTTGCCAGCCAAAGAGTAATCTGGGCCCTAGGGGTAATACAACTCTTCCACACCAACTCAATAATAGGTTTGGACAGGAGCAGTTGGGAAGACTCATGAAACTTCTCAAGAATATGCTTAGTAGGAAAGGAGCAATAGCCCGAATTCCGCCAAGTAACACCATCAACCTGGTCAAATCTAGGATCAAAGGGGGTAATAGAGTTTTCCAATCTAACCTCCTCATTTTCCTAGTCAAATAGAGTTCTATGCCATCTCATTATTTAGGACCAAGAACCCTCAACCCAATCACCCATGGTTTCGTTTTAAATGAATTTTAACGGTGAGTTAACTGAAAAAAACAGCAAAATGTCACGGTTGTCATTACCCCACAAAGGTAGAGGTACCATTGGAATAAAAAAAACTTGTGGGCACCATTGAGAATAACTCATACTTAGGGTTACCATTGATGATTTTCCTAAAGTTTATAATGTATTATATGATAAAAGTCAAAATGTATTTTTATAGTATGGGACTATAAGAATATATGTAGATCATAAACATTATAAAAATGTTAAAATAAATATAAAAAATATATGGGATTGTAAGAATTCAAAAATACTATCTCTTATTCACTATTATTGTTCAATTTAGTTTTTTGATACTCTCTCGGTTTCCTAATGAAGTTCCCACATAGAATGTTCACGGAAATTAAGAAAAATAGAATATTTTAGATAGTGAAAATAATATTTTATTAAATAATAAATTTGATGGAAGATACAAGATCCCACTCTACTATGTTTTTACTTATATATTAAAAATTAATCACAAATTAAAGATGATGAGTGAATAGTGCAATAAATTCAATGTTACAAGTAATTTGAAACATATATACATAGTTATGCCCACATAACTTAACAAAGTAATTTTGTACTTTATTTATTGTGATATTCTCTCCATTTCAGTTTGATATATACAATTAAATAAAATATTTTTGCATGATGTTTCACTTTATGGTATATATTTGAATGAAAAATCAGAGATTGAATGAAGTTTTTTATTTCAAGTTTTGTTATTAAAGTAGGATATAATGAAACAACTTTTAACATATTTGCAATATACTATTAAATTAATGGACTTATGAAATTTTATCGATTCATTTTCTCAACCAATTAAAAAAATTTCTATAAAAATAAAGATTTTCAATTGTAACCAATAAAAGAAAACTTTCAAACAAAATACGAAACTTACATCGTAAAATGGAAGGTGTCCCGTCGAGGACTGGATCAATACAAATAATATATGATTAAGAGTATCTTTTATGTCCAATGATTATAGACGGTTGCTAGTCGGGAGTTTATCTCTAGTACGCTTGTAATGTATTAACCTGCACAAGTAACACACAAGGGTCAGAGAGGGGTTTCTCCAAGGGATCTCCACCAATGTTTAAGTCGGTATGAGTCAGACAAAAATGCCTAAACTTTCTATCAGAGTATATATTGGTCATTTGCCCTAACAGAAAAAGAGTTAGAACTTGTACTTATTGGATATGAGATGTTTTTTGTGGAAGTGCAAACAAGTGAATGTTAACGTACCTTGCAGCAATGCATGAGACTGTTTATATATAGCCTAGGTCTTTGGAAAGGTGTTCCCAAACCCTAGTTATCAGGATCAGACAAGATTACCTAATTCGTTTCTTGCTAGGGTTTTTAAGGCTCGATATTTCCCTTCGTGTGAGGTTTGGCGTGCTCGCTTGGGTAGCTACCCTAGCTATGTTTAGCGGAGCATCTGGGGGTCGCGTAAAGTCTGGAAGGTGGGTTGAGATGGAAGATTGGAGATATGAAATCTATTAGAGTGTGGGGGGATGCGTGGTTAGGGGGCTCGGGTCTTGGCCGCATTATTTTCCCTTGTGCTTCCTTAGATGCTAATACCACTGTGGATTATTTCATTAATGCCTCGACTAAGCAATGGCATGGGTAGTTAGTGCGTGAGCATTTTTTGTCCTTTGAAGTCGACCGTATTTTGAGTACCCCAATTTGCAGGGCCAATGTTCATGATGAGTTATGTTGGGTCTATGGAGGTGATGGTGTGTTTCGTGTTAAAGATGTTTATTCCCATGCGCTCAAGATGGATCATCTTGCCTCGTGTTCCTCGGGTCCGGACCCTTTATGGCAAAAAATATGACATTTGCGAGTTCCCCAAAAGTGTGTGATTTTACTTGGCGAGCTTGTTGGGACATTATCCCCCATGGCTCTAATCTTGCGCTCAAAGGGATTCCTAACTATGGGAATTGTAAGAGGTGTGGGAAGAATGAATATTTGATGCATATCCTTTTCGGCTGTACGTGGGCTAAGGCGTTTTGGCAGATGACGGAGTGTGATGTTGGAGGAGGGGCCTTCCCTTCCTTTAGGGAAGCTCTGGATGGTTTTGGTCGCAGTTCGGAAAGGAGCAGGCTGAACATTTTGTGATGTTATGTTGGCAAATCTAGAAGGCCAGGAACGACCTTATTTTTTATAATATCCAAGCCCCGCCGCAGTTGTATATTAGTCGTGCTTCGGATTGGCTCCAGGAATATCGGAAGGCGTGTGTTCATAATCAGGCATTGTCCTCTAACAGCATAGGGCCGAAGAATTGGTGCTGCCCTCCTAAGGATGTTTTGAAGCTGAATTTTGATGGTGCTTTCGATGCCTCTCGCGATAAATTCAGGCTCGGTTTTGTGGTGAGGGATTGGGCTGGAGAGTTTGTTCTAGGAGGCGCTAAAACCGGGTGATTTGGAGGCTCGGCTGAGAAGGTTGAAGCCCGTGCTTTGCTTTGGGCCTTATCTTGCATTGCGGATCGGGATAGGTGTTGCATCGTTGTTGAAGGGGATTGTAAAACTATCATTGACTCCTTTAATGGCCTAGGGCAGTGGAGCTTCCATGTGCAATCCATTATCGACAATTGCTTAATGTTTAAATCTAGGTTTCATTCGTTCGCTTGTAGTTTTGGCCCCCCGTTCTTGTAATGGTGTAGCTCATCGGTTTGCGCAATGGGCTGCCCATGGGGTTAGCGTTGATGTGTGGGAGGATTATGCTCCTTCTTTTGTAAAAGATGCTTTGTATTCCGATTTGGTGAAATGCAATGCTTAGCCGCCTTTTACGTTAAAAAAAAATGATAAATTTTATTTTATAATTGAAAATAAATTCTAGGCATTTTCGTTGTTTCATTTAAAAAAAAGGTAGCGACACAATAAAAAGAGGCGACATTCAAGTAGGGACATAAATTATTACTCCCCTTAAATTCAACTTTATATGTAAATGATGCTACCAAATATGATTGGGGCAAATTCCAAGGGGATTACAAAGAGGGTAGAAAAGTGATTAGTTTCTGACGGGTGTTAAGTGTTGACATGAAAAAGGGATTACTCATTACAGAACGAGGAAAGTAGATCCACGACTTAGTGCTCACTGCTCCTGTCAATTCTTTCAGAAATCAGAAGTTTTACCCGTTTCCTATCTCTTCTGCACTTTCCATTCAGTTACCCCCAAACTTACAATTCTTTGCAACAAACATTGTTATAAATAATTACATTCTCTGTCTTTTTGATATGTATCAAAGAGAAAGAGAGTAATTTTTAAGAATGTGGTAATAAATGAAGAGATAGAATAAATTGTATCGATAAAATTAAAAGATACTTAAAATATATAGATGAGATTAAAAGAAAGTGGTAGACCATTACCCAAAAATAGAAATGATGCAAATAAAGTGGGACGGACCAAATTGAAAAATGTTGCAAATTCAATAGGACGGAGAGAGTACATTTTATAAAAATTTAATATTACAAAAGTGTGTAATAACATGAATAAAACCAAAATCGTATACAATTATTCCCTTCGTTCCATTTATTTTGCAGCATTTTTCATTTTTTTCGTCTCACTTAATTTACATTGTTTCTATTTTTGGACTATGTCCCACCACTTCCTTTTAATCTCATCAATACATTTTAACTCACTTTTATTTTTATCCACACAATTTATTCTCTCTCTTCATTTATTATCATTATCTATCTTTTTTAAAAAACAACAATTTCATTTTTGATTCAAACTACATGGAACAGGGAGAATATATTTTTTCTCATATAATAATCCTAATATGTAGAATATCATGATATAAAAAATAGTGAAATTAGATGCAAGTAAAAAAGTATTTTAAAGTATTTTGATAATAGTAGACTAATATTAATATTTTGTTCAGCAGCTCTACTAGCTACTACAACTTCTAGCTTTCCAATAAGGTATTAGCCTCACCTTTTTTTAATCATTACCTATGTAGGATAATAATCCTTGATCTCGATAATAATCTCTTGGTATATATACATACTAATCCTAGACCCATACATAAACCCTAGATATAAACATTACATAATTAACCAAATTATATACACTAAATAATATATTATAATTATACTACTACCTTAAATAATATATTATAAATTTATTCTAATACACCCCCTCAATCGAAGCGGGAGGATCACGAACACTAAGATTGTACCGAAACTAATCAAATAAGATCCGTGGAAGACCCTTGGTGAATATGTCTGCAATATTCAATCGAGAAGGCACATGGAGAAAGCGAAAATGACCCTTAGCTACCTTTTCACGGACAAAATGAATATCAATCTCTTTATGTTTAGCACGCTAATGTTGAACAAGGTTACCAGCTAAGAATATTGCACTAACATTATCACAATAGGTTAAAGTAGCTTTTAAAATGGGATAGTGAAGCTCTAAGAGTAAATTGCATAGCCAACAAGTTTCGGCTACCACATTTGCAACTGCTCTATACTCAGCTTCTGTACTAGAACGTGATAAAGTAGCTTGGCATTTGGCTAACCATGAAGTTATCAGGACCATAGACAAAAGAAGGAAACAAATGATCACCGACGTAGATCACCGGGTATCAGGACAACAAGCCCAATCAGCATCAGCATAACACATCAAAAAGGAGACAGAAGAAGTAGTAAGATGAAGACCCAACTGTAAAGTCCTCTGAATATAACGAAATATGCGTTTCAACATTCAATGCAATCAAGTGACTCTCTTGGGGATCGTGCATTTGAAGACATATTTGCTGAACTAGATATGAAATATCACGACGGGTAAATGTGAGATACTGAAAAACTCCGGCAAGACCGCGAAAAAGAGAAGGATCGACAACTGAAAGACTATCATGAGCACTCAATTTACTAGTAGTATCAACATGAGTGGATGTGGGTTTGCATAATGACATACCGGCTCATTCAACTATATCTCTAGCATAAGTACTCTAATATATTTCTCGTATGGTTTGTATATAGAGTTATAAATAATTAAATTTTACAAAAATTCAATATTATAGATGTGATACCCCAAATTGAGATTTCACAAGGATTGATAAACTATTTATATCAACAAGGTGCATCTTCTTTCATGGGAGCCTATTTGCAAAGAACTCCACAGTTAAGCGTGTTTGGTGGGGAAGAATCGACCCTTCCTAGGGAGTTTTCCCGGGTGCGCACGAGTGAGGCCAAAGTGCACTGGAAAGACTTTGTGTTGGTCTGTGGGGCTAGTCTACAGTCTCCATGAGTAGTCACCGGCGGTTCGAGGGCCGGGGTGTTACAAATGGTATCAGAGCTAACCCGCGACCGTGGCTAATTCTTAGGGTTAGTTCACTTAGCGAGCAAATGATCTTGGGAGTAAGGAAAAATGTGATTTGAGGATTTAGATGTTAAAGATAGAGATAGGAACATAAGTGAATATGATTGATTATGATATTAACCTAGATGTTTAAGTTAGTCAGGTTTTCTTAGAAATGTAGGATGTGAGGTGTGAGGATTACGGGGTTAAACGAGAAAACGCTCTAAAGATTGATCTTGGCGACAAGAAGATTCAGTTTGACGATGCAACGTTAGAATTTATTTTTTTGATGATAATGTCTTGTTGCTTATCATAGTTCCTTGTCGATTATCGTTTTAGTAACCAGAATAGTTTGTCCTCAGATTGCGAATTGTGTCACCTTGTTGCTAGCGCTTTTCTATCAGTTTTTAATTGTCAATCAATGATTATGATTATAGTTGGTGCATAAAAGCAAGGTTACATAGTTGTGAGGTATCGATAGTGTTCTGTTGCAAGTGAGTTGAACTTTGAGAATGTTTGTGATAAAAAGACAAAGTAAAGCGAGTCATTGTGATAAAAAGAAAAGCCTAATATAAGAGCATATGATAATTATTTAAGCCTAGAAATTGAGTTTCTTGTGTTGGTGTTTTGATGTAATCGAGGAACTTTTTAGTGTTGTTGGATCTCGTCATACTATACGGATTTAGAGGAGTTCACATGGAGAATTAGGTTATATAAGCAATATTTGGGTGCCAGTAGATTTAGCTGGGTTATTGGAAAATCATAAAATTATCATGAAGAATACATGAATTTCATTTGCATGTTGGTAGGACTGAACACAATCTAAAGATGCAATGTCGTGGGAAAACTTGGAGATTTATATTTATGCATTGTTGAGATGGTATGTTATGATAATGAATATTGTGCAATGATTATTGAGTCTATTAGACTAAAGAAGTCACTTAGTATTACAATGAGTACCATGTAAATAACTTTAATGGGTACATTTTGAAGTTCATGAACCGCAGCCTTTAGTGGCATAAAAACCGCAGCCTTTGAGGTTTTTTCCACTAGTGTCAATAGTATTGTAAATGAGATTAAGTTGGGGGTTTCGTATAATATCAGTATCAAGACTTGGTGGAGAAGGAATCTTTTAAGAATAAGTGAAAACGATAATGCTAAGGGTTAGTGTCTAAAATATTCGAGGAAAAATGCAAGGTTAAAGATTGACTTTATTATAAAGTTTATTTATTTAATACATGAGGAGAATTGTGTTGGGTTAATAATGATTACAGTATGAATCAAGCTACTTTAGAATTGTGAAATTTATGATGAAGGTTAAAATATGTTTTATAGTGAATTCAACATGGGTTAGCTTTCTTATGAATGAATGATTGTCTACTGAGCATGTGATTCAGACAATGGAAGGTATTGGGAGGTGATAAGCAACAATTTGATTGAGTTTCATATGACAATAAGTATTATACTAATGTAGAGATGACAGCGTTTGAGTCATTGAATGGTTTAGCTATCGTAATATGGCATGCTTAAATGATAGTTTTGAAATTGTAGCTGTGGGATCACCTTTGATTCAAGAGAAAATCGAACAAGTTTAATTGATATGTAAGAGGATAAGAGCAGTTAAGGATAAGCAAAAGAGCTATGCAGACCGACAACGTGACCTCTTGAGTTCCAAGTTATGGATAGAATTGATTAGATTACTTACATTTAGGGTAGTAGAATGAGAATAATCATTATTGTGGTTATTTTGTGGTTATGTACCTTGGGAAATATAGCTAGTTTAAAAATACTATTAGTTGAGGAGCTTGTTTTGACATAAATATAATGTGGGTCTTTTATTTTGGGTTTAACTTCCGAGTACGAAGTTTGTTTTAACTTGGGTAGAATGTAACAATTCGAAATTTTTAAAAAATAATTTATTTTTATTACGTTAGAAATATATTATTTTAATTATTGGAGATAAAGAAGAATTAATAATGAGTTTAAGTACTATTTTTTTATATAATGGGATAATAATTAAATATTTTGGGTTTAAGTTCATGGGCTCATTATAATTACTATATTAACAAGTTAACCTTAACCTATAAATAAGGCGGTCTTGGGAAAGATCGTCTTATTCTAAGACGGCCCTATATTCCAGCCCATCGTACTTCCTCTCTTCTTTTTCATTTCTGTGCATTTTTCAATTTTACTCTTAAAGGTATCAATTTGGACCTTAAAGATATTAATTTCAATTTAGGTAGAAATTGATCAGTTTAACGCCACAATTGATCACTTATAGGTTCAAATTGAAATTTACTTTAATTGATATGTTTAAGTATTACTTTACGTTTAAATTGATACCTTTTAGGTCAAAATTATACCTTTAAGGTCCAAATTGAAAAATGCCCAAAAAATAAAAAAAAAACAAAAAATGAAATCTGGAGGATGCGTGTGCTACACTCGCCTGCAATGGGCCGGCCCAGTTATAGTCTTGGAATAAGACGATCTTACGCAAGATTTTGTGAATATAAATATGCCCACTTGTTAACCCTAATTTTTCTATTTACTCTCATCTTAAAAACCAGAAAAATTATCATCACATTCCTTTTCTTTCTGTCATTTTGATTAATCGGTTTAATCAAATTAGCAATCTACATCTTATTTCAATTTTTTTTCCTGTAATAAAATTCTGATTTTTGTTCATGAATATAAGCTGCCGCATTCTAATCTTTTTTGTCTCCTCTCACATAGTTCTTCACGTCACTCAATAAATAATGGCTATTTCTTTGATTTATTTTTTATTTCTTTTTAGGATCATTTACCAACTACAGTCTCTAAGTTTACTCAATTTCAAATAAACAGCCGCGAATTTCGTTTATTACCAACTACAGCCTCCAATTTAACAAACATGACATCGAGACAGCCAAAACACCCCATTTTAACCCCATTATTTACCCTTTTTTGGGCTATTTTGGCTGTCGCGATGTCTTTGGTAAGTTGGAGGCTGTAGTTGATAATAAACAAAGTTCGCGGCTGATTATTTGAAATTGAATAAACTTAAAAGCTGTACTTGGTAAATGATCCTTATTAGTTTCTTCTTTTCGAAATTATAAAAATTGTTAATTTCATTCCTTTATGCACTACTGCCCCTAATAATTATATCATCTTTGAATATGAATGATCACATACACATCATTTTATTTATTTGTTCATTTTGTCTAATTATGATCTTGAATGATGAATCCCTTTTAGTAGACATATTTCGATCATTCGAGCGGGTTAAACCTAATATAAATTAAAAGAGTAGAGACACAATTACGAGTATTATAATTGGGCAATAAAACTAAGTATAATTACATTAGTTATGTGGGAAAATATATATGAGATAATGAGTGTTAATAATATTAAAATTCGAGTACTAGGGAAGAGATGTAACAGGATAAAATTTAATTGAGTCTGAGTCTTATATTACATAGTGTATAACGACTCAGTTACTTTGTCTGGTTTAGGAGACGACTTCGTAGAAGAACCCTTTAGTTAATCTTAGTAGTTGTAGGTGACCGACACCGGACAACTGAGCTACAGGTGAGTGGATAGTGTCTCTCTTCCAAAAGAGACTGGTCAATCTAATTTTCTATTATATGTGCATTATAATTATTAAGACACTAAACTTACATATTTGACATTGTTGAATTGTTATGTGGAGTGATACTTAAAAGACCGTAAGTCTATACTCTTTGATATGATAATATGGGTAGGAGATATTTGGGCCTTTGCTATATTTTGAGGTGAGTTACCATTGAGAAATTGGCTAGCTTCACCCGAAAGAGACATAGCCCTAGAGCTATGGAATATCCTCTCAACTAGATACTTAGTGAGCACGAAGGTTTAGGATTTTTGTTTTAATATTTTATGTTATTCTCTTCTCCCTGTTTGTGAAAGCATGTTTGAATGATACAAATGTTGTACATGAGGTGTATCTACTCGCTCAACCTTCCGAGGCTGACACCTTTTAGTTTTGATTTTTAGATTGCAAGTAAATTGCAGGAGTTGACGATTGATAAGTGGGGATATCGTAAAGTGACGCAATATATCATAATATTGATTTATTTTATGAATTCGTAGTAGCTCTAATTTGGTATTGAAATTTACTAGTTTAGTATTGAAATCAACTTTTTTTTATCTTAGTATTCAAAATAATTAATAAATCAACATTAATAAGAGATATCAATAGTCAAAAAGAAGCACAATAATTTATATTTATAATAGTCATAATTAAAGAATAAACTATCTAGTTTAAATCCTATATATATAATATAATATTAATCATAGTAAATTATCCCATTAATATTTTTAATATTATCTGCATGGCATAACAGTTGGAATTCAGCAAGTCAACATTGCAGTTAGACGAGCCAGCTCTATAATTCTCTGGTACGTACGCTTCACCGGACAAACATGATTGAATAGTTGATATTGTATGGATATCAACTTTATATTGTATTCGTTCTGTTACATTAGAATTAAACCATAAAAAAGATGAATGCTAGTATTTAAAAAAAATTAAATAATGATAATAAATGAAAATTAAATAAATTGTACGGATGAAAATAAAAACAATTATAAAATTAATATAGATAAGATTAAAAGAAAAATGGTGAATTATTGTCGAAAATAAAAATATTGCAAATAACATAAATGACAAATTAAATGGAATGGAAGGACTACATTTTTTAATTCTTACAATAGTTCATATGATATGTAAAATATTAATTAATTAATCGGAATATTATAGCTTATTATGGGAATAATTATGCATGTTCCATAAAACAAGGAGAGTAAATAACATGTAAATGATTTGGGAATGTCAAACAAATTATTAAATAAGGTTTAGTAGACTAAGTGACTAGGTACTATGTATTTTCAAAAAGCTAAGCAAATGCTTCTAAGCGATAATATTTCTGTCATCTTTTCATATGCAACGAGCTCATATAATTATTTGATTTAATTGTAAGTAATTATTACTTTATGATTGTAAGTGATTACTAAGTTATAAATAATTACTCTTAGACCATAAAGATTTATCACTCACTTTAGTACAGTAAGTATAACTTGAATCAACCAAAAAAATAATTTACCGCAAACTGTTTGATTTGAGAATTTGTGTAATATTTCTTACGGCTAGCTAGCAGCAAAGCCAAGATTTTAATTCAAGGAGATCAAATACATAAGAGACTCTAAGCATGTTCAACTTGTTTGACTGAACAAGGGTGTAAATTATTTAATGGTATGTTTGGGAATGAAGATTTGATTTGCAAATATGGGTTGACTTGAAGTTAGTGTTTGGCAATAACAAGAATTTAAATTTGGATTTGAGCTCACCAATGTTATAAAAGTAGTTAATTAAAATGAGGATTTGAGAATGACAACTCAATCCATGTCATTTCAAATTCTTCATTATGATTTCATAATTGAAATCCACAATTTAAATTGAAATTTGTGTTTCCAAACGCATTCTAATATATTTTAAGTGTTTAAAGATACAAAATTGTTTTAAAAAAAATCATAATATCTAAAATTGCACAGGACCTTTGTAGAATTTGACAATTTTTGCTCCTTCCCTGATCAAATATATAGCTGCTAAACTAGAAAAATAATAATACAAAACCTATATTTTTTGTTATAAATGAGAAAATTTTATAATTAATTAAGATAAAAAGTATGTTAGATCACAAATACATGTGAAAGACGGTATTTTGAGAGACTATTTTTAAATGGCCTATAAAGAAAAATGTACAGTAAGAATAGGCATTAAGCTTTAAAGGGATGGGCCTGAGAGACGCGTCTCAAAGAGATGGTCTCTCAAGGGACGAGAGACCGGCTGATGTTAAATTATTAATTTGAAAGAGGATTAAATTTTGTTTCACAAATTCCTGTGAGAGACGGTTTCTTTGAGAGACCATTTCTAATTGGGCCGGCTCATTTTATTTATTTTTAAATATTGTAAGTAGGTATTAAGAATGATGTAAGTAGACATTTAAGATATTGAAAGTAGGCATTAAAGACACGGTAAGTAAGCATTAACGAAAATGTGAGTAGGCATTTAAGAATACGGTAAGTAAACATTAATCTTCAATGGGCCGGACTTGAGATTACGCTCTAAAAGGGAGGGTCTCTCAAAAGACTATGTGATTTTGTTTTAGTTAGAGCATGTACCATTTGTTTTAGGTTAAATAATGAGTTTGATTCTCGTTAGCCCTCTATCATAGCCCTTCCCGTCCTTTAGTCTAGCATGATTCAAAATTTATTTGTTTGAAAGACTTATAACAAATTAAATGTGAAATCATAACTTGTATGAACAATATGATCACATATTTAAGATTTTATTTCTACTGCTTTGAGCACTGAATAACTTAATTTTATGATATTTAATCGACATTTATACAATATGATGAATTAGTAAGGAGGACGCGTTAAAAACTCAATAGGGCATGTGTCTGGACCAGGGGTCATGCCTCCCTTTGTGGTTGGCCCCCTTGGTAGAGGGCCTGCCCTGAAGGTGGGCAAGAGGGCCATCGCCCAGGGCCCCATGTCAAAAATAAAATTAATAGTTGTAGAAGGTCCACATAGATTATAAATGACAAAGGAAAAGGGTCCTACTGTACTATTTCGCGTAGGGCCCCAAAATATATAGGGCCGACCTTGTTGGTAGTCTCGTAAGAGTTATTACAACAATTCATTAAAATAATACAGCACTTAACGGATAATATCCGCCCATAGTTATCCAAGATTTATCATATTGATAGTGAACCACATTGATTCTTGGTGTAATTTTCCTATTATTTGTTTGAATCCTTATATATTGTTTCTTTATTGTTTTGGGTTAATTGCTTCCGCTGTTTGTACAATAATTAGGTTGAATTTTATGATTGTGATTTTTAATTTGAGTTTCTCTTCACATTACCATAATTTATATCAACTCATATATCATATAAATTTTTCTCCAAAATACGATAATGTCAATATATGAATAGTTTTCCAATTTTTTTATTAAATATGGGTACAAAATTGTTGATAAATTATTGTAAGTAGGTATTAAGAATGATGTAAGTAGACATTTAAGATATTGAAAGTAGGCATTAAAGACACGGTAAGTAAGCATTAACGATAATGTGAGTACGCATTAAGAATACGGTAAGTAAACATTAAGAATACAATGATAATGTCAATATATGAAAACAACTAGATTAGCTATTGTAGAAATTAGAGGTGTGCAATGGGCCGGGGGCCTTTTGGGCCTCCGGGCCCAACCCTTTATTATACGGGCTTTTAACAGGTTGGGCCTTAATGGGCCGGATTTTTGAAGGGTCAACTTTAGCTATATACGGAGCGGGCTCAAAACGAGTTTTTTGACGGGCCCTAAATGGGCCTTCTTATTTTTATTAGTATAGTTTATTGTTGAAAGTTTAAATAAACCGTGAGGATTGGGAGTTGGGGCTGTAGGAATTTACAAACAGTATGTTGATGATGGTATTGGTCATAAATTTACAAGCAGTACTCTTATTCTCAACACAACTTGGACTTGAAACTATTGAATTATTTTGATGATGACTTGGGAAGCAAACTTGTACAAATATTTGCTTATTAAATTATTTCTGTTTTTTCACTTTAAATAAACCGTGAGGATTGGGACTGTAGGAATCATTTTGGGTTTGTTTTATTTGCTTATTATTATTATTATTATTATTATTATTTGGGTTTTTTATTTTATTTTATTTTTTTCATAATTAATATAAATGGGCCGGGTCGGGTCGGGTTGGGCTTGATGGGCCCGACCCGTCTAAAGCCCGGATCTTTTTTGTAAGGCCCGACCCGATCCGACCCGTTTTTACTAGAGCCCGACCCGGCCCTTTTCCGGCCCATTGCACAGGCCTAGTAGAGATTAATCATTAATCGCTAAAATATTATCTAGAAGTATATTTTCAAAAATATTTTTGAAAAATTATTATTGATAAATCATTGATGAATAACTATAAAATTAAATTATAGCCACAAGGCCCACAATTAAACAAATAGAATATTGTAAATGCTTCTGAGAAAATTCCCTTTCGATTTCTAAATTTATGCATGTACAAGTAACAACTCATTCAATGCATATTTTATTTGTGTATCTCCTTAAGTCATTGATTAAAGATTTTCAATGATAAATTTCAGTACAAAAATCAGTAAAACCAATAATAAACATTCTCATTATTTAGCATGTTACACTCAAGTAATTATATGGAATATGGTTCAATGAATAAAATATATAGCTTCTTTCTAACTACCAACATTCCCCCATAATTGTTAACTCATCTCTACATGCTTGTTAACATGTATATATATCCCTCATGCTACGTACCCTTCTCAAATCTCAATTCACCAAAACAAAAACCAAAATAATCAAATAAAACTAAAAAAACTAAATATATTCATTCGATTCACGATGTCGAATTTCCTCCTCCTATTCTCCCTTTTGATCCTTCTTCCGAGCAGTATAACTGCTCAAGGAGGTGGGCGATGGGAGCTCTTACAAGAAAGTATAGGTATTTCAGCCATGCACATGCAACTCTTAAGTGATGACCGAGTCATAATTTATGATCGGACAGATTTCGGTCCTTCAAATCTCACCCTAACTGAATCACAGTGCAGTCTCACTCCTCGAGACTGCACTGCTCATTCAGCAGAGTACGACTCCCTAACCAACACTTTCCGCCCCCTTGTTGTCATAACCAACAACTGGTGCTCCTCGGGTTCCACCCTTTCGGATGGAACCCTAGTCCAGACTGGTGGTTGGCGCGATGGTGATAAAGTTGTTAGAACTTTTACCCCATTTTGTAATGGTGATTGTGATTGGGTTGAACTCCCTAATAGACTACTCCAACGTAGATGGTATGCTAGTAACCATGCCTTACCCGATGGTCGTCTAATCATTGTGGGTGGTACACAAGCTTTTAACTATGAATTTTTCCCAAAAACCCCTTCATCTTCACAACTATTTAAGCTCCCTTTCCTACAACAAACCACAGATCCGCGGGCCGAGAACAATTTGTACCCGTTTTTGTTTCTTCATGTTGATGGGAACTTGTTCATTTTTGCTAATAATCGAGCTATTTTGTTCGATTACACGAAAGATGTCATAGTTCGATCTTACCCTACTATCCCAGGTGGTGATCCGCGGAGCTATCCTAGCACAGGATCCGCGGTTCTTTTGCCTTTAAAGAATCTAGAATTGGGGTTGAAAATTGAAGCAGAGGTTTTAATTTGTGGGGGTGCTCCTACAGGGTCATACTTAAGGGCACAAAATTCAGGCCAATTTTTGCCTGCTTTGAAAACATGTGCCCGTTTGAAGTACACGGATCCAGACCCGAGTTGGGTAATTGAAACCATGCCAATGGCCCGAGTCATGGGTGATATGGTCCTCTTACCAAACGAAGATGTATTGTTGATCAATGGTGCTGGGAGAGGTACTGCCGGTTGGGAATTGGGTCGAGACCCGGTTCTTACTCCAGTCATTTACCACCCGGGTAATACCCCAGGATCCAGATTTGAGACCCAAAACCCAAATCAAATCCCAAGGATGTACCATTCTTGTGCAGTTTTGCTCCGAGATGGGCGGGTTTTAGTGGGTGGCAGCAACCCTCATCAATTCTACAACTTCACTAATGTGCTATTTCCTACTGAGCTTAGCTTAGAGGCTTTTTCACCCCCATATTTGGATCCATCTAACTCACGGGTCCGACCCACTATAATTAGTCCGAAATCAGGTTTAAAGATGACTTATGGGAAACACCTTTCAATTAAATTTACTGTTAGCGGGTCGTTAGACCCGTCTTCAGTTAAGGTTACTCTGCTTAGACCACCTTTCAACACACATTCGTTCTCAATGAGCCAGAGATTGCTTGTTCTGACTAACAAACAGGCCGCAATGCCGGTTATTCAAGGTCTTTTGGGTCGGTTTAAAGTGAAGGTTATCACACCAAGGACGGCTAATATAGCTCCTCCTGGTTATTACTTGTTGTTTGTGGTGCACCAGGGTATTCCTAGTAAAGGAATTTGGGTTCAACTTTCATGATTAGCTTCTTTTTTTTTGGTAAATTTAATTTTTTACTTTTATTTTTTGTATTTTTTATATTAAAATTTCACATTTGGAGAATTATTTTGTTGTAATAACTTGAGAAAATAAAGAATAATGTGTACGTTGTTGTGGAACGGATTATGAAATTAAATCAATTTGGTTTGCGTTA
Organism: Amaranthus cruentus; assembly: GCA_019425755.1. Classification (NCBI taxonomy): domain Eukaryota; kingdom Viridiplantae; phylum Streptophyta; class Magnoliopsida; order Caryophyllales; family Amaranthaceae; genus Amaranthus; species Amaranthus cruentus. The sequence goes on from CM033455.1 coordinate 13,713,144, forward strand.
TTGAGTACTTGTACTGATTCACTGCTTGTTTGTGCACTATTTTGCCTCTTTCAATGTAATTCTTCCTCCCATGCTTTTTAGCTTGCGTATTAGCTCAATAACTCGATTATACTTTGACATTAAGTTCTAGCAATTGTTTTCTATGGGCGGGATATATTGGGTGCGATGGTGATGCTGACGACTTATTTTGTCCTACTACGTTTATAACTGAACGAAGATGTCCTAACTTGTTCTAAATTTCAACAAGCCTCCCATTTAGGGTGTTTTGGGACATTTTACCCCAACACCAATCTATTTTTAAAAATCACATTCCATGCTTCAATACGAATGTCGTTGCAGATTCAACTAAGACCTTGTACAACACGCTTTACAAGTGATCATGTCAAAATGATATCTCTTTCGTATTTTAGTCGTAAAACACATTTGACCACTTCAAGATAGAGTATACATTGAAAAAATAACACAATTTCATAATTTCTTTGACATATTGATGATGGTCTTTTCTTTATCTTATTCAAAATTAATCATAGTTTATATGCAGATCTTGACTACTTGAAACAGCCACGCTTTAAACTTTTATAGGTAGATTCTCCATACGTTTTATAATATACCCATGATTAGATACTTGAAATTTTTTGTTGCTTCATATATTGATGAATAATAATCTAGCTAAAATTTATTTTAAAATATAATAAGTATCAAACTTATCCAAATATGTTAAATTAGGTTGGGCTTATCGTGAATTCCAGCATATAACATGAAAACATGATGTGCACACACAATTTTAAAATACAACCGAACCGAATGACATCCGTCCAAAGCCGACCCGATCACCCGAATGAACACCTCTAGGTTTAACACATAAATATCGTGCACACTATGCATTATTCCCTCCGTTTCTTTTTGTTTTTTCTATTTAAGTTTTGCACAGTTTCCAATGCAAATTTTATACCTTATCTCTAAATACATAAAATAAAGAATTATAAAAAATACTCCCTCCGTCCCACTTATATTGTCCACTTTGATGTGGACACGCAAAATAAGAAAGGAGTTATAGTGGGGTATTTTAAGTGATTATAATAATTGAAAAGGTGGTAGTGGGGTATTTTAAGTGATTATAATAATTGAAAAAGTGGTAGTAGGGTATTTTAAGTGATTATAATAATTGAAAAGGTGGTAGGTGAGATATTTTAAATAATATAAGTTGAGGTAGTTGGGGGTATTTAGGTAAAAAGTCTTTGCCAAAAATAGAAAGTGGACAATTAAAGTGGGATGACCCAAAAAGAAAATGTGGACAATTAAAGTGGGACGGAGGGAGTACATAATAAAAAAGTATACAGTAGGACGAATCGATCAAGATCTCACGTGGATATGTTTTATCTTCTAAATATCTGTCAAAAATATTAATTATTTTCTCTAATTAAGGTGGAATATTCCAAATTGAAAGAACATTAGAGAATAGGGAGAGTAATATTAGTTGACACTTGAATATTATGCACAGATTACCTAGAAAAATGGCGAAAATATGAGGGAGAGAAGAGTAGTGAGATCTCTTCATGAAAAAGCTTAAAAGAGTTCACACGTATATACAAGTGCGAAGCTACATGGGGGCTCGGGGAGGCCTGGCCCCCTTGCCGAAAACACGATCCTTTGTATTTTTAGTTTTGGCCATTCTTACTAATTTATTATAATTTGAAGAGTATAAAAATATAATCAAATTTACTATAGCTCAATGGTTGGAGTAAGACATTTGTAACATTTGGTTAAGAGATCAAATCCTAATTCATCCTATTTTTTTAACAAACTAATAAATTTATATTTTAATGTCACTATATACTATATCTTTCATAATTTTACCTTCATCGTTTTTAGTGCGTGTTTATATTTTTGCTATTTTAATTTTAATAGTATATTTTTTGAGACTTATTAAGCGAATAATGTGGTCAAAAACATTTGGTTTTTTAAATGAGATAATTATATGGAACTTCAACTCTATTTGTTGAATATAATTTTTACTATGATCCAACTTCATTAAGTCTATATGTTTTTAAAATTTTCAGAATTTAATTAGTTTTTATATAGTAAATAATAGGGACTGCTCAAAGATTTTAGACGCTCCATTTATTTTCACGATGAATTTTAAAAGATTAAATTTTTTTCCTTTTCAAGAAAAATAATTGAAGATAAAATGTATTGTAGCACTATATTATTTCAAATATAAAAAAGTCAAAAAGCAAATTACTTAAAAAGTGTTGCTCAGAATCGAGCAAAAATAACACCATTTAATATTTGAGGCCTCTTATTTCTCGGAGCCCTAGGCAGTCGGCTACCCCGAAAAGCCTAATAACCGACACTGATAAATAATTTCTAGTACATCGACTATTTGACCACCCTAATTTATAATCCTGACTTGGCACAGTATAAGGATTCACCCCATATTTAACATATATTTATGTACCCCGGTGAAAAAGGCATTATTTGTTGAACACAAAACATACAAGTAGTATATTGCAAGTCAAATTTTATTGCAAGAACATGATAATATAATACTACTCCTATTATTAAGGGCTGAGAAAAAAATAATACTACCTTTAATTAAAAATACTTACAACATGGTTCTCGTATAATTCCTTGTTTAAGAATTGTGTAATTACCGGTAGGTTTGATTCCCATATCTCGACAGCTCAGTTTTATTGAGTGATCATTAATAGATAAATACAAGCTTTGTAGTTTTACTTGATATAATGATAAAATCATGAATCAATTTGGGAATTGGATCTGGCAATCCAAATAAACCGAAGATGAGATAATTCCACTACTAAAATTCAGTCGGAAGTTGGTCGGAAAATAATTAATTTTTTTTATTTCTTTTTAAATTGCGACCAAAACCAAATTTAGTAGCAAAATAGTCGGAAAATCAGTCGGAATTTCCGACTATTTCGGTTAGTCGGTAGTTTTTTGGTCGGTAAGTTGCATTTTTTTTGTAGTGTTCTCTTATAAGTTTAAAGAAGATTTACTTCTAACTAAACTTAATTTTTGCCCTCATTTTCTGCTGATATGCTTGAAAATAGGTTAAGATAGTTTAGACGTGTGCAAACAAAGACGGTTGATTCTCCTGTGAAAAAGGATAAAAAGCATCATAGTAAAGGGTAAGAAGTCGAGAAAGACCTAAGAAAATGTGAGATGGGCAAATTAAAAACGACTTGAGTGAGTTGCACCTTTTCGAGAGCTTGATTAGGGATGTGAATAGTTATGAAGACGCCAGATTCATATTTTAGACTGTTAATATAGTTTTCTTTAATTGTTTTTCTAACCCTAATATCTAGTTGCTTTTTACCCTTTTTTTTTATTTACTCAATGTATTTTTTTCCATTTGTTTCAACCCTAGTTTTGGCTAATATTGTTATTTGAAGTACTTTTGTACTCTTGAAGCAACGATGTCACTCATATCCCTCTCTAAGCAGGGCTCTCACTATTTGGGGTTTAAAATTAAAAATTGACCACATTCCTATAGCCCTCTCTTTGGCGAAGGGTACAGATATGAATCGTCTGTTCCTTCCCTCACCCGGTCCGTATTTTATTTCGAGAGGAATATTAAATTGATAACCATGATGAATAGTAGGACTTACTTCCATGCAAGACAACTCACACGTAGATTATGATGTGCACATCAAAACATCATAACTTTTGGTCAATTGTTAATTAACTCTCAATGAGTGATTAGTGATCACCCCTGCCAGCTTCCTCCTCACATACATGTTTTACCATTTCCCAATTCCCATACACATATAATACTTAATGAACAAACCAAACTTCATAAAACGTACAAAACACAATTTTTAGCTTGTAATTCTATATAATGTCTCATAACAATATCTTCCTTCTTTTCTGCCTTAATCACAAAAAATTAGAAGCGACTATTCTTTTCACCCTCTTAATTCTCATAAATCCCATCAGTATAATCGCCGCAGGAAACGGCCAATGGCAACTCTTACAAGAAAGTATAGGCATACCCGCCATGCACATGCAACTCTTAGACAATGACCATGTCATTATCTTTGATAGAATAACCTTCAACTCAAACCTCACCTTTAAAACCCAAGAATGTAGTCAAGATTTGAACCCTAATAACCCAAATTGCATGGCATACTCTCTTGACTATGATCAAATCTCCAACACATTTCACCCTCTAACCATATTAACCAACACATTATGCTCTTCGGGTGCTACACTCCCTAACGGAACCTTTGTTCAAACGGGCGGGTTCATGGAAGCTGATCAAAAAATTCGTATTTTTGATCGTAAATCTTGTAATAATGATCTAGCTTGTGATTGGATCGAGGGATCGGATAATCTTTTGGATCATAGATGGTATGCTACTAGTCATGTATTGCCTAATGGTGGGTTTATTATTATTGGTGGGTTGAATGCTTTTAATTATGAGTTTTTTCCTAGAACAAGTCTATTTTCATCTCAACTTTACACTTTGCCTCTTGATAATAAGGGTAGTATTTTATACCCATTTGTGTTTCTTAATGTAGATGGTAAAACTTTGTTTATTTTTGCTTATAATAATGGTCTTTTACTTGATTATACAACAAACACGATCATTCGAACTTATCCCCTTTTTCCTGGGGGAGATCCTCGAACTTATCCAAATTCTGGCCTTTGAGGGATTTAGAATTGGGAATAAATGTAAAAGTCAGAAGTGTTAATATGTGGGGGTGCTCCTGAAGGGTCTTATATAAAAGCCAAGTCCGGTGATTCGTTTATGCGAGCGTTAGACACATGTGGTCGTATCAATATTAATGATCCGAATCCAACTTGGATCCTCGAAACTATGCCCATGGGTCGAGTTATGGGTGATATGGTTTATTTACCCAATGCGGATCTCTTGATAATTAACGGAGCGGGAGCTGGTACGGCAGATTTAGAACTTGGTCGATATCCGGTTCTTAATCCTGTTATTTACCATCCAGACGGATCTCCCGGGTCTAGATTTGATATCCAAAATCCAACTCAAATTCCAAGGATGTACCACTCTTGTGCTGTATTGTTACGTGATGGGAGGGTTTTAGTGAGTGGGAGTAACCCACATGATCAAAACAATTTCATCACGAATTTGTACCCAACTGAACTTAGATTAGAAGCCTTTTCTCCGTCTTACTTGGATCCAATTAACTCTGAAATTCGACCTGTTATCATCTCTCCGAATTCTCATACTATTATTCATTATGGGGAGAGTTATGAAATTCAATTTAGAATAGATACATTGATAAATAATGATGGAATCAAAATTACTATGATTAGACCACCCTTTAATACACATTCCTTATCTATGAGTCAAAGGTTGTTGGTTCTAACCAATACCAAACCTAAAAATATCGGTTCGGGTAATTTTCAAGTCGAGGCGATTGCACCAGGATCCAGTAATATAGCGCCGCCTGGATTTTATATGTTTGTGGTTCACAAGAACATTCCTAGTGAAGGAATTTGGGTTCAACTATTAGATTGATTTTTTTTGTTTATATTTGATTTAAAAATTATTTATTAACAAATTAATATCATGTGCTGTTTTTAGAAGTGTTAATTTCTCTTTGACTTTGTACCAACCTTGAACATTATTCAATTCTATATATTTAAAAACAAAATAAGTGTACGTTCTCTTTAGTTAATTAAAAAAAGTCAACTTGTTCAATTTCTCTTCTCAACAACGAGCTGTTTATATTTTGATTAACTCTTCAATGCTAAGCTTAAATATACTATAATACTACTAAGAAAAAGCAATGCAAGTACTAATTACTTTACAAGTAACGGAAGATCTATTTGTACTATTTTAAAAATGCAATAAACAATGCATTTAATGTTAGTTTAAATCCACCAATAAGAAACTGACTCATATTTAGATAGAAATTAAATCTAAATAATAGTAAAAATTATACTCACACTAATAACCGTATTAGAAGGGAATTTGGATTCATATCATCATGTATAATAATGTATATGAACATATGATAATTAGTAAACTGAAATGTTGGTTTGTTAATTGATTCTAATATAAATTAATTGTATCAAAATATGTAATAATTTATGTATGATTCAGAAAACCAAAAGCGTTTGGCTCAATGGATTGAGCATCTACATGTGGAATAAAAGGTTTGGGGTTCCACCCCTACTAGGCGCAGGTAGCAATTGGGGGTTTCTTGACTGCGCGTATCTCGCTTTACTCCCTTCTTGGGGGAACGAGTATGATTTGTTCACATCTTTCAGGAAAAAGAAAAAACCCCCACCCGAACCCTGCCTTGTGCGGGATACTGGGAGTGTCCTATAGTATGATTTAGAAAATTGACAACATTATGTTGAAGATGGTGACTCTAACTAGTAGTGTAATGGTTGGAGATAAATCAAGGGCTGGGTAAACGAGTTGGAAACATTCGCCAACGTCGAGCTGGCGTTGGTGGTAGCGGTGATTCAGAATGAGTCATCGTATGGTAGCCGACTAGCTAGACTGTTGTGACTGCCGAAAATGTGTTTTGTTCCAAAACGTGAAGCCAACTCAGTGTCGAGGTGGGACTTGGTGAAGCGGAGTCGGTTGGGCTACAATATTTGTAATTAGGTCGGCGTTGTTGTATGGGACAGAATGTGGCCAATAGAGAAGATTTTTGAACAAAGGATGAAAGTAACAGAAATTCGTATGCTGAAGTGGATGTGTGGTAATACTATGATGGATAGGATAAGAATTCAGAAGTTAAGGGAAAAAGATAGGAGTTGCAGCTATCTCCGCAAAGATGTGGGAGAACAGACACTACAAGAAATTTAGTTTTTTGCGACATTGGATTTAGTGGCATTAAAAAAATGCCACTAATTCATATTTTTAGTGTAATAATTATTGGTTTTTATTTTAAGTTTCCATCATATAGGGATTTAGTGACACTTAATTTGATCTTTAGTGGCATATGTAATTGTCACTATAGTCTATAGTGGCATTTGTGAGAAATGTCACTAGATCCTATGTCGCTAAAAGCTTTAGTGTGACTTTTTAATATGCTGCTAAATGGTCTAATAAATGCCACTAAATCCTCTATATACACTATAAGAAATTTGAAATAGCGACATTTAAATTAAATGTCACTAAATATATCCCACTAAAAGCAAATTAGGTTGTAGTGAGATGGAGATAGTTTGGGCATGTGCAGAGAAAGACACGAGACGCCCTAGTAAGAAGGATAGAATGTATCATAGTGGATGGTAAGAGAAGTCGAGGAAGACCTAAGAGAAGGTGGGAGGAACAGATGAAAAGGGACAAGCATGAACTTCACCTCTCCAAGGACCTGACTGGAGATAAGGGTAGATGGCAGCGCTTAATCCACGTGTTAGACCGCAAAGCCCATCGTTTGTTATTGTCTTTGTCGTTAATTATCGCTCTTTACCTCCTTCTTTACTTTTATCTTTATTTTTAGCTTTTTGTACGTTTTCTACTTACTCTATGTGTAAGTACCAGGTTTATCTCTCTTGAAAGACCTTTCTTGAGCCTGGGGTCTCTTTGACCACACTCTCCTCTAAGGATATGAGTTGTCGTCGTTCTTCCCTCCCCAGACTTTAACCATAGTTTTCTATAACCATATTTTATTCAGGAATTCTCTTGTGCGGCCCTCTCTTGTATGCGACATAATCCAGCCCACTAATAATATTCGTTCAAGACTTTATATACAATTTTTTTTAGATGAAGACTTTTTATATGATTAGTATGACTACTTTTGAACTTAAAAAAGCTTCTTAAAGGCTTAAAAGCCTAATTTCAAGTATTAAAATTTTAATTTCAGAACATATATACACTGCTTTATAGATGTTTAGTACTATTATTTTAAATATCCATATTATTTGATTTTTATTGTAAATAATTTCTTATATAAAGCTTTGAATTTTATTGGTTTTTTTTAATCATAACTTCATAAGGATGACTTTATGTATAAAGAAGAAGATGTTAACAAAACCTTATACTCCCTCCATTTTCATATGTTTTCTCAAACACAATTTACAAAATTTAGTGTCAAATTTTGACTATGATTTCTCATCGATATATATAGAAAAACAAATTCATGTGGGATGTTAGATTCGTCGTCTCAACATTTATTTTCTAAACATCTACTTTTTAGATTTTTAAAAACTCACGATTATAATTATTTGACTTTTGAATTTGCAATGAAATCTGCACAAAAAGTGAATAGTAAGAACATATAAAAACTGATTGACTACTTTAGAACTTAAAATGTCTTTTCAAAGACATAAAAGCCCTATTTTACGTATTAAAATTCCGATTAAATAACGTATATACATGGCTTTATAGATGTTTAGTTTTAGTATGATTACTCAAGGGCTATAAAACCCTTCTCAAATGCTAAACGTTTGATTTCCGGACAATAAGTCCTATGATTATTAGCTTATGAAACAATTTTTTTAATAATTATAATCCCAACTCCAATTTTGGGCTTCACCTTTAGTAGGCAATGATGTAATCGATAGTGATGGGCATGGGTTGAATATGGGTTGCGTCCAGCTAGACTCAAATCCAAATCCTAATTTTTTTATTGGACCTAGACCCCGACCCAAATCTATATGGTTTAAAAATTTTTGAAGGTTCTGGTAGGTGTCCAAAACAAAATTTTTTTCCTGAAAGTTTTTTAAAAATATATTATTTAATTTTTGACCATTCGTATGAAGTTATTTAAACACTTTCGATTTATAAGGATCTGCTAATACTTTAAACAAATTGAACGAACAATTATACGAAGCTTTCCAACATTCCAATTCTTATAACAAATAGAATCTATTAAGTCTTTTAATTTTTAAAATACAAATACAACGATCACATTTCAAATTACATGAACTGACAATGTTTAATTTCACGTAATGTTCAGAAAATAAAACAAAATTCCTAATCAAACAAGTAAATACACATTATATCTAATATATAATTTAAAAAAGATGTAAATGTGTCTATGGGTTGGATCTAGGTCTCAAACATATGGACTCAGACTCGATCCCGGACTCTAAGGTCATCAACCCAATCTGATCCGAATTGATATATGGTCTAAAATTAGGTCAATCCAAACCCTTAAAATAGGGTCGAGTCATGTCTAGACTCTTATAGTACAAAACTCATGCCCATCTCTAGTAATCGGCCTTTGATGGGTACAGGTGGTAGGGCTTTGAGTACAGTTGTAAGGGGGGCAGGTGAGTTCAAATCGTAGGTGGGTAGATGAGTTCAAATTTGTGGGTGGGTGATCTGGCTTTGATGGGTGTGTGTTGTACGTGGTGGTAGGTCGGGATGGTTTGAGGGAGAGGAAGGTTTCAAGATTAAGGTTTTGTTTGGATTGAGGAAAATGGAAAGAGAAGAACAGAAATGATTTGGAGGGATGAAAAATCTCTTGTTTGGATAGCAAAAAGGGAGAGAGAGGATTTGGAGGGAAGAGATTTTGAGGGATTAAGTATATTCAATTTTTTAACATCTAAATCTCTCCATAAGAGGAAAGATTTGGAAGGAAAATGAAATTTCTTTCTTTCCCCTTCCTTTCCTTCCTATACAAACAATGGAGTATTTCCCTTCCTTTCATTCCCCTTCATTTTCTTTCCTTTTTTTTTCCTTTCTTTTCTCTCCTAATTTGCTATCCAAACATAGTGTAAGTGTGTGATTGGATTGAATGAAATGGAGGGAAAGGAAGGGGAGGGATTTGGAGGGAGGAGGTATCCATTGTTTGGATAAGAAATTGAGAGGGAAGGGATTTAGAGGGGAGGATTTAGAAGGAAAATTTAGACAAGTTTTATTAAAAAGACAATCTCTCCTAAGGGTCTGCCTGGATTGGATGAACTAAGGGATAAAAAGTATCACTTAAGTATTCTGGATTAATTTCAATGTCTGGATTTGAAGAGAAATTCACGGGGAGTAAATTTTTCCTCCATACTTGGGGATAAATAATTACCCCACCCTCACCCAAGGGAAAAATTTAAGGGAATAAAAATCTCTGTATCAACATTCTAATTTCTACAACGACAACTAGCACCACCCACTGCCGCAACCGCCCACATCACCACCACCGCCACCTAATAAAAATCAAAATCTATTTCTGAAAACCCAAATTAAAATTTTAAGATCCATAAAATCATTACTCATAAACAACCCCAAATATCTCAAATGAGCAAGAAAACTATGATTTTAATTCATAACTACTAAAAAAATCAAGATCTAAAAAATTTTCCATTTCAAAATAAATCAGCAATCAAAAAAAAAAGAAATATTGTGGTGGTTGTCGAATTTATGATGGTGGCTGTGATGTGGTTAGAGTGAGGTTGAAGGTTTTCATGGTGGATTGTTTATGGTGTGTGATGCTTGAAGATTTTTGTTGTGAAGAAAAAGGATTGAAATCAGGAGAGAGAAACTGAAAGAACTTAAGGAGTACAAAAAAAAAATTATGCCAATCTTTAATATTTACTGCTCCACTCAAATTTTTTTCCCAAAAAAATTTATGTTGTACTATTCTCCTTGAATTATTTACTCTTTCAGTTTTTATGTGTAATCCAGGCAAGCTCTAAAGAGGAAAGATTTGGAAGGAAAACACTTTCCTTCCTTTTCCCTTCTTGTCCCTTTTAAACAAATAATATACACTTTCCCTCCTTGTTCCTTCTTGTCCTTTTCCTTCCTTTCCTTCCTCTTCCCTTCCTTCATGGTAGGCATATTGTTGATGGGTGGTGCACTGGTGGTGATGAGGTTACGGTAGGTAGTTGTTGGGGTCATGGTGGTTTATCTAGCAAGTGGCCGGTGTTAGCTGGTGGTTGATGGGGGGTGTGAGGGATAAAATTGTATTTAAATTTGAAAAAGTTAAAAAGTTCAAGTTATTTTCTATAACGATTAAAAGTCACTTGACTCTTTCTTTGCGAAAAATGAACAAAAAAATTTAAGAACAAACGAAATATTAGACTTTCATCTGCAGACAACTAATAAGTTGGTGAATAGAAGCAATTATTCCAAACTAAAACCATACGTAAAACAAAACATATATCATACTATTTTTTTCACTTTAAACCATGTATAAACTATAAATATTTGATTAAGGGTCCAATTTTTAGATCATATTAGTTCTAATTTAATCTAGGTCTTGAAATAAAATTTGAATATTCAAATTTAAATTTAAGGGTCTCTAGACAAATAAATTGACTTTAAAACTATACAAGCTAGCTGAATAATTCTATCATTTAAGCAGATATATGCTATCATTATGTATTAGTTGTTAGTTATTTATTAGAGAAAAAGTAAGATAATATGCCAACAGGCCAATAAGAAAATCCAAATAAATTAGTTTTTTCATTTCACAAAAACTTGGCCAATGAAAAAAGCCAACTAGACGCATCAATATTCCTAATAGTATATTTTGAAATAGGGAAAGATGTTAAAATAGATCTGGAATTAAAAAAAAAATAACATGGCTTAGCTTGGACATGGATCCCCTTAACATCTTGCTTTAGAAAGAGCTCTTTATTCTGTTCTTTTCGTCGATAAAGCTTGACCTCATAATACTTATATAGTAAGATGTATGTACTAGTTGGAAGAATAAAGATCAATATTGTTCTTGTGCATGTGTTGACAGACTGACGCGGTTAATTAGGCCGCAAAATCTGATCCGACTTGCTAATTCGACTTGTTTTTAATCTAAAAATAATTGGATTTGGATTGCGAGTTTTGCTTATTGGTATTAAAAATAAGGAAAAATTATCTAGAATAATCCAATATTTTAATGATTTACAATAATCGCACCTATTGATTAATCATGAATGATCCCAACTTTAAAGGATATTTGCCTAGAGTAAACTTGGATAACCCGATGGCCTGTTATATTAAGTAATTCACCAAAAAGTAAACTAAAAATTAATTTAAAATTAGAGAAAAATTTTGAAAATTTACATAAGAAATTCTAAATAATAAAAAAATCATTATTTTTTGAATATTTTATTAATATTTTTTCGACATTTTATTTTATTTTATCTTTTTTTTAAAAAATAAAACTTGCTATAGCAAGTCATCCGATCACCAAGTTTACTCTCGGAAAATACCTCTCAAAGTTGAGATTATTTAAGCTTAATCAATAGGTGAAATTATTGTTGGAAAATCACACGAATTTTCGAGGTAATTTTTTCCAAAAACAATGAGTATGAACTATGAACTTAGTTGAAGTTTTCATCAAAATAATGTAATGTTGATCTTCAAAAAAAAAATTAATGTAATGTTGATCTTTTTCACTATAATGGTCCACAGTGGCGAAACATGAAAGTCGAGAGAGATAATAAATATGCATATATAATGACACTATTAAATATCATAAAATTGTAGTTGGATTAGTGGTAAAATTTATTATTTATAACAAAGAGATTTTATGTTTAAACATTTGCCGCCCCTCTCATTTTTGTAACTTGAAGTTCTCACCCTCAAATATGTTTCTTTTTATAAATTTTAGCAATAGATTTTGTGAAAAAAAATTATAGTAGAATAAACTTATAAACATGTCATAAATCTTGTTAAAGTGTTTATCTAATTAAACAACATTATCGATCATGACTCTATGAAACGCCTAAAAAAGATCGATTCTGATAATTTTGCTTGTTTCATTATTGCATCATAAAATCGTTAATTGGAATGTTTTGTTATGAGTGTAACTTTATACCAGCTCATCTATTAAAATGAAAAAAATCTTCAAAGGTTAAAGAACAAGCTCAATGAATTGTCTAATATGAATTTAATTCATATATTTTTATTGTCCACCCTTCAAGACATACTCCAAATTTATATGGTCATATATGAATTTTTTTTTATTTCTCTTTTCATAACAAATGAGCAGTACTAGAAGAGTTACAAATGAAGGAACATCCAATTAAAAGTCCCCGGGACAAGTCAAATGTTGATACAATTTCATTACTAAAACTAATTGTTAGTATTAGGAGCTACTTCTCAAGTTTATATAAAGTGAAACTTCTATTTTCCCAATGTCGGGCAACTGGCAAAGGGTAACAAATAGGTACTTTAACAGTCTAGGTAACTATGGGTAGTTGTAGTTTTCTAGGTAACTATGAATCGACAAAAGTAACATGGTAACTGTCAAATTATAAATTATATATTTAATTAATTTTAATACATAATTTTTAACTTTTTTAGTTAAAAACTATTTGTTCTAATTTATTTATTAAAATTTTAAAAGTAATTTAACAAATTTTAATAGAAGTTGAAGTATTATTAACACAAATTAAAAAATATAATACAACCACTTTAATAAAAAAAAGGAAAAATTACTGTGAATAATACAACATTTTGTTAATTTTCCTACAATAATACGAACTTTTAATTAACCATGAATAATACCAATTTTAGGGGTTTTTTTCCTAGAATAATACCACCTTTAGTTTATTAACTAATTTACTAAATTTTCTTGTCATATAATCACCTATAGTTTGATTTTTAACATATTAAGTATATTGTAGGAAAACACCCCCATAAGTTGGTATTATTCATTGTTAATCAAAAGTTAGTATTGTTGTAGGGAAATAAGCAAAAGGTTGTATTATTCCTGATAGTTTTTCCTAAACAAAATTAACTATAAATTTATTTTAATTTCACCGTTCCGAAATTTACAAAGATATATATATATTTCTAATTTTTAAAGAGAAGAAGTATATGGTGACTGAAAAAACAAATCCATAAGAATATGTAAATAGGTAAACATTTATTGAGAAAATATGTTAGTTTTTTTATAATGCTACATTGATTAACATTTTACAAATAAATGTGAACCACTAAAAACTACTTAAATTGCTAATTTGCCGCGGAACATTAATTTTATTTTTTTTATAAAGTAGTGTTTTATGTTAATAAATCACCCAAAAAATAGCTAAATGGCTACTCCCAAAACACACTTATAAATGGAAGAGTTTTTAACAGTTTTATCAACTTCTTTTATGTAGTGTTTAATTGGAAACAAATATTTTATTTTAAATTATGGATTTCAATTAATTATAAAATCATAAATGAAGAATTTAAGAATGACAAGGTTTCGGTAGTCATTATCAAATCCTTAACTTTAATTACTTTAAAAACAATGGTGAAATTTGATCCAAATTCAAATTTGAAAATTTTTATTTTGCTAAACAATAGATTTAACCCAATTCCAAATTTTCAAATAAAATCATTATTGTTCCCAAACATGGCATTATTGAATTTTACCGACCGAATAAACATTTGCCAATTCTTTTTATACTTCACAATGGTGAATCTTGTCATGTCATATACTTCCTCCGTTTCATAATATTTGCTACTAATAGTGATATTTTCTCACCCAACATGTCACACTCAGTAGCAAGTATTATAGAATGGAGGAAGTATTTAATATTTTAAAAAAAGTATGCACATTTTATGATTTCCCTTTAATTATTCTAAGTTAATAAATTACACAACTTTTGTAAAGCAACATTTACAACTAAAAAATCCTTTTAGGCTAGGACGAAAAACCAGAAGAATAAAGAGGACTCTAACTTTGCATGACCCAATTGCAATTCCAAATCATAATGTACAACATTCTACCTATAAATTATATAATTATTTATTATCGCACCCCCGACCTACATATTCCCATATTACATGCCCATCTCTATTAGCTACTATATAAAATACATATTTATATCCCAACATAATCTCCCTCCAACTCAACACCAAACAAACCATAAATAAAAATTAAATTAAATATAATTTTAAATTAAGATTTATAACACTATAAATTCATCCCTTAACCAAACACCAACCAAACAAACCCAAAAAAATATAACCCTACATTCCCATGTCACATTTTTTCCTCTTGTTCATTATCATTATATATCTCCCTTGCACTACATTAGGTGCAAGTGGTGGTTCTGGCCGATGGCACCTTTTACAAAGAAGTATAGGTATTTCCGCAATGCACATGCAACTCTTACACGATGATAGTGTTGTTATCTTTGATCGGACTGATTTCGGCAAATCAAACTTGCCATTAGCTGCTGGACGCTGTCGTAGGGATCAAAACGACGAGGCTACAAAAAATGATTGTACGGCCCACTCTGCTAAATACAATTCACTAACCAACACTTTCCGGCCACTAACGGTACTAACTGACACGTGGTGCTCCTCTGGTGCTATTCTCCCTAATGGCACACTTGTACAAACGGGTGGGTTCAATGACGGAATACGGGTGGTTCGAATGATCCATCCGTCTTGTAGTCAATGTGATTGGATAGAATTTCCTAATTTGTTGTTAGCCCCTAGATGGTACGCCTCTAACCATATTTTACCTGATGGACGTATCATTATAATTGGTGGTCGTCAATCTTTTAACTACGAATTTTATCCAAAAAAAGAATCTGATCAATTGTATGAGTTGCCATTTTTAGAACAAACAAATGATGATTTTGAGGAAAATAATTTATACCCTTATGTGTTTCTTCATGTAGATGGGAATTTGTTTATTTTTGCTAATAATCGAGCTATTTTGTTCGATTATAATAAAAATGTAGTTGTTCGGACCTACCCCTCTATTCCAGATGGTGAACCGCGGAACTATCCAAGTACTGGATCCGCGGTTCTCTTACCACTAAAGAATTTGGAGCTTGGAGTGAATATGGAAGTTGAAGTGTTAATATGTGGCGGTGCTCCTCGAGGGTCGTTCACAAAAGCTTTAAATACAGCTCAATTTTTACCAACTCTAAATACATGTGCACGAATGAAGATTAGCGATCCAGACCCAAAATGGCAAATGGAGACTATGCCAATGGGACGTGTCATGAGTGACATGTTAATCCTTCCTAATGGAGATGTCATAATAATTAATGGTGCTTCATTAGGTACAGCCGGGTGGGAACTAGGTCGAGACCCAGTCCTATCCCCAGTAATTTACCACCCGGATAATACCACAGAATCAAGATTTGAGGTCCAAAGACCCGCCAAGATCCCAAGAATGTACCACTCGTGTTCCATCGTACTACGAGATGGGAGGGTTTTAGTGGCAGGGAGTAACCCACATAGTGGTTACAACTTCACGGGTGTGTTGTACCCGACTGAACTTAGTGTGGAAGCCTTTTCACCCCCATATTTGGATTCAAGCAAAACAAGAATCCGACCCACATTCATTAAACCATTGTCGGGTTATAAGATCAAATATGGAATGTCTCTAAAAATAAAGTTCTCAATAAAAGGAGAGGTTGACCTAAATACAATAAAGGTTACCATGTTAAGACCACCTTTTAATACACATTCCTTCTCAATGAGCCAAAGATTATTGGTGCTAACAAATATAAAGCCCGTGAAGACTAGTGTGGTCCCGGGTCAATTTGATGTCCAAGTCAGGATACCAGGATCCGCAAACATTGCCCCACCCGGATTTTATATCATATTTGTGGTACACCAAAATGTTCCTAGTGAAGGCATTTGGGTTCAACTACAGAACTTTTTTTAGTTTTGTCCAACTACATTTTGAGTCTTAGTATTCCTCGTTACGTATCATAAATTTAGGAAATTATCTGATAAAATTTATGCATTAAAATGATTTCAACAAGATTTTACATAATTATATTTTATCTTCACTATATTTCTCAAAAATCTTATTTAAATTTTTCTATAATCTCCTAAAGCCGAAAGTTTATAAAGTCGACAAATACAAAGAAAAAAACACTATTTTTAGAAGGCTATTGATCATCATATGTGTGGTCTTCGATATTTATCTCAAAGAATTGAGTTGGAACACATCAAGTAAAATTTGAACAATAACTTAATTAGTAATCTTTGTACACTTAATTTTGTTATAAAATCTCAAACAATTGATGATAGTCGATCATCTCCATCATCATATCTATTGTGCCGCTCGGAAGCAGAGTCTGAATGAGGGATGATGACGAATAATTCAAACTTGTACTCCCTTCACAAGGAGTACAAGAAAGAAAGGTGACAGACAATTCATACCCTTTTGAATGAGTAACATTAATACTCAATCAATACAAGGAAATAAATATTAATGATTTATTTAATACACCTATATGAAAAATACATGATAGTCTAACTTCGGAATTTTTACTTTTCTCCACAAATTTATTATGATTTGTGAGGTGTATTAGTATTTTGAAAATCACACATTCTATGATAAAAATAAATGTTTTAGGATGGAGAATGGAGAATGGATCCATAAAAATAACAGGTTAATTTTTACCAAACAAATAGTAAGTACCATGTATATTTACCACTATTGATGTATTTTTACCAAACGAATAGTAACTAAGTTCCATGTATAAGCTACTACATTAACAACACGATGGTAAAATGAGCGGGTAGATGACTTGATGCGTTTTGTCCTCTATACAAATACCCACTTAAATTTTCATACCAACCACACTGCCTTCCATGATGGGATAAATTTTCATAATCACGTATATCAACTGATTATAAATTCAAGTTCATCTCCACTCAGCATAGCCAAATGGGTATAATTACATATGTCTATATAATCGCAATTTTCTAACAAATTTAATTGTATATTTTATTTTAATTAATACACTTAATTTTATGCCAAATATGTTTAGTTAAATATACAAAATTGATGTAGCAAGTTTAAAACAAAAATAATTCATAGAGAATTGATCTATTTAATGATTATAATTTATAATTTATTGTTTAAACTATAGCACATATAGCAAATTCAATAAATTATTACTCAATGATTCCAAGTCTTAAATTAAATTTAGTGAATATTGTTTGGAGCAGTTGAACAAATGGACCTCCATTATTCCAACTCCTCAATAAAGGGTGTTAAATTTCCTACCAACAATGTTTCAGCCGCATTGACTAGTCACTACTATGGCTGTAAATTTTGTTACTCGGTCCGGTTTTGGGTCGGATTTCATCGGATTCGGATATGCTCGGGCTTGGGTTTTCCCAGGTTATTTAGCACTTTGAATCGGATCGATTCGGTTACGGGTCCAATCGAGTGTGGGTCTATATCAGGTTAATACCGCACTGGACCGATTTCAGGTCATATATTCATCTTGAATTTGTATCAGGTTCGGTCAATTTTGGTCGGTATTACAGGTCGGGTCAATTTATTACGTCCCTAGTCACTACTCTTGTTTGCCATGTTGGTAAATGAGACTTTTTGTCTCTTTTTTTTAATTAGTTCATCATTAAATCTAAATGGAGTATAAGGAATTTTGATGGATAAAAGTTAAAAGGAAATGACTCTTTAATAGTTGTAATTAGGAAAAATTACCCAAAATAATTTAATCTTTTCATCATTTTCCTACAATAATTTCACCTATTGATTATTTATGAATAATCCCAACTTTGGAGACTATTCTCCTAGAGTAACCCAGTAACATGATGGCATGCTATAAAAAGTTTTATTTAAAAAAAAGATAAATTAAAATAAAATATCGGAAAAATGTTTAAAACATAAGCTAAATTTGTTAAAAGTGTCAAAAAGTATCTAATAAAAACTTTTTTTTCAAAAAAGTACCTAATAAAAAAAATTTTTTCCAACAAATACCTAATAAAAATTTATTTTTACAAAAGAGTACCAACTAACGGCTGGGGTTAACTTTTCCGTTATCTTTTTTTGCCAATTTTTAAAAAGTACCTAATAAAAATTTTCTTTTCAAAAAAGTACCTAATAAAAATTTTCTTTTCAAAAAAGTACCAAGAACACAACATAATTATTCAATACAAACGCAACATAATATATAACTCTAACAACATCATCCATGAAAAGTTCACACATCATCCAATACAAACACAACATAAGAACATCATCCAACACAAACCTAAATCAAGTAACGGTTAGTGTTAAGTTCACCGTTTATTAAAAAAAATTTAGGTGATTTTTGACACTTTTTCCTTATTATTATTATTATTATTATTATTATTATTATTATTATTATTATTATTATTATTATTATTATTATTATTATTATTATTATTATTATTATTATTATTATTATTATTATTATTATTGTGTTTGTATTGAATGATATGTGAACTTTTTTTTTGGATTTTTTTATTTTCATATGTACTTTTTGGAAAAAAAAATTTTATTAGGTACTTTTTGACACTTTTCCTTAAATTTTTTAAATTTTTCTCTAGTTTTACATTAATTTTCAATTTACTTTTTTGGTGAATAAACTATTATAGCAGGTCATCGGTTTCTCTAAGTTTACTTTAGGCAACTACCCTTAAAGTTGTGATTATTCATGGTTAATCAATAGGGGGAATTATTGGAAAAAATCATGAACATGTTGAATTATTCTAGGTAATTTTTCCTTGGAATTATTATTTGACATTTGTTTCCTAAATAAAAGATGTTTTATACTCATTTTCTAGCAAAAAAAAGTAATTATATTTCTCACTTTATCTCTCTTCTAATTTATTTTCATAGATTTTCTTTACTTTCTCCAATAAGAGCATCCTTAATGGTAACCTTTTAAGAGGTCACATGACCAAACTAAGGTAAAAATTCAATTAATGGTAACCTAAAATTAGATGGCTCATGCAAAAGGTTGGAAGAATAGGTCTCTTGATGACCTGATATCTCAAACGGTCACCCCCTTTTTTTTATAAAAAAAATGCCATGTGTCGCGTTCTGATTGGGCGAAGAAAGGTGATGATTGATGCTTCCTGACACGCCTGACGTGGTGACACTTGTCCCAGTTTCATTCGCCCACAGAAAATAGCCGTTTAATGTAATTAACGGCTATTTTCGTATTAAATTAATTTTTAAAAAAAAATATATATATACCAACGGTCATATTTTTTCGAGATCTATAAAATGAGACCCATATTGATATACTTTGACATAATTTTATATTTACATATTTTCTTACTTTTATTTTCCTACTTTTTTTTTGTTAGAAATTACCAAAATAATTATTCCAAAAATCCAAAAAAAAAAAATGGATTCAAATAACCCAAATTATGAAAGAAATCCAAGTAAAAAAAAACCAAGAAAAAAATCTTCTAACAATCAAAGTGCTCAAATTGAGTATCAAAATCCTCCATTCAATCCTCCATTTTCTCAAAATACTCCAAATTCTTCTTACTATATTCCTCAAAATATCCCAAATTCATCTTATTATGTTCCTCAAAATACCCAAAATTCTCAAACTATGTTTCACCACCATCATCAATCTCACAATGTCGACTCTAATATTGATAACAATTCAACTCCGATGAGTGAAAGTTTAGACGAAAATGTGATGGAGTTTGATGATGATGATGATGATGATGATGAAAATGAAGGAAATGATCAATATGGTGAAGATGGAGAAAATTCTGTTCATCATGTCGATGCTAGTCTCTACACCCAACCATCATTTCAAGATTTACTTTCACAATTTGGTTCACCACCGAGCTTCACCCAATTGGTTCAACCATCTCAACAACATCCTAATGATGAAGCCCTTATACCTTCAAAGAAAAGTTGGGATTTGATAGAAGATATTGCTCTCATATGTTCAGTCATGAACACAAGTACAGATCCAATTGTGAGCACCAACCAAAAGATAAGAGTGAGGTGGCAAAAAGTTAAAGAACCGCTGACATGCTTAAATGTCGTTGGGGTAGAGTTGCTCCAGCATGTTTGAAGTGGTCTGGAAGTTATGGCGAGGCTCTTAGGAGGAAGAAGAGTGGCACAAGAGACGAAGATGTCCTTAAAGAAGCGCATTTAATCCATCAAAGAAAACACGGTAACTTTAACTTGATTGAGCAATGGAAAATTTTAGCGAAGTATAACAAGTGGAAGCAAGTGGCAAAAGGCGATAAAAAAAAACCATTGGATCAACAGCCAACTGATGGTGTTAGTAGTGAAAGTAGTGGGAAAAGATCAAGGACAGAAGAAGATTCTGAAACTCCAACAAGTGAACCCCAAGGAGGATCATCTACTCGTCCCGAGGGTGTGAAGAAGGCTAAGGCTCGCATGACTGGAAAAATGGTTGTAGATCAATCAATTCAAGCTTTGAGTACATTTGGAGAGAGTCTTCGACTTAATTCTGAAATAATAAAGGAGAAGACGGAACTTCAAAAACAAAAAGAAGCCAGAAAACAAAAACAACTTCAAATGGAAGAATATCGAATGAATTGGGATATATATCAAACTTTGAGCAAAAAGGAAACTCTTCAGCCTTGGGAAGCTGATATGATGGTTCAACTTGGACAATACTTTCAGAATTACAATCGTCAGTAGATGGTTTAATTATATAATGTTTTAATTAGTTTTTAATTATGTATTAGTTTTAATGATTCCTTTCCCTTTGGCATGCACTACTTTCTTTTTTTTTATTTTATGATGTTTTTTAATTTTCATGCACTAGTCTTTTCCTTTCCATCACCTTTTGGCATGCATTAGTCTTTTCCTTTTCATCACCTTTTGGCATGCACTAGTCTTTTCCTTCAAAGGGTGAGAACCAAAAAAAAATGTCGAATTTAAAGAGACCATTCAAAAGGTCATTCCCAACTATTTAATGACTATTTTGCTAAAAATCCTACATATTCTGCTCGATTGTTTCGACGCAGGTTTAGGATGAGGAAACATGTATTTTTACGGATAATGGAAGTTGTCTCCAACAACGATCCATGGTTCACTACCAACATTGATGCAACTGGTAAAAAATGTCTAAGTGCTTTACAAAAGTGTACTGCAGCTCTTCGTATGCTAGCATACGGGGTGGCTGCTGATCAAGTTGACGAGTACCTCCGAATTAGCGAAAGCACAGCACAAAAAGCACTCACTCATTTCACAAAGGGAATAATCAACCAATTTGGGCAACATTATTTGAGAAAACCAACACCACAAGATTTGACAAGATTATTGGCCTTTAATGAACAACGAGGATTCCCTGGCATGATTGGTAGTGTTGATTGCATGCATTGGGAGTGGAAGAATTGCCCAGCAGCATGGAAAGGGCAATATCAAGGTCGAGCTGGTGTTGCAACATTAATTCTTGAAGCAGTCGCTGATCATGACTTATGGATATGGCATGCCTTTTTTGGGATGCCAGGTTCATATAATGATCTCAACGTGCTATATCGATCACCTCTTTTAGTTGATTTTTTTGAAGGAAAAGCACCACCTGTCAATTTCACGGTGAATGGAAATCAATACGGTATGGCTTACTATCTCACTGATGGCATTTATCCTAAATGGGCTACTTTTATTCAGTCTATTACTGAACCACAAACACTAAAAGCAAGGTTATTTGCCCAACACCAAGAAGCAGCAAGAAAGGATGTGGAGCGAGCATTTGGGGTGTTGCAAGCTCGATTTGCGATAATTAGAAAGCCCTCACTTGCTTGGGATGAAGAACGACTTTCTGATATAATTACTTCTTGTATAATTATGCATAATATGATAGTGGAAGATGAAAGAGATACATATACACACTATGCTGATGGTAGAGAGTTCATGGGAGATCGCCCACAAGGACAATCGGAAGGTACAAGTGGATTAAATGATGAGTTTGAGTATTACACAGATAGAATTGTTGATATCAACCGATACTTGGCAAATAAGGATGATGTTGAAGATCGACAAACACATTTATCCTTAAAAGATGACTTGGTCGAAAATATCTGGCAAAAGTTTGGAAGGAACCGCAATTAATGTATCATTTAAAATTTTAGCTTTTTAATTTGTGTATTTATTTTACATATGCGCATTGTAATCTTTATTTGAATTTAACGAATTTTCTTAATTATTATTAATGTCTACATTTATATTTATTAAAAAAATATTAGTTTTATTAAAATAATATTTTTCTTAATTAATAAAAAAAAGTAGATCTATTTTAATCAAATAAAAAAATATATTAACTTTGTACATGAACATTATTAAAAAAAATAAAGATAAATGTTAGATAAATTAAGAGAGAGAAATTATGGTGGAGTAGATAAAAAGTAAAAAAAAGAGGATGATAACCTTTTAAAAGAGGTCATTGTTAATAAAATTAGGTTGAAAGATGAACTTTGAGGAGAGAGAAAAGTTGTGAAATAGTAAGATGACCTTTTTTTGGGGTCATGAGTAAGGATGCTCTAATACCCAACAATTGATACCAAGAGTCATAAGCTATAGGCATAAGTTTCGCATATTTCTACAAAAATAAACACAAAAGCCCTAAACTATGGCTTCTTCGTCTTCTACAAGTCAAACTTTCAACGTTTGAAATATAATTCTCGTGTTCAAGGGAGAGAATTATGATTTTTGGGGGTGTCAAACAGAACATCATTTTAAGAGCCAAGGTTGTATAGGATGTAGTAGATCAGAAAATGATGTTGAGGCTGAAGCCACATTTTATTAGGTTGATGTGGAACATCGTGATCAAGACAAGCAACTTTGTCTAAGCAGGAGATCATGAAAGACTAGAGCACTTGCAGATTATTCACAATGCTTTGATGGATACCATTTTTCCAATAAGAGCCTGAGCACCATGAAAAAAGCATATTAGTAAAGTCGATGTGATAAAAAGTACAAAAAACTTATCAACTCTAACTGTAGAAGAGGTGGTAGGCATGATGAACGCACAAGCAAAAAGAGTAAATAGAATGAAGTCAGAATTATTTTCAAGTCCAGTTAAGCTAGAGGAAGAAATGCAGCAGAGAAGAAAGGCAAGTTTCCTCTATGTGAAATTTGCAAAAGAACCAATCACTTTAAAGAGTAGTGATCTGGATAGAAACGCAAGCCTTCGTGCAACCATTGTAGGTGGTTTGGCCATGTAGAAAGGATTACAAAGGAAGCAGAAGAATCAAAGCATAAGTATAAGTAACCACATGCCCAAATATCCATCTAGTTGTATCAACTTGATAGTTTAATAAAGTGGAAAAGGTAACATTGCAATAGAGACTCATAAAAGAGTAAAGTACGTCAAGGAAGTCTTGCATGTACCTGTCTTGAACAAAAAGTTGATTAGTATACCGCAATTGATGAGAAAATTGTGCATTATTCATTTTGAATGTACTACTTCTAGTATTCTAGATCCATCTCAAATCACTGCAATAAATTTAACTTTTTGCGACATTGGATTTAGTGGCATTAAAAAAATATTACTGCTCATATTTTTAGTGTAATAATTATTGGTTCTTATTTTAAGTTCTACCATAAAGTGATTTAGCGACACTTTATTTGGTCTTTAGTGGCATATATAATTGTCACTATAGTCTATAGTGGCATTTGTGAGAAATTTCACTCTATCCTATGTCGCTAAAAGCTTTAGTGTGACTTTTTATTATGCTGATAAAGAGTCTAATAAATGTCACTAAATCCTCTATATACACTATAAGAAATTTGAAATAGCAATATTTAAATTAAATGTCGCTAAATATATCCAACTAAAAGCAAATTATGTTGTAGTGAATAGAAATAGCAAGTATTCTTATGAAAAGAATTGTGTGTTGAATTGGTCTTATGCATCCCATCATGCTCATTAAGCCAAAGCAGATTCATAAACTTTCACAGCATAATTTGGTTAGAGATCTTTCAGTATTACATGAATATGATAATGTCTGTCGAGCATGTCAGTTAGGGAAGATGCACAAACTTTCATTTTTGAATGTGAAAGCTTGGAGAACAAGCGATAAGTTAGAGCTAGTCATAAACCTATACAGAACGCTTATTTAAAGAAACTATTAAATGCAAATATGTCGCTATTTTAATTGTCAAAAAATAATTCATATTTAACTGAAAATAATATATTTAATTGGCAATAATTACAGCATATAAAGAAATGTACTTCCTCCGTTCCATAATACTTGCTACATTTCTCTTTTTTACGCAATCTAATGCACAATTTTGACCATTAATATCTTAAACTACACTTATCTAAAAATTATAAAAATTTAATATTATAAAAGTATGCGATTAGACGTTTCAAACAAGATCCCACTTGACTATATTTTTACTTACACATTAGTCGCAATATGTAAAATAAGCTTGAACGATGAATAGTGCACAAAATCGAAATGTAGCGAGTATTTCGGAACGGAGGAAGTATAAAAGAAAGATATTGATGACATGTAGCACTGATTGTTGTGAATTGCAATTACTTTAGCAGTGATTGCTGCAAATTGCAATTACTTTAAATGTAATCCTCATATGTGATAAAGATGGTGAAGTATGTCATCTCCTGTGATAAAGATGGTGAAATATGTCATCTCCTGAAAATGGTGTGTACAAAAAATTATTCCAAAATCTCTATTGTTAGTTGGAATTCTTTTCAAATTATATATAAAATATTTATAACTATTTATTTTTTTGGCTAAATATATAACTTTACTTGCAACAATATATACATCTAAATGTCTATTATCAAATCCTTAGATATTGAAATTTTGAATCTGATAATGATAATATATAATTTAACCATTATTTATAAATATAATATTCACATATATTGATACCTTACAAACCTATGCAATGCACGGGTTTCTATACTAGTACATTTTTATGTGTGTGGTCTAATGAGGACCTTGTCACTTGATAAAAGCAAGTATTTCATGTTATTCACTTGATTATTCCACTTGATAATGTTTTAGAGAAGGAATAACAATTGCATGAAGAGTTGTTCCAATGAGTTGATGTTTATAGAAGTGAAAGGAACAAGCTATTTAAAGCAATCAAGTAACAAGGCAACATGAAAGCAAGCTTGATGACAAAATAAGTATATAACATAATAAGTGATGTTCCCAAAGAGGAACATATGAAAAGAGATGAAGTGAGAAGTCTACCTACACCAAAAGATATACATAAAGACTTCAACAAGTGGTGTTCCTAAGCAAAACTCCATAAGAGAAGATATTGTTTACATTTAAATATATGCATAGTGACTTCAAGAAAAGTTCTTAAGAAGCACAACCTAGATCGTAAGTTTCGTAGTTGAAACAAAGTTGATCTTAAAGGTGTTCCTATAGAACTTCAATACGATAATCTTCAAGGTCGGAGCTAATCACCAAAGGACATGAAGTTTTAAGTATGTACGCGATTTCATGTACATAGGATGGAAACAAGGTTAGTCTGATCTGCCATGAACTATATTTGTCTGTCAGGAACAAGAATATGTTCCTAAGGGAAGGAATGTATGACTTAGGGTTTTCAAAAATAGACCCAACATACAATACCGTTTGAAATCGACATGTATCCGACTCATTGGTTCACTTAAGGTGCGGTGACCTACAATCGATTGAAACTCAACCTGGCATTGGCCTCTAACCCGAATGTACCCAATTATTTTATACCCATACGATCGACACCCAATTAGAGAACAACCCACACTTGATATCAACCCGACAATGTGGTTAAGGGAACTCGATTTAAATCCAACCAGTTACAACTCAAACACTTCTTTAACTCGATAGGTTCTCAACATAATCTCACCCCAAAAGGACTCAAAACTTGTAATTGACCCGATAAGCAATTGAAATGACCAGATACGCAATTGACCTCACCCGATATTGATTGAATTTTCAAATGACCGACTTCATATGAAACGAACCTACAATTATTTTTATCATCCAGCATATCAACGGACCTACAATTAACCAAACTTGATCACTTTAAGGTTATAAGTGGCGACTTTAAGGTCAAGCTTATATTGTGAGTGAATATTTATAGGTCAAATTAAATTCCAAATAATAAAACCAAGTTATTAGAGTAGAAAAAAAATGAAAAAATTACCGTCAATAATTTAATCTTTTGCTAATATACCTAGAATCATCCCCACCATTGATTAATCATGAATAATCTAAACTATTAAACCACTTAACCAAACATGTTGCTATACAACTTAATGAATTTTGACTTGCTTTTCTAGGTAAATTTAAAAAGTTAAAGAAGACCTAAATAGATAACAAAAAGTAAACGAAAAAAAAAGAGAGAGAAAAATTCAAAATTTGCCTTCCCCTGTTCCCTATATAGCCATCCCTCCTCCTACCCCACTGGCCACTACCATCTGATCTGCCACTATACTTCCCACCTCCTTGTCTGCCATCCTATTTTGCACCACCACGTCTACCACCCAACTTTCCACCACCTTGTCTACCACCCTACCTCCCCTTCTATCATTCTAGTAAATCCCCCTTCCCCTCCCCATTTTTAATGTCATTTTACGACTTCAATAACCAAATTCCAACTCTTCTTATTTGTATCTTGTTCAAGCAAAAATTATCAATGCCAATCTGACTATGACAATTAATTTAATATAAATAACAATTGCAATACATGTAAAAATAAATGACAATAGGAAAAATGAAAGTAATTATGCGAGTTCTATGTTCTTGTATTTATTCATTTATAAGAATGAAACAACAAAAAAGTTATAGGAAAAATTATTGAAAAATACCTAGAAAAACAGTACTTTTGTGAAAACCTACCTAAAATATTTTTTTGTCAAAAATACCTGGAAATGTTTTATTGTTTGTGAAGAAGTACCTACAACGAAATTGTAAAACTCTCATTACATTTTCAAATTTTTAAAAAAATAGTAAAGCAAGGAAAGCACTTGGATTTTATGACTTGGAAACACATTATTTTCCCCCAAATCAATTGGAAAGCATCCTGAAAAACCACACTTAGGGTTTCGAAACCCCTTACTCAAAGCTGCTACAATTCTTTCATCCTATTATTCCATTAATGTTCTTTCTTCAGGTAAGATTTATTTTGTTTCAAACTTTTGATTTACTTTATTTAAAAGTTGGATTATGAAGAGTACTAATATTAGAATATTTCATGGGGGTATTTTTGTAACTAAAGAACAAAGTACAATGTATGAAGGGGTGGGATAAAATTAGTCACCAATGTTGATAAAATTGCTTACTTTGAGATTTTTGATTGGATTAAAAATGATTGTGGAAGTCAATATGTTGGTAGAATGTTTTTTAGAAAGGCTAATTGTAGTTTGTTCAATGGTAGAAAAGAGATAATTGATGATAGTGAAATCACTAATTTTTTGAATTCTGAAAAAGATGGATGGTATAATCTTTATGTAGTACATGGAAGGATCGACTTGGCGGAGAAAGAATTGGTCAATGTTGATGTAAACAATGTCTTAGAAAGTGGAGTTTGTAGGACTAATAGAACACATAAGAAGGATAAGAGGCCTAAATTGAAGGTGATTTTTTCAAAAAAAAAATGTTTAGCTGCGAAACAAGGAGCTTTAAGGATTGAGTCTAATGTTGAAGAAAATGATAGTGATGTTGATAGTGATAGTGATGTCGAGCTAAGTGATGGAGATTATGAAGATGGTAATGTTGATGATCGTTTTGCTGAGAACATTGATATTAGATTGGAAGAAGGAGCTCAAAGGATTGAGTTTGATGTTCTAGATGTATTCAATCGAGAGCTTGCGGATGAGGAAGCTAGGAACAATTACCAGGATACTGATGATGAATTGGTTGAGTCTGATGTTAAATTGAATAGCTTGGATTGATTCGATGACGAGAAGGAAAAGCATTATCCAGTATTCAACGCAGATGTTAACTTTAAGGGTAAGATAAACCTTTCTTTAGGCTTAACATTTCCTTCTAATAATGTGTTTAGAAAAGCATTAAGGCACCATGCTATCGAAAATGGATACAATTACTATTATTTGCACAATGGTGGTAAATGAGTGAGCGTTTATTGCTTTAATATGTGTGGTTGTAAAAACGTGAAAGGAAAATTTTAAAAATGCTCTTGTACATAAAACACTAAATGTACATCAAAGAATTATGCTGTGAAATTGAGGGAAGATGAGACTTTTCATATTAAAACTTATTAATTTGAGCATACTTGTGGACATCAACATGAAAACAACAAAATTTCTGCTTTGTATTTGGCTGAGAAGTATTTAGAAGATTGGAGAGAAAATTCAGGTTGGGACTTAAATGCTTTCATAAAAAGAGTAAATAGGCAGTGTGGATGTGAAGTGAAATATCACAAGTGCTATAACGCAAAAAGAATTCCATAGCATGGGTTGTGGTTAAAACAAAGAGTGCAAATACTTGGACATGGTTCTTAGCACTTCTAGTTGGCAACATTAACTCAGTGACAGACAATGATCGTGATATTACATTCATGAGTGACAGACAAAAGGTATCATCTTCCCTTTTAACGTACATATAAAACTAGATATATATGATCATGGATACATAGATTATGACCAAAAAGTGTTTATGTGCAAGGTTTGATAGATGCATTGAAAAATAGTGTCCCACAGTCAGAAGTTAGATTTTTTTGTAGACATATATGGGCAATCTTTCAAAAGCAATTCTCCGGAGAGCTATTTTGGCATTTATTTTGGAAGGCGGCTACAGCTACAACTAATGTAAGTTAGTGATACTTGTTTATTTTGTTGTACTCATATAGTGATATAAGAAATATCAGTAGAAGCGTACGAGTATTTAGTTACCATTCCTAGTGCCCACTGGCCACTGGTCTAGACATGCATTTACAACAAAGAGTATGTCTGGAGTATAACTCAACAATTGTTGTGAATCCTTTAACAATGTGTTGAAAGAGGCTAGGGGAAACTCTATCATTCCATTAATGGAATGGATTAGAAAATATGGCATGCAAAGGCATGTAGCAAAAAGGGAAGGCATGAATAGGTTTGATGGAGTTGTGATGCCTTTTGTAGTTAAAATGATTCAAAACTTGAGTAGGAATGCCATGGGTTTAAGGGTGATTTCGGTTGACGTGTATGAATTTGAAGTGGATGAAGATGATGAAACATATTTGGTTAACCTACAAACTATGAAATGCACTTGCTGCAAGTGGAATTTATTGGGAGTACCATGTACACATGCATTGGCTTGTATATCGAGAAGAAAATTTGATTTTGTTCCTTATGTCAACGAATCATATTATGTAAGTACGTATGTAAAAACATATTCTCCAATATTTCATGGTATGCCTGGACATAAACAATGGTCATCAAGTACATTAGCTAGGCCTCTTCCTCTACCTTTTAGATATATGTCAGGGAGGTCGTAAAAGAAGAAAAGAAAGCTAGAAGCTGATAAGGGTAGAGATGGTAAGAAGAAAAAGGAAACTTTGGTTAGTATGGGAAAGAAGAATAAATGTGCAAATTTTGGTAACTTCGGGCATAACAAGAAAAATTGCAAGAATCCACCAAAGCCTACTACAAGCGCACCGAAGGCCAAGATAGGTAGACCATCTAAAAATGCCATCATATTAGTGATTTCATGTAATTTTGTCTCATAAGCTTTGAATTGTGTTTTATGTAATATATGAGGTGAAATTAGAGTTTTTGTTAGGTCTCAGGGTGATAAGAGGGTGAAGGCTGGGAGAAATACCTAAGACCCCTTAAATAAGTGATGATATTGTTGCTCGTCTGAAGATGTTTCACAATGATGATGGGCAAAAAAAAAGAGTAGAAAAAGTTCTTAAAAGACAAAGTTTTGAAGTGAAATTTGATACATGCTCACTCTTTTGGTCATAAATTTTGATAGACAGATCTCATTAATGTAACTTTTACGGCATTGGAAATTAGACTTCAAGAGCTTCCCAACAATATATTATATGTCCATATCCGACAATCGAGCAAAAAATGGCGGCCATTCAAAATTTTCCAGTCAAAACCAAAGCGTCGACTCGTCGCCTGAAACTGACGACTCGTCTCCGAGAAGCACCGTGTAACACCCCTGAATTTCTGACCCCTTATACGAAACCAAAATCTTAAAGGACGAGACGAAATTCGGGTGTTACATAAAAGAAAAAGGAAAAGAATTTAGATATGCGTTAAAGATTAACTTTAAAGAGGTGAGTGGAAATTTCGGCAGCATCTACCCTAAAACTATGCGCCTTTTTGTAGGAAACAAAG
This sequence comes from Amaranthus cruentus, assembly GCA_019425755.1. Taxonomy (NCBI): domain Eukaryota; kingdom Viridiplantae; phylum Streptophyta; class Magnoliopsida; order Caryophyllales; family Amaranthaceae; genus Amaranthus; species Amaranthus cruentus. The sequence goes on from CM033455.1 coordinate 13,744,053, forward strand.
GTTGTTTAAAATCTAATAAGGCAAAGGCATCAATGGCCAATCAAACTATATCACGCCGGAATGATTCATCGCCGGCTTCTCAAATCAACATGCCAAGCATGGATCGTGGTTCCGGTGTCGGCGCTTGCGTTTTAAGGCGACTTAGCACTTTAAAACAATACAACGTTATAAACTACGCAGCGGAAAATACAAATATACAAAGGAGGGCACAAGGCCTCCTAACATACGTTTACAACCAAAATTTACAAAAGATAAATAAGAACTACAAAATCAAAGGATAACGATATGGCACAGGTTATTATTCGCCCTTGTCACTCTCCCCCAATGCAATGGAATGCGAAAAGAAGCTCCAATACCTGCTACGACTGTTCATGATCCTCCTGCTGCTCGACATCAGACCAAGGTCAATGTGTCATAGCAGGACAATCATAGAAAGTCATCAAATAATCAAAAATAAACACAAACACGTACACATCAGTAACTAGCATCAAATATAATAAGACCCACCAATAGATAACATTATGTTATACAACAACACGAGATGATTCCGTAGGACACAAACACAAATAGTAACCGTTCACCGTCCACCTATACTTCTTGGATAGAACGCGAGTCTTCACATTTCTCTTCTCAAAACATAACTCTTGCAGAACACGCGTAGCATCAACTCAACCAAGGCATTAACAGACTATCTAACACGTGACCCTATAGAACTTGTCTATCTTAGAGTAAGCGTATTCATAGCCCATCTTTGGAACTGATAACTCCTTTGAGGTAAGTTAGGTTAGGTGCACTTCTCACTAGCATAAACTACTCTATCATTGAATAATCAATGAGTAACCATTTTATGAATGTGTAAGCTTTCTATGAATCAATAAGCTTTCTATGAATGAGTAACATTCTATCAGTAGATCTTTTCTTCACTTCATGGCATAGTGACACGGCCATGGGCGTTATCGGCCACCCGGCGCCCATGGCAAAGTATGAGCTCATACCCCCTCCAGCTAACCCTCTCGGGTCCTATATAGTTAGGAATAGAACTAATAAGTCCCCCTTAACTACTTTGTTATACCAGCTAAATACCAAAGTAATCTCTATCACCCATTCAACGTGAGTTTCCGAATACTCTAGCACGCACACAACTTATTCAATACAAGTCAAAATCACTAACTCAGCACAACATAAGCCTTTTCATCGACTTAAGAGTAAAAGTATATGTGAATCGTTTCTTTACATTAACCAATTTTGTATATATCAGCTCGCGTTACCTAAAAATAACCAATCACAACTAAGTCTTACAATTTTTAACACAACACTTATACAACGATAAGCCAATTCTTAGAGTTGTCGAATCGCGATATCATTTGTTACATTCCACAAGGCTAGAAAGAACTATAATCAAAACAAGTCAAGTAACTTAAGCAACCATCGACGAAGAGTAGACATCATGCTCTTAGCTTTCTAACATCATGCATTATGACTTGAATAACATCCTAATAAGGGTATTTGTAATTTACAACAATCAACCCAAAACAACTAGCAAATATTATTCTCAATTTTGACCAAAAATCACTTTCATAGTCACTACAATCATCACCATCAATAATACCCAACAATTCATACCATCCATAATAACCGAATAAAGAAACATAAAATAATCTTAAATACTCGATTGAAGGAATAGCCAATTGAAATCCCCATTTGAACAATTAAACTCATAATTGACTATTTTCGATTTTTATGATAGTCTGCTAGTATTTTGGGCATAACTCTCTCATACAAAATTATTTTGGGGCGATTCAAGTGCCCACACGACCGCGACTTCAAGCTCTACAAATCTTATGAAGAAACCAGAACCTAAAAATGCTCTGAAAAGGCTCGAAATCAGCCAAGAACAGGAAGAACAGAATCTGAAAAAAAAATTTCTTTCCAAAACTTTGCTTTTAAACTTTGAAGGTGAATCAAAACCTCAAATTGTAATAACTAATCAAATACTACCACATGAATTAGAAATCAAAGATAACTCAAATGAATCTAACTTCAATACTTGAACTAATTACCCAATTTATGTATATTAAAGTTAATATTCAACTACACTTGATTTCTATTACCCACAAAAAGATTCATTGAAATTAACACACAACTAACACCAAGCTCATAAACTTAAATGAAATCCAAATTAAAACTATAGGATTAATTAAAGAATACAAAAGATGGCTTACAAAGGGTGAGACAAAGAAGTAGACCAAGAAATAGGTGGTCCTTGTGGTGGTGGAAGCTCGCGTGGGTAATGGTGGAGGGAAGGAGAGGCACGACCTCCGGCTGCGTCTGTCCGCCGCCTGCTACTCGTGGACGGAAGAGGCCGCCGGCTGCTTTCCCTTGGTCGCTGTGGCGGCGCTGCTGTGAGTGTGAGAGGAGAGAAGAGAGGGAAGAAGGGATGGAGTGGGCTATGAGAGCAAGAAGTGTTCTCCCTCAAACCCCTAACCCATCCTTTTATTTTATTTATTTACTTATTTATTTAACCTAGATTCATCTTCTTGCATGCTCAACTAAGAAACTCCGCTCGTATGCTCACACATTTTAATAAAATAATACTTTTGATTCGAACCTCTTTATTTAAGAAATTGTAATTATATTTTAAATATAATTATACGTTAACATTTAAATTCGTATAGGAAAGAAATTTATTAAAACTAATTCAAAAAACAATTTACTGTAAATATTAAATCTCCCAAAACTAATTAAAATGTTAATAAATAACGTTATAAAATCTCGGGGTGTTACACACCGACTCGTTGCTCCTTCTCTGATCTCTCATTCCCCAGGCAGAATGTAAGCGACGACTCGTCGCTCAGTATGCAGCACCTCGTCGCCTTTGATCTGAAGTCGAATCTGATGATTTTCTCTTCCTAATTTTTGGAGCTACTATGTAAAATGGCTGTTACATTTTTATTATCATCAAGTTTTTCATTTTCAATTCATGTAATTTTCCTTTGTTTCTTAGTATTTTCCTTTCAATTTTCTTTTGTTGAACACCATCGTTGTACTCGGATTTCGCATCTAGTTTATGTTATCTTCAGGATTTGTAAGTTCTCTTGGTTATTGTTTTGTTCTTTGCTTTTATTCATTAATTGCTATATGTTTTCCATTAATATGCATTGTGGGTAGTTTTCTTATCTAGTGTTAGGGCATAATCCTTAAATCGAAATATGGATTGATATTTTATCGATTGATTGTGTGCGATTTGAGTCTGTAGTTGAATCTACGTTTAATGAATCTCGATTTAAACATCTTTGTTAACCTTTTCAATAAAACGAAAGTTTGAGATTAAGATTAACTTAGGATTGAGATATATTCTAGTTAAACGGAAGTTTGAGGATTAATACTAGTTGGTCTTAAATTGATATTAATCAATAGAGCGGAAGCTTGAGATTATTTAGATCACGTTCAATTATGTCGATGGCTCAATCTCATACAATCATGAGATTACTTGACTTCTATGTTAGAATTAGGTGACGTCCGACGCCCTAGAGTTTGTTATATTATTGTTGTCACACCCTTGCTTTTATTTACATTAATTTCTTTGTATCTTAGAACTAGATTTCAACCACTCATTTTGTCTAACTCTTGTCTTGTTGATAATAAGGCATACAATTTAGAGTTAACTCGCCTCCTTGTGTGCAACCCGCACTACGCGTACATCGTGCGCTTTGCGGTATATAAAATTTGCTCGATCACTCCGTAAGAAACACAACTACTAGTTTAGCGGCTACAACTATTCATGTGCCCAAGAAGAAAAGGTCTGACAAGAATCAACCTAGTCTTTCTCTCATTTCCAGTCAACAATCAAGCATTTCCAATCACGTTTGAAATTAAGTTAGAAGTTTGTATTACGTTATTTTGTATGAACAATATGGTATTTTGTATTAAGTTAGAAGTTTCTATGAATATTGTATTAAGTTATTTTGTATGAACAATGTGGTAATAAGTTTCTATGAACGTTTCCAATCAACTTTGTATTAAGTTAAAAGCTATGGAAATATAAATGCTAATGAGAAACAAATTTCATTACATAGCTTTAACAAAGCTTTCATTACAATTCTACTAAGTACCTAGACTTTCTTTAACAAAGGTTTCGTTATATTTTTTTTCTTTCAATTACACTAGATTCATAACAATACAACTAGCAAAGAAACCAATCATAATTTCATAGCCTAAATACTTTATCCTTCTTCCTAACCTTCCAAAGCTCAAACTAGATTTTCTCTCAATTTTCAACTTCTTTTTTGTCTTCTAATGGTGAGCATTTTAATCTTATTTTCTTAAACAAATACTTTAGAACTCATAATTTTTGCTTCCATAATCAATTTATCTTTTTCATGAATAAGCTTCAATGCAACCTCTTTTTGCCAATCAACCACATTTTCATCAATCCATTTGAATTTTTTGCATCCTCCGTTTACTATTTCGGTCATAATTTTTACAAGCAATGAATCTTTTTTCTTGGGATTTCCCTTGTCTATGAAACCCTCTTTGCACATGGAACACCTCAAAAACATAAATCCCCATTCCAATTACATGTAGACGAAGACCCCATATGCAATTTTCGACCTCGACTGTAGATGGACGCCACTAACATTACTTGTAGATGAACACCATAAATTTTCAACCTTCAAATGAATTGTGGACCTAAGGAAGATCAATTTTTTTAATAGCCAAATTGCTTGTTTGTGATTAAGAACATGCAAATTGAAACCCTAGCTCTTGAAAAATAGGCTCTCTAGTCTTTTGTCAGAACACTTACCCCGAAATATTGAAGAGGCTCTCCAGGATCCTAAATGGTGAAACGCTATGAAAGATAAGATTGTAGCTCTCAAGAAGAATAGCACATGGGAGAAATGTATCCTACCTAAAGAGAAGAAAATTGTAGGCTGCAAGTGGGTGTTTACTATACAGTATCATGCAGATGGCACTATTGAAAGATACAAAGCTCGACGCGTGGCAAAAGGATACAACCAGACTTACGGTATTGATTACTCGAAAACTTTCTCTTTTGTTGCTAAAATTGACACTATCAGAGTCTCAATAGCAGCAAATAAAGATTGACCATTATACCAGTTTGATGTCAAGAATGCATTCCTTCACGGGGAAATTGACGAAGAAGTATATATGCATGGTCCACCAGGATTCACAGATGATTTTGCACCCGGAGAGGGATGTAAATTGAAAAGGGCGTTATATGGCTTGAAACAATCTCCAAGAGCCTGGTTCGGGAGATTCACTGCAGCAATGAAGAAGTTTGGTTACGAGAAAACCAATTCCGATCACACGTTGTTTTTGAAGAAAAGGAAGGATGATATTACTTGTCTTATTATCTATGTCGATGATATGGTTATAATAGGGAATAATGAAGAGGAGATAAATGATCTGAAAAGGAAACTCTTCAAGGAATTTGAAATGAAGGATTTGGGGAATTTAAAGTATTTCCTTGGTATAGAGATCCTTAGGTCAAAACGAAGGATCTTCATCAACCAGAAAAAGTAAATCTTAGACCTACTGGCTGAAGTAGGTATGCTTGACTGTAAACCAACAGACACTCTTATTGTCACTAATCACATACTTCAAACCTTACCAGAAGGGGAACTAGCTGACGGAGAACAATATCAGAAGTTAGTAGGAAAACTCATCTACCTGTCTCACACCAGACCTGATATAGCATATGCAGTAGGCATTGTGAGTCGCTTTATGCACATGCCTCAAACGTCACACATGGAGGCTGTCATCAGGATCATAAGATACTTAAAGGGTACTAGTGAAAGATGAGTTTTCTTTGGGAAGAATGGACACCTTGATCTTATAGTTTATATTGATGCTGATTGGGCAGAAAATCAAGATAGTAGAAAGTCTACATCAGGGTTCTTTACTCTTGTTGGGGTAACCTAGTCACTTCGAGAAGCAAGAAACAGAAGGTGGTTTCATTATCTAGTGCGGAAGCAGAATTCAAGAGAGTAGCTAAAGGGATAACAGGGATACTATGGCTCAAGAAACTTCTAAGCGAGCTAAATTTTTCACCAGCTAAAGCATGTACTTTGTATTGTGATAATAAAGAAGCTATTAAAATTTCAAAGAATTCGGTTCAACATGATCGAACTAAGCATGTCGAGATTGACAAACTTTTTATAAAGAAGAAACTGGAGAACAAAGTCATACGCATTCCTCACGTAAAATCTGAAAATCAACTGATAAACATCTTTACGAAAACCGTATCAGCTGAAGTCTTTGGGAAAGTATTATTCAAGTTAGGCATTGAGAACCTCATTACCTAACTTGAGGGGGAGTGTAGGAATATATAAAGTATATTGTAATTATTCTTAGCTGATTTTATCTTATTTTCTTTTATATTTTGTTTCTTTAGTTAGAATCATTCTCATGTATTTATAGGCGATGTATTCTTCATTATAATATAATTTAATACAAAAAGTATTCAGCCATTAATCTTCTTTAATTCTGATTTATTTTTGTCTTCACCCATCGGCCACCATCACTAAAGATAATACTCCCTCCAATTCACTTGTGTTGTCCCATTTGGATTTGGCACAAATATTAAGAGTAGATGGTAGTTGGGTATTTTAATTGATTAAAATAATTGTAAAGGTGATAGTTTGGTATTAGGAATTGAAAAAGTAGGGTTTAATTTGATTAAATTAATTGTAAAGGTGGTAGTAGGGTTTTGAGAATTAAAAAAGTAGGGGTATTTAGATAAAAAAAGATAGACAAAAATGAAAATGGGATAATTGATGTGAATTATCCCAATAAGGAAATGAGACACAAGTAAATTGGAGGTAGTATCAAATAGGAAGGACGGAGTACAAATTTTACATATTCCCTTCATAATCGGAATTTCCAATGTTATTATTTTTTTTTCCAATGTTAATTTTTAACTCTTCCTAGAAAACAAATACTTTCTGTGTCGATTATCATGCAATGTCAACCAAATAAGTTCTTTATTTGGAAAATCTGACTTCCATATACTCGAGCAATGAAAATGGCTCACAATAACCATTATATCAGCAGGCGCCAGGCAGGAACCCAATAGACAACCATATCCACAATAAATCTAAAAGACAGAAATCAATCAATTGAATCTAAAAAGTGAGAAGACAAACAATTCATCATGAATTCAAAACAGATCATCAAGGAACTCTAATTATAACATCCTTGTGAAAAAATAAACCCAAAAAGTATCCAATGTAATAGTAATAGTAGGTATAGCCGTATAGGTATATACACCACCAACAAAATCATCTAAAATTCAAGCAACTAAAACCATTCCTTCCTGTTTCAAATCTTCTTAAGCACGTTCACCGCGAATGCGACGAGCCAATTGAATATCCTTAGGCATGATGGTGACCCTCTTAGCATGAATGGCACACAAGTTAGTGTCTTCAAATAGACCAACGAGGTATGCCTCTGCTGCCTCCTGTAGTGCCAAAACTGCGTGGCTCTGGAACCTCAAATCAGTCTGTGAATTACAAAATCAACAACATTCATCAGAAACTTCGCCGATTGAGATAAACTAACATCATCCAATCAATGATGAAAATAGAGAAAATAGGAATGGAATGTTACCTTAAAATCTTGCGCGATTTCACGGACAAGACGCTGGAAGGGGAGTTTACGGATAAGAAGCTCTGTGCTCTTCTGGTATTTGCGGATTTCACTGATAAGAATATCAATTACCAATGAGATATCACTATAACAATTATGGATTGCAAAATTGGGGAAAAAAGTATGAATTGAAAATTCACCGAAGAGCGACAGTTCCAGGACGGTAACGATGAGGCTTTTTGACTCCACCGGTAGTTGGAGCAGATTTTCTGGCAGCCTTAGTAAAATTAAAAACTTACACAAATCAGATACAAATACCAGAAATTATCAAGTAAAATTGAAAATAACAATCGAAAATGAGGGAAACTGAATTCAAATCCAAACTCCAGAATTAGATAATTAAATCGAGAAAACCCTAGAATGATAATCACCTTAGTTGCGAGCTGCTTCCTTGGAGCCTTACCACCGGTAGATTTACGAGCAGTTTGCTTAGTACGAGCCATTTCGATTCAAATTCAACTCAAATTGCCACAAAAAGAACTGCGCAAAAAATCCAATAATCGCAAAGTAACTCAAAATCAGCAATTAATTGAAAAACAAATAAGTGAAAACAACTTGAAATGAAGAAGCGATGATACCTGGCGAGGAAAATTAGGGATTGGAGACGAAAAGAGAGAAAATATTGGAGATGTATTTACTGTAAAATTGATGTATTTGGAATAATTTATAGTAGAGAGAAATATAAAGATAGGTTTAAAAATAAGAAATAAAAGGGTAGGAGGCACACGTCATGTGATGCCTGCATCTTTTGACACGTGCGATTATGTATGATAGAGATACTCTGTTTTGATTGGTTGATTTTATAGGTCACGGATTGTGGTTTGTGGAAGCTTGAGTTTCGTGTGATAGAGGCAAATTAATTAAAATTTTGAAAATTTTTACTCTAATTTGATTAATTTAATACGGTCTAATCTGATTTAATTAAGTATAATACGGTCTAATCGGAGTATGAAATAAATTGATCTAATTAGGTTTGGTTTGATATAATTTGATCCAGTAAAATCTAAAGTCTATTATATTAAAATTAAAGTTATTATTAATTTTTTTGACCATTAATTAGTTTTTTATATAAGGAGTAATAATTTACAAAACAAAATACTCATTGATAAGGACCTTCACCCTAAGAAGTTTCAGTTCGTCTTGTATGAGATCGTCTTGTACGAGACTCTCTCATTTGAGACGGACCCATATAACTAGTGCATTGTTTTAATTTTTTAATTTTTTTTTTTAGTTTCCATTGCTTTAATTAATTACATTAAAATCATAATTGATTGTTTTAAAATTATAAATAATCACTCTAAAAATATAAAAAGTAATTATTTTAAAATTATAAGTAATCACTCTAACGTTATAAGTAACCACATTAAGCCATAAATAATCTAAACTATCACTCGTTGGCAAAAAATAATCTCAACTATAAATTATTTTTTAATAATCCCAACTATTCTCTTAATTTGTTGAAAATAAATCCACCCCTTATTACCGACGGGAACAACTAACTTTTCCAATTTTTTTTTTTTTTATAAGTGTTTAAAATTAACCCTAGCCTTTCATCTATTAATCGTGTCATTGATAATTTTCCTTCGGTTTAACTTTGACTAAGTCACGCAAGGATCATCGTGAACTGAAGTTTTGAACAACCGGCGGCAGAGGGAGAGAGAGAGATGGCATCGGAAAATAAAGAGAGAGAAAGCAAAGGATATGCTTGGGCAGTAGCTGCTGGCTTAAACGCTGCTTTAGCTGCTATCTCTGCTAAGTTTTTCTTTTCTCCGGTACTTATTTCTTTTTCCCCAACTGTTTTTCTCTAATTTCACTCAATAATCTTAACATTTGTTACCATTATTTGATTACTTATACCGCTTTCATGAATCTTCTATGTATCTTCTTGTTATTTGATTTGGGGAAAGTAAAGGGTCTGGATTAAGATTGAACTTATCAAGTTATGATTTGGGAGAGTCTTGTTTAATGGGCATGTGAAAATTAGTCTTTTATAGAAAACAGATTTAAACTTGAATTATTTTATGTATGAACTATCATCTGACTTGCTGTTGGAAACGCTTAATTGAGCTTGATTCCTTTCAATTGTAATGAATTGTTAATTTAATTTTAGCTGCAAAAGAGCCTGGGGTTGAAATTATTCAATTACCTTGTTTGTGACAAATTTAGGTTTATACACAAGACCCGCACATCACACAAGATTAAAGTTGACTGCACGCAGACCGATGAGGTAGTAGGAGTACTATCCCGTCAAGCTTATATGTTAGTTAACCTCCCTGTTCGTGGGATCACATGTGGATTTAATTTTCAACAGTTTGGGTTTTAGTTTTTAATTAGGCTGATGGAATCCGATTGTGGTATGGTTATTGGGAGGTTTTGTGCATGTTCAACATGTTCGACTGCACAGGGCCTGAAAAATTAGGGCCTAATATTAAATTACTTAGTATATACTAGGTGTTTAAAGGTACAACATTGTTAGAAGAATATCATAATTTTTATAATTACACAGGACCTTCATAGAATTTATCAATTTTTGCTCTGCCCCTATGGTAAGATTTTATAACTCATAATTTAGGGTGTGTAGTGGATTTTTAAGTATCTAAGAAAACCCACTCTGCACCGAGAATGTTTCTTTTCACTAGTTTACTATCTCTTACTATCCTGTGTCTGTTTGTAGGGAGGATGTTAATGAATATCATTGAAACCAGAGTCTAGACATTTTGTATGGTTTATGAGGAAGCTACCCACTTTTCGTGGGTGGTTAACCTCGGGGATATGTGAGTCTAGATTGTAAGTCGAGGGCCACTGAGCCTAAACACTCATATAACATTCCTTGTAATATTAAATATGAGGTCAAAGTCACTATTATATATAGATTTGTGCAGAAAAGTTTCTAAATTAATTCCATTTCCTGCTTCTGTCATATTTCAATTACCATAGTCACATATCAGCCCTCTTTTTAAGTTCCTGCTGCACAAAAACATTGATTGTTGCAGGGAAACTTACTGGACGTTGAAGTCATTTATATGTTAAGCAGATGGAAGTAGTTGTTCATATGGGTATTTGTCTGATCGCCAGTGTATTTATTGTAAACTGCAAAGTATATCTAGTTGAAATATGTTGAGATTTGTACAGGTTTAGCAACTGAAAAAATTGCTTCTTATATGGTATGAGTGACTCATGGGAAAAAGGCATTTGATATCAGGAGAAAGCCTCATTAAGTGTATTTTTCTAACTCTAGAAAGAATACGTATCCATTTGCATTTTAACCGACATTTTTCAAAATATTATTGATAGCATTTGATTTTGTTTTAGATCCGCCTATGGGCCCATTGGAGGCGCCTTATTCAACCCTTAATTTCAAGGGTAGGTTAGGTTGAAAATGGAACGGGTTGAAAACGGAGGTAATGTAGCTTTAGCTTTTATCACCTTTTTGGCCAAATCTTCCGATTTTGTCAAATGGTAAAGCAAGTCACTCCCATGTTACCTTCTGTCGCAATTGTAGAAAACAAACTGGGGTATCATGATTATATGCGTGATTAACTTCTTAGGTCATGATATCTTTATTGTTGCTCTAATGATTGTACTGGATGGAAATGCAATTCATATTATTGTTAATAAATCCGTCCTTTGCCTGTGTTGTTGCATTCTCTTGTTTATGGAGGAAAAATGAGTGAATATTTAAGTAATATGAATCTATTCACCAGTTTGTCAAATACAGTTTTGTTATTATGTTCAATGTCACAATGTGGGGATGTTACGTCAACAGCCTTAGAGCATTGTCATCTTTACAAGCTACAGTGACAAACTTTGCAACTAACTTCCTTTCTTCTGGTCTGGCTGGTTTCTTTCTTTTTGGAGAAGTGTTGTCACCCAAGGTAAAAAAATGTCTCTTATCCTGTAAACGTCCATTTTCTTCAATCTCAGCTTATATTAGTTACTCTGAAGTGTATTATGTATGCACTAACTGTTTTACTCGTTTGGATGTAGTTTCTATCATGTGTTAAACAACGAGATAAACTTGAACTTGCTAGATTTATCTTTTCTTGTCGTGTTAGGTAATAGTAGCTTATGGAATAAACTTATGCTTTCGAGATTCATCTTTATGTGTCTTGTGATGTGAATTGTGATAGTACCTTATGGAATACCATTCAAAAGACATAGTTGAGAATGTTAAGTACCCCATAGGTAGCTTATGGTTTCTAACAATAGGCACACAGCATACTAGATATAAACTGGCCTAGTACAGAAGGTTTTGGTGTGTCTGCTGGAAGAGTGCATGATCAGTGCCACAATATTCACTATTCACAAAATACAAGAGACGAATTCGAAGTTGAGACCTTATATGCATTGCAGAACTTCGATCTTAATCCTTTTAGACAATCTAGAACAAGATAAATGTAATTAGATATCAGTTAGTGATGTATAATATGCAACCATTATCATGAATTTCACTGTACTTGCAATGAATATTTAGCTACACCCTTTTGTTTTATCCATTTTTTTAATGGAGCTCGCATTTATAATTTTTTGGTTTAGGGTATAATAGAGTATATTAATTGGGCCAACTAAACCATATGTCTTCTCTTTTATGTTAAGGTATAGATGATGTTAGAGATTTGGAAGAATTAGTTTACGAAGGGGTAATTAGGTAATTACTTTGTTAGTGGTAACTTGGGGAATAAGTTAGTTCTAAGTAGTAGTTTTCTTATAAATAAGGGAAATGAGAGGTTCATTGGATAAGAAATTAGTGAACACATTGTGGGTGGGTTTCATTAGGAGATCTCAAGCGTCTCGAATAGCTTGATCTATCGTTTCTTGTTATGCTTTTAGGATTGTAATCTTTCTTTTATCATCCAATCAATAGTATATTTCTCTTTTGGCATTTTATACATTTATTCTATTTTACTGTTCTTTGTCCAATTACTCAGTTCATAGCATGATGTTGACAATATAGGGTCAATTGAAAACGACCTAATTGTTAATACTCCCTCTATCCCGTGAAATTTGCTTCACTTTCCTTTCTAGTCATTCCTACCAACTTGCACCATTTCTATTTATGGCCATGACCCAAAGTTTCTTTAATTCTCATCCATACTTTTAACTTACATATTCATCTCATCTACACATTTATCCAGTTTCCCATATAATACCACTTTACCCGCTTTTACCAATGGAGTAATTTTCATGGGACGGAGGGAGTACAAGGCTAAAATTGTGAAAATCCGACCCCTGAACTCCACCTCAGTGTGAGCCACTTAATGGCATCAGGATCATGGAGTCTTGTTGTATACCCTTGCGTTTTATATTTGTAAAGAGGTTATGGTAGCTGATTTTGGTGTAAATCTCTTTGGAAAATCTTATGTCAATGTCCATAGTAATGCAGCTTCACCTTTAAATTAAGTTTTTAGTGTTTGAGATCCCATTGCTACTGATTGCCCTTTCAGGTTTGGCTGAATAAAATTTAAATAGAGAAGGAATTGTATAATTCTTTTGGGACGTGCAAGTTTAGACTCATTTCTATATAACATACATAAAGTTATTTCTAGCAAGCAAGTATTTAAGCTTTTCATTTATCATGTTTCATTCCTTACTAGCCGCTCGAGTCTCGGCACTCTTAGTCTTCAGCCGATACGTACCTGTAATGATTTTATTATTGATGCCATGCCAACTAAATTTCTCCATTCTCCATTTTTGGCTACAGTGGTTCGCAGGTGCGTTGCTAATTGTAGTTGGTGTTGTCGTTCTCTCTAAATCGAGCATGGAGAAGAAAGAGCGCACGGATTAGGTCAAGGCTATGAGCAATTCAGCATGCAAAATCCCAATTGTTATAGTGCAATCGACAGCCAGTCCTCCCTATTCAAAAGCTTCAGCCAATTCATCGTGCGAAATCTCAACAAATTGTGAAGAGTCTTAATTCTGTGTATGTAGTAGAAGATGAATGAAGCAGAATGTCTGTGATCCATGAATCTTCAAAGCTAGGTGCTTTATGATAAGCTTTTGGCTCAAGTTTTTCTCTTCTGGGATTCTCTTTTGGCAGAAGTTTTTGTCGAAAATCTTACATTTTATAATCTCCTTGGTTGGAGAAAATGAGTCCCAAATGTAAGAGCTTTTTGATTGGAATTTACATAGTATTATTCGTTTTGGTATTACCTCCTTGGTTGGAGAAAATCTTACATTCTCTTTACTCCACGACCTATTTCCAGATATTCTAATCCCTTGAAATACCTTCAAAGGTAAGCTATCATTTCTCTACTCTATGGTATTATGTGGCTCCAGGCTAAGTAGGAGCTCAAACCGATCCTTTCCTACCTTAAGAAATAAAAAATCTTCAAGGATACCAATTTAGGGGAGAGGTCACCATAATGTAGTGTTGTAGATTGTGTATCATTACTAACTTACTACCTTGAATATTGTCATTGATATTCTATGTAATACATTATATAATATCTTAAGCCTGCTAATTCATAATAATATGATAATGGAAATATATATATAAATGTTGTTAAAATCACGATTCAAATCGTAGAATCGTACGATTTTAAGATTCAAATACACACTAACGATTCAAATCGTCACTTAAATCGGAATCAATTAGAATCGTAAGTAGAATCGTTAGAATCGTATAGAATTGTAGAATCTTAACTAGAATCATACGATTCTACCGATTCTATAGGATTCTAATACTTCTCTACAAAAATGCTAAATTGAGTTTTAGCCCACCCAATCAACTATATCCCTCGATCATAATTGCTAATTTTTTTTATTTTTAATGATTAAATTGAGACTCTTGACCATAATACCTCAGGTTTATGAATAAAACACGTGGGAGTTGGGATTCTTAGTTTTTGTATAAAAACTTTTTGCTACCTTCAAGATATTTTTTATTTAAATTGTCATAAGAGAATTGGTTTCATTTGGTGTTACCAACTAGGGCTGAACAAAGTTTGGTCTAAACCGTAAACCAAACCGGACCAAACCGGAATTTCAATATTTGGTCTGGTCTATGGTTTAAATGGTCTGATTTGGTTTTTTTTTCAAATTAAATTACGGTTTACGGTCTGGTCTTGGTTTTTTATTTTTCAGACCAGACTGGACCGTAAACCGTTCTATGGTCGATAATCATAATTTTGTATTTAAAAAATTAAGTTGCTACCTAAATATTTTAAGATATAGTTATTTTTATATAGCAATATATACATAAATAATTTTAATACTATTAACTAATATTAATTGTAGGTGTGAAATATTTGCATAAATACATGTATTAATTTGGATAAAACTATAAAAATGAAAAACCGCAAACCAGACCAGACCGGACCGTTGTAAAACGGTTTGGTCCGGTCCGGTCTGGTGAACGGTCCGGTTCGGTCTGGAAATTTTCCAGACCGGAATTTCTGGTTTGGTCTGATTTTAGTGTCAGACCAGACCAAACCGGACCGTGTTCACCCCTATTACCAACTTATTGATAATTGAATTGGTGTCGAAATTGATGATATTTGCATTATTAATTGTAAAAATTATTGAGTTATTTCAGTTGGTGTTATGAAATTATTAGGGCTTTGAAAGTGTTACTATATAATGTGACTTTGATAAAACTATAATATGATCAGATCTCTCTGCATAGTGATGCTTAATCTATTAAGGATCATTGTTACTGTATCTATTCGGTGTTAAGATTCTATTAAAATATTGATTATATAATTAGTGTATTCCTTACTTTGTTTATCAA